>JARLTB010000027.1:7370000-7792500 GCA_030141615.1 Unio pictorum | reverse complement strand
GTGATGGATATTAGAACTTCAGTTTTCTTTCAATGCTAACATTGTGCCCATAGTCACCCAACGCTTACTCCTTTAGCCATCGATATCACTGGTCGGTAGTCAGTTGGTATCGTCACGTGCCAGTCCGTATTTGACTGCAATACGGCTCCAGGTTCATGGTTGTTTTGATTGAACATTGTCTAGAGGCACATCTCGCAACAACCCGTATCAAATGACAGTTTGCGGTACCTTTAACTCTTTATGACTGATTAATCAATTCCATTTAATAAGCATAATCCACTTAATAAAAATGTATTTAGTAGTCAATATATTTGCACCAGTATTTGTGTCAGAGAATACCAAAATAGTTTCACTGAACAAAACGGGAACCTGTTTGTTGGAATTTGTGAAGTTCAACGAAATGAAAAATGATGTTTACATTTCAACTGATAAAATAGTCATGGTATATATTTTTAGGTCCTGTATGTGGGACCGTTAAATAGCAAAATACATTTGCAGTTTAAGTAACCTGCTGTATGTATTTTTTTTGAGGTCATTTCCTTTTCTTTGTCGTCGACATCGTTGTAGTAGTAGTAGTAGTAGTAGTAGTAGTTATTCTTTCTCGTATAGCACATCTAATTATGGAAAAGCAGCTTTTGTTTATAAGCAAGTTGCATGGAAGTCAAAAAGCTGCAGTAACAGTTATTATATTTATTAAGCTAGCAAATGAAGTACCAGCAACTGAACTGAGATTTTGAGTATTATTCTCAGAATGACATGAAATATGCTTTCTAAAAATCGTTTATTTTTTAAATTCCCAAACTTTATCTATAACTTTATTTCTGTGAATATATTTTTCTGACATGAAATGAAAATATTTCTGTTGACTATTCATTTATATTGGATATATGCTGTGATGGTGTGTCCAGGGCCATTAACCTATCCACCACCTTGCTACGCTTCGTAACCTTAGGTAAGGCCATTTACACACTGGCATACTATTTGTTCAAAGTAAAGTACGTAGGTCACCACATGGCCAAACAAATCAGTGTGTAAATACAAAAACGATACAATCATTTGAATATTCATAAACACTGAACGCATAAACACATTTATAAATCGTCTGTTAAGAACTTTACAAATTGTACACGTTTGGACTAAATCATGAAGTTTGGCAGATATCATGCCACGTAATAAATTCAAACAATGTTATATCTTTTTATTATTTGAGTGGATATAAATATATCAAAGTTTGAATATCACATCAATTATGGAAACAACAAACATACGATGTATGTAATTCATTTAATTCATGAGAAAATATTCAAAACACAAATTTAGGCTGATATCTAAGACATCTGGCACCATTTGACAAAATCCCATCTTGTGTCGTCTTCTTGAATCTCACTTTTAATTATAATACCCACCCATCCGCCCCCATCCCGTCAATTTTATTAGAAGTTGTCTGTCCTGAAACATCGGAACAAAGCAAGCAAACAAATGGGGTCTTGTACCACAAATATGGGAAATCAAATGAACGTATTTATTGCTGTTCTATTATGATAATAAGTTCTTTTCAGATTTGTTTGGTTGCCATTGCGAAATTAGCAGAATCTATTCAAGATATACTCCAAGAAGCAGTGTATTCATGTAATAAAGCATCTGTGTATTTGGAATTGTTGACACAAATTTGAGTTCTTTCAGCCTTCGGGAGTGTTCTCTAGAAGTTTGAAAACGGCATCTTTCTATTTCATATGGACGGGTATCATAAATGTTTCACTTTATCTTCAGACAGATTACACGCTTCTGAAATATATTTATGTTATTCTAGCTTTTAGTTGTACCAGGCTTGGCTAAAGACTATTTTTACATTTCGGAGATCTGCTATGAATATCAATATAAATTAAAAATTTGAAAACATGTACACTTTCAATGCCTTACGCCCTTAATCTCTTGTACCGCATAAAAGCCCAATTTATCTCATTGGAATTATCTCAGAATAAAAATGATACTATTTAAGATTTGTGGTCATGTGCATGCGCTGAACATTTCAACTCTAATATGTGAGAAAATCTAATATTTCTTGAGCTTTCAATCAAGTAAAATGCACGCTGTGATGGCATTTCAAGTTGTATCTACAGATGTAAATATTGCAAGTCTGAATTCACTTTGCGGTGGTACAACATTTGAAAATGTTGATTCCTGCCTCACAGTACACATATGCTAAGTTTCTTGCTTTATTAAAAATAAGTCAAACTTAGCTGGACGTTTGCAGGAAATCAGCATTTTTTATCCATGTTTTCTGTCTTCCTTTAACTCCACTTCCATGCCATTCTAATAATATCTAAGCTTTACCAACTAACAAGATTCATGCCTAGGAAAAATAAATTTTAACAATTTGTGTACATATGCAGATCACCCAAAATCATATTCCCAGTTTGGACTATTCTAATGTATGGATAGCTATGTGTTATTATATATGCACACATTTCCAAAAGGGCAGTATCAACCATATGTTTCAACCATGTAAAGCAGGTTTTGATTTGTAACAAATATTCATCAGCATGATATAACCACCTCCCCCTAACTACATCTTATTCAATTGTATACGAAACATTAAACAAAAATTTGTTATATTTAAAACTGGTAAATCTCAACGGTGGCATAGTAGTTAGGGTGTCAGCCTCGGATACCGGAGGTCGTAGGTTCTAACACGGCAGAGTCAAGCCAAAGAATTGAAAATGGTAATAAAATAGTACAGACAACTGCCTTGATAGGCGCTCAGCTTTAAGATGTTAGTGTTATAACTGGTCGGAATGGTGGCAGAATAATGTGACTGTGTCATGTCTGTGGCATGATGTCCCAGTGCAGGACATCATTACAAACTGCCACAGTGCATACATCGTTGCAGTGAGACTAAGAAATTGTTAGAGCAAAGTCATAAATCTAAATAACACACCAGTTTGTTTGTTCTTTTGTACATCGATTCGAAGAGAATCTCTCTAGTCATCAGAGGGATGGAAGGGCTGGTTTTGTTCTGTGCATGCGCAGGTGGCTGATGAGGCCAACACTTGTATGTTCTTTTGCACAAGGGACAGAGGATGAATGGGATATCTCCAGGAGGCTTGACGCCACATGTTTTTATGGCTTGCCTGTTCAGCTCTGCAGGTGATGTTCTGCTAGATTAGCACAACTTGGAGCCTTTGCGCACAGAGGAACGCAAGTGACTCGATCGCTTCCTGTTTTCTCTCAGGAATTAGGGTTTATGTCGAACGCTTTCAATGCAGCTTTCAGATTGTCTTTGAAGCGTTTCTGTTGACTTCTTTTGGATCGCAGTCCTTGCTGTAGATCACCATAGAAGAGTCTCATAGGCAGCCGGTGGTCTGGCATGCGTACGACATGTCCAGCCCAGCTTAGCAGGCATTGCATCAAGATGGTGTGGAAGCTGTGGAGACCTGATTGGGCAAGTACCTCAGTGTTTGGAACCTTGTCTCGCTAAGTGTTGTTGAGAATGTTCCTGCGACTTGTGGTGTGACAGATGTTCAGCTTTCTGGCGAGGAGTTGGTACACTGTCCACATTGTGGGGAACACAACTGCCCATTAGACATTTAGTTTGGTCTGGATGCTGATGCCTCTTCTAATTCAGACGTTGGCATAAAATCTGAAGAAATTTGCGCTGGCCCTGGGAATGCGATGGTTCGCCACGTCGTCAATATTGACGCTCTGTGACAGTGTGCTGTCATGGTAGGTGAAGCGGTTCACTACGGTGAACGTTTGGCCGCTGACGGTGGCGTTGGGCTCAACAAAGGGTTTTGTGCAGTGGCCGGCTAATGCAGGACTTTGGTCTTCTTGGTACTGATGGTGAGACAAAAGCTTATGCAAGATCTGGATAACTTTTTAACGCTGCACAGAGAGAGAGAGAGAGAGAGAGAGAGAGAGAGAGAGAGAGAGAGAGAGAGAGAGAGAGAGAGAGAGAGAGAGAGAGAGAGAGAGAGAGAGAGAGAGCAGTCATCAACAAATATGAAATTCATGATGGTGTCTGTCAAAACCTTGGGTTTTGCTTGAAGCCTTCTGGGATTGAATAGTTTTCTATCTGTACAGTACCTGATGTCGACTCCAACCCTTCCGTCTCTAGAACGTTAGTTTTATGGCAGAGTACACTAGACTGATCAGTGTGAGTGGCATAATACACCTGATGTCATTCCATTGTCCTGGACTCGTGTCTGAATGTCATCGTGGAAATGCTGCACCATGGATATAACTTTTACTGGGCATCATTACGTGGCTTATCTGCTAACAATGCCAAAGGCCTTTGTCAAGTTTTCGTAGATGGATAAAAGGTCGGAGTTTTGTTCTTGAAATTTCTCTTGTAGCTGACCATGGTCCCATGTTCTATTCCGAATCCACACTGACTTTCTGGCAGTAGTCAATGGTCAAGGTGCGTGTGAGACGGTTCAGTAAGCTTCTGGTTAGACTTGTTATTGCAACTGTCATAAAGGATAAACCCGGGTGGTTGTCGCAGGCTTGGTGTTTCCGGTTGCTCGTATACATGTGGGTTATAGAAGCATCTTTGAATTTTTGGGGGATAGTCTCTTGTTGCCACATTAATAAACACAATGTTGATGGGGCAATTTCTATCTGGGCTGAGACCCCATCCTTGTAGACTTCAGCTGGGATGGAGTCTTATTCAGGGGCTTTGCCACTATATAATAGATGTATCGCTTTATCTGTCTCCAGCAATGTTGCAGGGCCATCCAGTGCTTTGTTGATGGGTAAGTAGGGAATAAGACTGATGGCTTCATTATTGATGGATGAAGGGTGATTCAAGACTCTGTCATTGTATTGAGCCCATCGTTGAAGAATATTTTCTTTGTCAGTAATTCGTATGTACCATCTGCGCTGAGGACGAGGCATGATCAAGAAGTAAGTTCTTATTTTTTTTTTGTATTTTTTTAGGGGGGCATTGAATAATTTCTTCAAGTGATACTGGTCAGCGTAGCACTCGATCGCATCAGTTATGTTGCCTAGCCGTGTGTTTCGCATCTGACGGTGCTTCTGCTGTACAGTTCTGCGTATGTTTCTGTAGGTATCTTTCCTTGAGGTTTACTTGGGGTTGTTGCGGTAGGTTTGAAGGTGTTTCCCATCCAGCAACTGCATGATCACGTTGCAGTTCTCATAAAACCAGTCTTGGTGATTTCTGGTTGAGGGTCATAGGATTTTGAAGTTGTGCTGTAGACCAGCTCTCTGAATTCCGCAAAGTCGTTCTCCACATTCTAAGTGTCGTGTGGGATGGGCATCATACGTTTTTCCAGGGCATCCACGAGAGACCGTTTGGTACTGGTGCATTTCAGCTTGGTGATGGTCAGTCGTTTAGGAGCCTTCTTTCTCTGCTGGTGTCATTTGGGCTAAATGCAGATGTTAGCTTGGTGATGATCAGACGGCGGTCTGTTCTAGGTCATCGCTGCACTAGTACTTTTGGTCACATGCACATCCTGCCTGTCCCTCTTCTTAACGATGACGTAGTCGCTGAGGTGCCAGTGCTTCAAGCTATGTTGCATCCATGGCGACCGGGAGGCGGAAGACTGTATTGGTGATCAGCAGTTCGTGTTCAGCGCAAGTCTGGAGCAAATGGACACCTTTGCTATAACGGTGACCCACTCTGTGTTTTCCTAGCACTCCGTCCTAGGCAACGTAATCACAGTCTACTTTTGCATTGAACTTGCCAAGAATGACGAGCTTTTCTGCCATTTGATCGTCAGCAATGACCGCGTGAAGATCATGTTACCAATCATATACAGTTCCTGAACAAATCCATTTTCAACGAAGGGGTAAATACTCGGCTATACATGTATATACACGGGAAGTAAAACCTACGTCGTCTGCTTCCAGTATTTACAATCTTTTTGCCGTTAACGTCGATTTAACAAGCGGTATAATTTATGTGCACGTTTGTGAAGGGATGTAACTCTCAACACTCAACTTGTAGTAAATTACGGAATTATCAGCACTACATTAAGCATGAAACGCGCAGATGATAACATGTTAATGACACCCTGATCACAGTCACGTTATACATTATAAATCAATGATTGAAATGACAAAGGTATGTGCTTTGTTTGCAGACGACATTGATGGGTTGGCAGGCAGTGAAGATGAGCTTGCGACCAGATTTAACATGAAGATAAGCGCCGAGAAGACAAAGCTGATAACAAATAGTGGCAAACAAATCTCAACCAATATTAAAGTCAGAGGACATTAACTGGAAACAGTGGGCCAATTCGAATATTTTGGTTCCATGATCACGGAAGTAGAATCAAGAGCAAACATTTTGTCACGAGCAGCACAAACAACGGCGGCTATGTCAAATCTAAGTCTCATCTGGAGAGACAAGAATATCTGTCTGCAAACTAAAATCAGACTATTGAGAGCACTAGTCATCTCAGTCTATCTGTATTCATGTGAGGCCTGGATCCTGATATCAGAATTACAACGAAGAATTCGGGCACTTGAAATGAGATGCTACAGAACCATTCTTGGCATCTCTTACATGGACCACATCACAAATGAAGAAACACCATCAAGCACAAAGTTGGCCATTATGAAGACCTCCTCACCGTTGTCAAAAAAGAGAAAGCTAAAATGGCATAGCCATGTCACTAGAGCCAACAGTCAATCCACAACAATACTGCAGGGTAGTGTCCAAGGTGGTATAAGGAGTGGTAGACAGAGAAAAAAGTGGAGTGACAACATCACAGAATGGAACAGGAAAAGTTTTGCAGAGACACAGGCATTGGCACATGATAGAGTCAAGTGGATGGAACTGGTCAGATGTTCAGCAGCACAGTGCCTCAAAGACCACACTAGGTCAAGAGACTGATGATGATCATGATTCCTCTGTGATGAATTCAACAGTAAATGCTTTATTATCCCCGACTTGATCTTTTACTCGGTCAAGTTCGATTATCAACGCTGAGATATTTTCGTCGTTCATATACATATATGAGATCATTTGTTTCATTGACAGTAGGTCTCTGACAACATATTAAATATTTCCTCCGAGAAAAACAACCGAATAATGAATTTACTCGTAAAGAAATGAAACCCTTGCGCGATATCTTTTTGTAAACGCTGAGAAATATATATCGTCAGCGACGCGTATAGATGCGCGTCATAATATTCACCAGCGGAATACACTGATGGAAAATATCTTATTTCGTTGTCCATGAATGATATAACCGGTCGTCGGAGTTGAGATTTTATTTTTGGAGCTTAATTAAGACAATTTTCACTTTGAGTGATAACTCTTAAATTTTCTACGCGATTACCCAAAGGGTTATGTTGATGTGATCAACAACAAGATCTTTACCCATTGGTCCATTAAAACATTCCCAAACAAACCGATGAACGAGATGTTTTGTTCCACCGATACAAATTACCATACATCCAAGATTGTTAATCCATCCGATTTTTACTCTTCGGTGACGGTGTCTAACAATTCCACATCGGGATACCTCGTAATTGTTGTAAATGAGATGAGAAACAAATTTAATCTCATCCATGTATCTCCTGATCAAAAAGACTATTCAAATTTTTTTTGCGATAAACACCAGTAATATAGTCATGCTCATCAAATACAACATTATATTTCTTGGAATAATGTCTAACAAGCTCACGATATCTTTTACCACCACAATCAGAACATAATCGAGTTTTACCTCTTACACCATGACCACATTTTATACAAATAACATTCACGGTAGAACCGCGTTTAAAAGATTGGTTATGCATCGCGCAGTATTCACCTACGCATTTTCTTGAATCTCATTTAAATATCCACTTGCAATAGTTTTGTTCCATTGATATACTAATTATCGTTGATATGTTAAATTGAATACATATTTGTTTAATGCATACATGGATGAGATTTCCAACATCGATGAAATAAATATAAAACCGAGACGACGACGGAAGGTTTTTGATGTAAAACTAGAACCCAACATCAATTTACCTTTCATCGCGGTTTTTATCCACCATGAAGCTAATTTTTCTTTGAATGATTTATCCGCGATGGAATTCAACGCGTGAATCGGGGTTGATCTTGATCATCGAGTCTAATATCGAGTCTAGTTCCCGGTCCACAATAACTATATCCTGGAAGGTGTTTTTCTCCTGAATATTTCCCCCACAGAGCTCCCGTGAGTTTTGTTAACTTGGTGGCGATATCACCTGCGCTTTTTAAAATCTAACAAATCCGAGTTCTTTTATACCAAACAGTGAACACTTGCCAGTGATAGAATCTATGTTAATTTTAGTCACGATATTATTTTATGTCTCTCATGATACTCTTGTCGTGACTAAAATAACAGAGATTCTATCACTGGCTAAGTCAATTGTTGACGAACGAGTTTTATATTTCACACAATATAAATTCATAATATAGTTACGTAATATCTAATGGATATTACGCACATTTCCGCGTTAAAGAAACAAGAGCGTCTCAAACATCATCCGATGTTACCAAATTCAATTCGAATGATCACCATCTGTCTTTCCGGAAGCTTTAAAAAACAGCTGCTACTTAATTTCATAATGAAATGGATAAAATGAAATCAATTATATTTTATAGCATCGAGCATAGACGATCAACGCTGTTATGCTGTGTTAAAATATTTCAACGAGAGAGCAGCGAAGATAACCGGGCAGGATATTATTGAATTTATTACTGATATCGACGAACCTCCCTCCGTTGAAGATATTGATGGTAGTATATGTCACAGAATTAGGCGAAAATTGAATTTATTGTCTATTTGATTTACAAACAAATCTCACCAATTTCTTTGTTTCGTCGTACATGCATTACCTGGGGTGAATAAGTGGTTTTCTCCAAGGTAAGCGGCGTGTAACGATTTGCATGTGTCTGATTTTTATTTACATGAAGTCCGGAACATTAAATTCACAGGGTGCACGGTAAGCTTGCCGTGATTTCTGCTCACCTATTTGAGGGTATATAAGGCAGAATATTTTTGATCAATATTACGGGACCTAAAGTATCTAATCACAGGATAGATAAGCTCGTCTTTCAATCTCCAGCCAAAGGGGTGAGTGTTAAATTTATATTTCGTTTTATTGTGAATTTTATTCAGTTTATCATTTCATATAATGATGCCTTTATTGCAATGCAGATTTTAAACGTGGAATATTTGGAATTACTAGTCACTATTAGACTTTAAATGCATTAGCGTAATCTAAGGTTTAGATTATTTTTTGAAACAACTATTATTAGTCTGGTTTCTTTATTGTAGCTGATAACGTCGGCTGATAGCATCTCCGATAGCATCTCTGATAACGTTGGCTGATAGCATCTCTGATAACGTTGGCTGATAGCATCTCTGATAACGCATCTGATAACATCTCTGATAACATAGCTGATAGCATCTCTGAGAACATCTCTGATAGCATCTATGATAACGCATCTGATAACGCATCTGATAACGTCGGCTGATAGCATCTCTGATAACGCATCTGATAACATCTCTGGGAACATCTTTGATAACGTCTTTGATATCGTAACTGATTTGTTGCAGAACATCTCTGAATGTAATTGATTGTGCCGTTTAATTGTGCAATCGAATTGAAGTATCTGACTGTCTGTCTGTCGAACTGTCTGTTCGTCTACATCTGTCGTGACGTGTAAATATCCGGAAATCTAGAAGTCCGAGTGTCGGAGCTGTCTAGAGTTGTAAACATCCGGGGTGGCATCTTAAAGTATTTGGGACCGTTGGTTCTAGTAGATGTTGTATGCTGTCTGTAGGCATAACTGTGGTGGATCCGTGAAGGGCAAACGGCCGATAAAAGTATTGGTCAACCCTAGGTCTTCGGGGAAACTGGGCGGCGATTCAACTTTTGGTGAATCGTATGGTTATACAGGGTCGAGACACATGTGTGTGTTGCAATTGTAGTACAATTGAATACATTGTTGTATTTACATAGTTATTTCAAATCACAATAGTATTTCAAGGGATTGCATGAATCTCAATAAAAGCTAGCAACTTGATTAAATACATGTATATGTTCGTGCTAGTTGTCGCAATCCATACGTGCGATAGTATAGTTTGATGTTTTGTGTTTGTTATCGTAATTTATACTTGCGGTAATATAACTTTTGCAAAGGTTCCTTGGATCTGTGTGTAGTCCAAGGGATTCCTTTGTATCTGTGTTTTATTTTGTATTAATATTTAATTTATTCATGTATTGTGAATGGTTGTGAGTGTAATTGTGGGTTGAACGTATGAGTTATTGTGTTGATACATCATTATTTTTCATTAATAATTTATTTCATAAATTTATATTTTCTTTCACATATTGTGTTTGTGTTGTTCATTTAATCCACCATCCTCTCGGTAACAATTCTGTTACAGTATAAACAATCTAGTTGTGTACATGATAAACAAAAAAAATCCAGCTATGATATCCTCCCGGAGAAGATACAAAAACACCGACATGATATATATCTCTCAACGATACACTCAAATCCCAAAGGATCAGAGATAATTGTAATATTTTCGCGGTGTTTAATGGCGTTGACACTTATACGCTACAACATATTCACCACACATGGTGCAATGGTGACATGGACATTAACAAATTCAGAAATTTCTTTAGTCGCGCTCAAGCAACCTCACATGATTTGTAACGATAAATTTGCATGACCATCGAACAAGATATCGAATTGGACTAGATAAAATATATAGTTAATTAATCGCGAAATCCCTTAAACCCACGATGTTTTTTCAACAACGAAAAATCCCTTAGAATCCACGATGATAATCGCCACAGTTATTTTTTATTTTTAACAACGATAATCACCGATGTTTTTTTTTTATTCGCGATGCGATTTTTTTGATAATAATAATAATAATAATAATAATAATAATAATAATAATAATAATAACCGTTATTTTAACAAAAGCACGGCTGTACAAATTAGGGTTGCGCCCCCCGCCCCCCCCCCCCCCCCCCCGTGCTGCTAAGTGCTGTTACACCCAATCAATTGGTTAGTTGAAATTACATATTAAGGACGGCAACTGATGAATTCTAATAGATGTCACCAAGACTAAGCACTAAAATATCTATTTGATCCGTCAAGGTGTAAATAGAGTTATCGAATAGGAACTTTGGCTAATGAAGGGAGTCTATAAGTACCGCATACAATGTAACTCCATATTTAATTAAATACTGATAAATTATTGTATAAAAAGTAAACATATTATATACTAACGCAAAACCTGCTTTAAAACTAGCTTGTTCTTCGCCTAGTAATTCATTTTCTTTCACCCAGTTGTGTAGTCTATTATTTTCGATTGATACAAATTCTTTGATTCTATAATGAGAAAGATACAATGGGTATATGCATCGAATCCAATCTATCAACAATGTCAATATCCATATATTTTTCTAATTATGTGCCGGGTAAATCAATGTCGATTGTAGTGGGCAAATTACTGTGAATACACTTACATACTCTGAAGCTTTTCCTGGTCAATATGCGCTATTAACGATATTTAACACAATCATCTTACACAGATGTAAAGTTTTCTTCAATGATTTATCTCCCTTCCATATTGATTAGCCCGACCTTGGATGTCTTCATATGATATATAACTAACTCCTTGAATATCTAATCTCATTCAAGGCATAAACGTAACCTAGTGTGCTAGAGGTGTTCTTTCCATATTTTATTGCTTTTGACAACGTCATGTAAAGGTTGGTACGAGCCCTTCTCTCAGTGTGCATATTTACCGGTCTGGAAATTGCAGCTGTATCATTATTGTCAGTGATCCAGAGCACTGTCTGACACAATGGGCTCTCCATATCGTCTGCACACGTTTTCGTTGTCATTTTATCTCGACAATCTAACGATTGCGGGTTATGGTTTTCCTCTGCACTTAAGCCAGTTTGCTCTATTAACTTCTGTTTGTTGTGAATCCATCTCCGGCTCATTTCTTATATAGCATTGAATGGATTGAAATTTATGTTCCCATTTCGCCCTTTGTGAGTCTGGCAAACTATAAAACACTAAATTCTCTCTACGGGAATGGACCTACATTTGATAATATTTGATCATTATCAATCAATCGTGCTGCCATTTCTTTAATTGTTTCAGCCATATGATGATGTGTCAACTGCTTGATATTATTGATGCATCATGCATGTCACAAAATTAGAATGAAAAAAAAACTTTTGTTTTGCATGAGAAATATTTGATTAGTTGTGTTCTGCATGCGTAGAGCGCTGTCTGGGATGAACAGATCTTTTTTCAGACGAGTGACGGAACCAACATATGTCTCGCCGCCGTATACTACTTGCGGCTACGGACATCATTATCACGATATGCACGGGTATTTAACCCTGAATATTACTCACTGTCCTATGAATTAAACAAGATTAAGGTATAATCAGACAGTGATCATTTGGATCTAGTGAAGAGAATACGTATTTTCACGTGGTATTTCTAAACGCCATAGGGGTGAGTATTCAATTTATATTTTATTTGATATAAATTTATTGAATTTGTATTGTCATATCGTGTAATGATTCATTGAATACAACACATATTTTAAATGTTGTGAATTGTGAATTTCAAGTTGTTTTTAAGACTTTAATGTATTAGTATTTTCAGAACTCAATATTATTACTAGTTTGGTTTTATTACGAGGTTACCTGGTTATGAGGTGATGTAACGAGCTATCTAGATGTCTATATATATGTACGTATGTCTGTACATGTGGTGAAGCCACGACTGTAGACGTAGCTAATAAAAGGGTGCTGTATGCTGTCTGTACGTATATACGTATTACTGACTGTACATCTAGTGGATCCATGAAGGGGTGAGCGGCCGATACAAAAGAGTGGGTCAACCTGAAGAACGTGGTGAAACTGTGCGGTTTATCGGTGGATGAATCGTGCGACTGTACAAGGGTCAAGATGCAAATGTTTATTCCAATTGTTGTTTAAACTGGCATATTTGTATTTCCATAAGATTATTTTGAATATTAGTTAAATTTCAGAAGATTAGTGAATCTTTCTGACAGTGCAGAACATTTGAAACTTATATGAAAACTTGAGATTGTTTGAATCCCAAGCCTTGTCTGTACGTGAAACTGTATGATTATCTTAGTGTGTACTATTATTTGAATCTGAGGTTTCTTGAAGCTGTATATAATATTATTGTATTATTTTCAATGTATGAATGTTAGTATAGAGTGATTGGATCAAATGTATGTTGAGAGTGTGTGATAATCATTGTATTTTTACATCATACATTTTTCTTTACTAATTAAGTTAATACATTTTCATCTTTCACGCATTGTGTTTGAATTATTCATTTAATCCAATACCCACCCGGTTACAATTCTGCGACGATGGTAATTAGTTATAATTTGAGCTTGTGAAGTTAACACTGCATTACTAGGCGTATGAACTTCTATAGGGAAGACACCATGTACTAGTCGATGCGGCTGTGACCGACCGTCTATGTTTCGAAATAGCAGAGAAGGCATATCTCTTCAGTCATTGTTGGTCATCTATCTAGGAGAGGTAAACTCTGATATAAAACATAGGGCCTCCGGACCTCGCTGTCACCGTCTTGGCTTGGTGGGTCATGGCATATGAGCCCCGGTTTAAAGGGTGGGGTCAGTTTAGGCATCCTGCACTCCACCTAAAAACTCTATTGCGCATGCATGAAGGAACTGTCTACTGTGTACGTTTGACTCTATCAAGCCCTGCAGCTATGGGAAAGGTGCGAAAACGGCAGGTGAAAGATGACACTGGAAGCCGCAGTCCCAATTCTACATGCAGGCGACTTAGGTCTTTGGCCGTCTGGTGTTGATCCAGCGACGACACCAACACCTAGCAGCAGCACGAGTGACCAATCAGCGTTATCTAGGGATAACCTTGTTTGCTCCACGTGGAGAGGGGCCTAGAAAAGGTGGCTTAACCTAACCAAAGTTCGTTTCCTTACACACACACCCCAATTGTCCTGCTCAGCCATAGGGCATTTTCCAATGTGGTCGAAACATAACAGAAGAAAAAAAATCAATCCCCACCTGCCTCACATCGTGGGAAAATACTAAAAGTGGCTTTTTGCCACTGTTTGTCATCAGCTTTGTCTTCTCGGCACCCGTCTCCATGTCAAATCTGAAAGATGTTTCATGCAGGTTCTTCGCTAAGGTGTCAAGCTCATCTTCACTGCCTGCCAGCCCATCAATGTCATCTGCAAAGCGGAGGTTGTTCATGTTAAGCCCTGACTGTCCCACAGTGGTTTTCCAGGGCTTCGCTCTTGATGCGCTCTATGTAGATGTTGAAAAGCGTTGGTGACAGGAGACGGCCTAGCTGTACTCCAACTGTTGTCTTGACCAGTCCCCCACAGAACTTTGAGCAATTACTGCACTGGTAGCCTTGGCGTACAACTGCTTGATGGTGTTGGTCAACTTTTGACATATGTTGTACTTCTTCATTGTAGGATCCAATGCCTCATGCCACACTCTATCAAAAGCCTTTTTGAAATCTATGAACACATGATAGATGTCTTGTTGATGTTGTGAATACTTTTCACTCAGAACCCAAAGTTTTAAAATTTGTTCCTGTTGTGCTTCCTCCACTCCAGAACCCTGCCTGTTCTTCAGCGATTATTTATTCTGCTTGTGGGTTCAGTCTGTTCAGGATGATCGTCAGCATAACCTTACAAGCATGGCTGAAAAAACTGATCGTTCTGTAATTTTGGAACAGCTGGAGATTGCATTTCGTTGGGGAGTGTTATAATTAGTGACTGGGTCCACTGTGTTGTCCATTTACCTGTCTGCCAGATCTTGTTGCAGATTTTTGTTAGTAGTTCTATCACTGATTCCCCACCATTCTTGATAAGTTCAGCTGGGATGTTGTCTACTTAAGCTGCCTTTCCATTCTTCAGTGCTCTTATTGCTGACTCCAGCTCTTCTATGAGAATTGGGAAATCACCATTATTTGTGGAGTTTGGAACTTCAAGCACTTCTGGATCTCCTGTGGACGGATGGTAGTAGAGTTTTTACGATACTCAGTCCATTTTTCTGCAATGTCACTTGCTTCTGTGATGCATTTTCCATTTTCGTCTTGAATGCTACTGACTCTTGGTTGCTTCTGTCTGTTGAGTTCTTTCACAATTTGAAATGCCTTTTTTTGCTGTTATTCTTAATTAGACTGCTCTCTATTTCTTTGCACTGTTTTCCAATCCAATCTTCTTTTGCTTTCTTCAACTTTATTTCTCGATATTCCACTGCCCCTGTTGCGTGTCTGGTGTTTTTAAGGTCTCTTCGGGTATCACACAGATTCAGAATCTCGTCTGTAACCCAGAGTTTTTTCTTCGAGCGATGGAGGCCAATGATCTCCTTGGCAACTGTTGTCATTACTGTGTTGAAAGTGTCTGTCATCACTTTATCATCAACATTCATTACAAGGAGTGGAGCAAATATTTCTCCAATTGTGGCTTGGAATGACTTGCAGATGTTAGGGTCCTTCAGTTGTTCAAGGTTGAATTTGAACCTGATTTTCTTTGGCTTGTTAATTTTCTTCAATCTCACTCGGAAGTTCACAATGACGAGGTCGTGATCACTCCCAACATCAACACCTGGGAACGTTCTCGTTTCTTCTCTTTTGATGTCAGATCGGTTACGGTTTTGAACCAGTATGTAGTCGATCTGATTATGTAGGTTCCATTTGGTGCCTGCCATGTCCAGCATCGTGAAGCTTTATGTTGGCCCAGAGTGTTGGCTAGTACCATGTTGTTGTAGCTTGCGAACTGGAGCAGCCGTCTCCCTCTTTCATTAGTAAGCTCATTGCAAGAAGGTCCACAATGATCATCCCAGTCTTTTAGAGCATCTTTGCCAACTTTGGCATTCCATTCTCCTTGGATAAATAGGATGTCATTTTTTTTTTACTTACCATGTTTATTATACCCTAAAGTTTGTTGTAGAACTCCTCTATTTCTTCATCATCATGACCAGTAGTTGGAGAATAGGCTTGGATTATTGTGATGTTAAAGGGGAATGCTTTCAGACGAATAGAGATGATTCCTGCTAGATATGGGGCGACCTTCAAGCACAGATCCCTTGATGGCTTTGTTTACAAGGAAGCCTACTGCATTTATGGACTTGTCCAACTCTCCATTATAGTATAATATATGCCCATCTTCAGTTTGGTGTTCTGCTAGGGCTTTCCATCTTACTTCACAGAGTCCCAGTATGTGCCATGTGTAGTGTTCCATCTCATGTGTCAACTCTTGCAGTCTTCCAGTTTGGGCCACAGTTCTAATGTTCCATTTGGCGAAGGCAACGTTGTCTCTCGCTCTGATTTTATGCAAAGTAAAATGATAAAAGGATAATAAAAATAAAGACAGAAGCTCGAGATAAGATCGTTTATCACAATTTTGATAAATTGAAGTTGATGGTACCGGTTTCAAAACTTATCAAAACTGTATCCGATGACGAGAAAAGGTTATCATCGAAGAATTCGAATAGATGTTGTTAGATTTAAAATTCCCAATTGGGAATTTCACACACACACACAAGACAACCAATAGTAATAACAACAATGATAATACTCGTTTTTTTTTACGCAATTTCAACGATGACTTTTTTTTAACAAAAATAACTAAACCGATAGCTATTATTGTTGTTGTTTTTTCCTGTTTCTTCTTCATTTTGTTACTATCTGGTAAGCTTCTTTTAGTTGCTGTTGCTCTTCTATTGTCAATAGTGTAAATAATTCATGCCTCGCGGACATCTTTGCCAATTGTTGACGTTGTCGCTCAGTTGCTATTAACTCGTTGGCAAATTTTAAATCCATTTTATGTTTTCGTCGTTGTTCTTTCTCGCGTTGACATTGTTGTTGCAGTTGTTGTCGTTGTTGTTCAATGCCATGCAAGCGGCGGTACCAACAGCCCCCAGCGCAGAAGCTTCAGCAACAGCTGGAGCCTCAGCGGCAAGCAACGCTGGAATCACGTTGAGAAATGGAAATATTCCACCGGATTTTATCACATTGGTAATCACGAAGGGTGAAAATTCCAACTGAACTCCTGTGTTTGCTTTTAATACCTTGTTGAAATGTTTAAGTTTAGTTGTTGTGAATGATAGTTTATTTGGTCTACCGCTAGAGATCTGTTCACTTTTCAAAGTTATTTTTGCGCCACACGTGGAATAGTTCATCGATAACTGTTTGGCGAGTGGTATCGCCTTAGGAGCAATTCTAGTAAATAAACCACTGATAATATTACCAAGTCCATCTCCGTAGTATACTTTATACACAGGCAATCTTGAATTTATAACTCTGACCCGTTGCCGTCGTTGGTTGTGTATAATCATCTTGTATGATGTCCATTTATCTAAAACATTTAATCACTGTAATAATTCTCTATGATTTTATCGATGAGAGCTCGATATAAACTAATATCTATTACACCACCTTGAAATAATCGCTGACAGATATTGGTAGCTTCATTAATAATATCAAGAGAATTATTTCCAGCTCGTTTACCCCTGATGAGAACTTCCAATCTGGATACATCACCGATAACATTATCTGGGCAAACACCTAAAACACTATCATGAAACCCAGATGGAGTTACATTCTGAGAAAATCCTTTACCGTGATCTTTAGATCAAAATCCCAAATTTTCTAAAACTTCATCTCTGAATTCAGGTTGCTCAGGCGATGAATATGGCGGCGGTTGTTGTTGAGGTGTGATCTATATTCCTTATCAAGTCTTATAATTTCATTTACAAATTTAGCAAATTTCTCACCATCATTTCTGGCTTGTTTTTATTGTAATATACACGATATACCCATTTAATAAAATTATTATTGTTTATAGTAACATATTTTTGTTCTAAAATTGTATCCTTATATGCCAACTTATTATTGTTGAACGAGGTAAATCATCTTCATTAATCTCTCTGAGTTGTTTAATTACACCCTCCTTAAATTTTGACATTAATTCAATGATTTCCCTCACCAGTTTGGAAACAATTTCAGTACAAATATCTTTTTCTGGTTCAGGTTGAGGTTGTGCGGCAATTATATCAGCTGGAAGATTTTTTAGATATTTTTTTTTTGCTTGGATCGTTTTGCTATTTTTCTTAAGTACTGGTAACAGCAGTTTTTCCTCATTGTTCATGAGTGATATATCTTAATATAGCTTTTTCTGTAACCGTAGCAGATTTGTCAGTAGCCTTAGCAGCTTTTTCAGTAGCTGCAGTAACAGGTTTAAATAACTGTTCGGTATCAGTGACAAAATCAACATACGAATCCCATCTCCATTTAATTTTTCTTTAAGTTTATCTGGTTTTTTTTTTATTGCTGCTAATTGTTCTCTGGCCAATCTAGTAAAATATGATTTTCCGACATTTGCCATTATTAATATTATAAAATATATAGTTAATTAATCGCGAAATCCCATGGAACCCATGATGATTTTTCAACAACGGAAAATCTCTTGGAACCCACAATGATAATTATCATTATTGTCACAGTTATTTTTTATTTTAAAAAAATGATAATCTCCGATGTTTTTTCATTCACAAAATGAATTTTTTACAATAATAACAATAATAATAATAACCGTTATTTTGGCAAAAACATGGCTGTACAAATTTGTAGGTCTGTGCCCACCTGCTGCTTACTTTGTACGGTTATTATCGAAACTATGCCTACAAACCTGAGGGAAGCCATTTTAGGTGTATTTGAATGAAAGATATTTGTACAAACACAAACCAGCTGTGGAAAATTGCTTTTTTTTTATCAGTCCATTCAAGTCGTGTACTCCTCTTGCCTCTAGGAATCGCCATCAACAAAATAATTTTCACTAATCCTGGCCATCCAAGCCCATATTTACCCTTTTTTTTTATGTTCACCAATTTTCAGTCTGGTTCACAGTTTTCCATACAATTAGTACTGTGTCCTGAAGCTCTGATCATCACCATTTTCCTTTTGGACAGTATGGACAGTACACATGAATTACTGCGGCAAACCCATGAATTTGCATTCAGTATTGATTAAAAAATGTCCTCAATGGCGGTGATACTGGATGTCCACATGATACCATTTCTGTGTATGATTAACTATAAATTGGGATCTGTATATAAAATGTTTCATGACAATTGCCATTGCTTTTAAGGAGTAGCTGTACTGTACTAAAAATGTCAGAATAGGAGAGAAAAGTAATGAATGGATTGAGTCATATTCTTAGACTTTTGGAAACATGACATGTAATAATAAAAGATGTTCTTTTCCATTGTACACACCATTTTTACTTATTGGGAAACCAATATCTATACAGCCTAGAAGTCAACCAAATTGAAATAAATCCACTGAAAAGAGCAAGAGTAGTTTGCAATAGATTCAAAGAGTCAGATGAACAGACAGATATTATTGTTGTTATAGGGTTTAACAATTGGTGCTTAATATACAGTATTGATGACAATCTATATTTTTCTACATTTCTGACTGGATATAGATCAATAATAGGTAGTATGAAACTGGACAAAATATGTTTTTATACACAAAGCAGACAAGATTTGATTATTCTTTCAAATGAAAGAGTAAACGTACATATGGAACAAAATTAGTAGTAAAGAAACAAAAAGAAAATAATTTAAAGCAGGTTTCAAACAAGCCTGATGTTATAATATCTTTACAAGCCAAATGTTTATGGAGGACCTAAAACATCTCTAAATTCAAGGAAAGTCCTGATAATCAGGTTTTTCACTTCATGGCAATCAAATTAATTACATTAAGTAACCTATTATAATGTACAGAAAGCAAGGCTTTACTTTCATTAACAGTACTTTATAAAATGTTTTCACTGACACAATCACAATCAAGAAACATAGTAAAGACCACACACAATCAATACACACAGTATTCTAATGATAAAGATACCTGACACAGACTCCTGATGTACAGGTTCAAATTTCACTTGTATAAATTAAAGGAACAAAACATTGTGATAACAAAATTGAATTTTCATCTTTGTCAATGTGAGCAAAAAGCATTAAAACAAAATTCTTGAATGATTAGGTTAGCTTCAGGTAAACTGATGTCTGTAACTGATAATAATAATCAGACACATTTTTTTCTTTTTTCATAACAGTTTAAAGTCAAAATGTTTGAATAGAGCAATTACAAACTCTAACTAATCGTTGTCAAGCTATGAAATATTATGTGAGAATCCAGGCTTTTAACCAGAAGTGTTTCATGACAAACACTGAACAATGGAGCCTTTCTTCCCTCACAAAGAAAAGCATACATGATCCCTATATAAAGGAATGCCCTTTCATAGACTGGTAAAGAAAAGCATACATGATCCCTATGTAAGGGAATGCCCTTTCACAGACTGGTAAAGAAAAGCATACATGATACCTATGTAAGGGAATGCCCTTTCACAGACTGGTAAAGAAAAGCATACATGATACCTATGTAAGGGAATGCCCTTTCACAGACTAGTAAGGAAAAGCATACATGATCCCAATGTAAGGAATGCCCTTTCATAGACTGGTAAAGAAAAGCATACATGATACCTATGCAATTAATCTCAGTTGACAGGGATTGTTTGAACATTGACACCATAATATATTGCTTAGTGCTTGATTGAATCCTTTTACTGCTCAGTTAATGGAACAGAAACTAGCTTGCTTTAAGCAAACCTCCATGCCAGTTTAGTGTTTACACACTGTTTTACCTGCATAGGATCAGATGGATAAAAAATCAGTGGATTAACAGAAAAGCTACCTACTTGTTAAAGTTGTACTTTACTTTTACAGAATACAGTCAAACAAAAATATCATGATATAATAAAATGAAGATAACTCCTAGAAATAGCTGATTTCTGTTTTATAAAAGATACATCTAACATTAAAGCTATAAAAGCATAGTTACAGGTCTTATGATGACACCTCAAAGAGTTTGGGATATTTGTAAAAGGTAAGCAAAAACGGGATGGATGGATACCTCACCTTTGTTTCTTAGGGATGAAACTCATTTAAAAAAAGGACAATACATTATATGGAAAAAAATCATGAAAATTGAAAGAGAACTTTTTGAAATTAGCAGAAATTGTAGATATCAGTTAGTTGCATTCATGGAGAAGCCAATGCATCATGCTCCAACAGCAGAGCAAAAATGTTTATCAACCTGGCTGCTTTTATGCAACACGCATGAGGCCAATAACAGTAATGATCAGTGAGCAATGAGCAATGGTACACAGCAATCTGTTTGTTTGATTAGGATTTTTAACGTAGCTTTAACAATTTTTCAGTCATATCGCTACGATGTCTGCTGTGAGGCAGTTTATAGTGATGTCTAGCACTGAGGCATCATGTCGCAAACATATAGCATGATGTCCCACCCAGTCACATTATCCTGACACCAGGCCGACCAGTCCTAATACTAACCTCTTAATGCTGAGAGTCAATCGAGGCAGCTGTTAGTACCATTTTTGTAAGTCTTTGGTATGACTCGGCTGGGGATCGAACCCACGACCTCCCGCTTCCGCGGCAAACACTCTAACCACTAGGCCACCGGAGCGGTCACATCAATCTGTTACTATGTGACTAATGGATTGACAGGTGGGTGGAGTCACCAATTCATCATGTTCAAATTACCATATTAAATATGCTGAAGAATACTATCCACCTGCACCCACATGTTTACAGCATTTTCTCAAACTGGCTTTTGCAAAATGTTACTATATTAGGATGTACACTAATAAATTGAATATGATAGAAAGCCACCTATAGCATAATGCGACAACATATTAATGTGTATATGGATAGCTCAAAATATGAAAGCAGACCCGATTTTGTATTTTTTTTTTAACATGTTAGGGTTTACACTGTGTGCACAACATGTGACAGAAGCTGGAAGCATGCTGAACAAGAACAAATATCATAGCATGGTTTGGTTTGTTGTTTTGGGGCATATCGATAAAAGTAGGTTATTTAGTACCAAGGCAATTGCATTACCAAGAATACACCACAGTAACTAAGCCTGCCTGATCCAAAAGCATAATTCAAACCCACAAACTTCAGTCACAAATCCAGCACCATAATCTTTCAGGGATTATACAGAATTCTGAATGATAAATTCAAAGACTTTTCCCAAACTTTCAAAGACCACAAACATTGATTTCTAAGACCATGTTTACAGTAACATTTGTATACAAGTTATGTTTTATGAGAAAACAATGAATACAAAATGCTACAATGTTTTTTAATGATGAACTTCAAACTAAAATTAATTAAATGAAAGAAACCAGGTAAAGTTACTACATGTATATCCTAATTTAAAAAACATTAGACATATTTGTGATCATGGAAAGAAATTAAATTTTTTTAAAAAATTTTTAAAGACTTTTAAAGACCTTAGGGTAATCTGCTCAGTTTTCCTAAACTGTCAAGGCCTTGAAAAGGCGACTTCATTTTCCCCAAACTGTCAAAGACTGTAAAATTCCTGTATGCTCATACCTCCATTGACATGATGGAGGGTGAATCTGGTCTATTTTATAACTCTAAAACCCAAAGGTGGAGTTTTTGATAAAGTTACATACTACAGTCCTACCTGTTTTTGTCGACATCCTCGGGACCGAGGAAATATTGTCGAGATAAGCGGATGTCGAGATAAGTGTTGGGGGGTGGGGGATGCAAAAAAGATGCAAGTAAATTATTCAGTAAGGGGTGACCGGTCATCAGTGAGTAGTATTTACACTTTGAAAAAACAATTGAAATTTTTAGTACGTCAAGACAAAACCAGAGTGAAATACACTTGTATATTGACAAATTACATTTTGGTTACCATTGTGTAATCAAGTCCACAAAAAAATATTGCATCGATCAAATCCTGATATGAAAAACATGACGAGATTCAATGTTGGCATTAGCACATGTTTGTCTAGTTGTTATTTACGTGCTTCAAGTATATGTACTTAAATCGTCATAGATTTCGGTCAGTCTGTTCCCATCTTATTGAGGCTACCAAGGGGATGGGGCTTTTCATGTGAAAATGAAAACCTGTCAACACGTTCGTTTAAACAGTACATGTATTTATTTATATAAGTCATCGTGAAAAGTACATCAAAGAGAACAAGAGATACATGGTTGATATGATTAATGGAGGTATAATATTGTATTAATTGACAAAAAATAGTATTAAAAAATTATTCTTACAATACAATCAGTGGCGTCGCAAGGGGGGTGTGCGGACCGCACCGGGTGACACCATCTCAGAAGGGTCACACCAAAATGAAAACTTGCAAATTTTACAGAGTACACACTGCTCGGTCTAGTTGGATGTAATAAGCGGATAACCGATCATAGTTAAATACATGACTAGCAGGCACAGGGTACCAGTTTTATACTGTGGACTTATTTTAAGACTTATTTTAAGAAGAAGAAATCCATGGTGGATGTCTGGAGGGGTGACACCATGAGTTTACCGCACTGGGTGACACCAACCCTAGAGACGCCACTGAATACAATATTATAACAAGTGGTGTACATTTAATTTGCTTTTACACTGGTGTTGGTAGCCATCATAAATATAAACTTAAAAAGAAGACTTTCACAGCACAATACTCTTGTTTTAATCATTGATCACTTTGGAAAATGAAATAATCTATCAGAGTTCATTGCTTTTATTTTAGTTGCCATGAGAGGCCAACTTATTAAGACCAAACAAAAAGCCAGTTGTTATTTTGTTTTTGTTGTTGTTATTTTTTTATCCCACCACAACATTAA
This sequence comes from Unio pictorum, assembly GCA_030141615.1. Lineage (NCBI taxonomy): Eukaryota > Metazoa > Mollusca > Bivalvia > Unionida > Unionidae > Unio > Unio pictorum. The sequence continues at coordinate 7,768,702 of JARLTB010000027.1, read as the reverse complement.
AGCCTGGCGGTAAGATCAACTAATTGTTGAATAAGTCCAGATTGTAACTGGCTTCTTGCAAATATAAATGATTAGGCTGGAAAATTAAAATTGGCAGCAAGATCAACTAATTGTTAAACAAAGAATGGGTCGGAACTGGCAGCTGGTCAAGATGAAGGATTAGGCGGTGAAATTTAAGCCTGGCGGCAAGATAAAAATATTGTTCAAAAAAAGTATGGGTCAGAACTGGCAGCTGATCGACATGAATGATTAGGTGGGAAAATTGTAGTCTGGCAGCAAGATCAAGTAATTGTTGAACAAAGTATTGGTCTTAACTGGCAGTTTGTCAACATAAACGTTTTGAAAACAAAGGATTTGTTCAAGCTGGGACCAAGGGCTTCTGACAACATTTACGTTTTTCTTTTATCTCAACGTTGACATAAGCATGACAATTTGATAGTAATAGTAGACCAAGGGACCGGGACTTTGCTTTTTTGTCGACATAGGCGGCTTGTCAAGATAAGCGATGTCGATATAAACGGGTAGGTCTGTACAATGATATTTTATGCAAGTTACCTTTATATATATATATATATATATATATATATATATATATATATATATATAAAATATACACAAACTATTTAACTCTCTCCAATTACAGTGAATCAGTATATATGCAACCAGGTTCTTTTGTTTTAATAACTTTAGTTGACATTATTCTGAAGTAACATTTGTGGTCGAGAATGATGTATCAATCAACATTTGTTTGAATTGTCCCATGGACAAAACAAAATCAAGCTGATGATTTTTTTTTTTTTAATCCGACCTATGTCATTTATAAAATAACAAATTTAAATTAAATCTAGTATTGAGTGTAAAGTGCAGAATGGAGTGAAATTATTTTAGAATTACAAAATCATACAGTAAAAGTGAAATTGATTATAATCATATTACCACAAAATACATGCAGATAATATTTATGCCAATGAAGAAAGTTAGCAATAAAAGTAACACCATTTATTCAATGTATTATAAGTAATGTAAGTATGAAAATGTGAAAATCTGGATTAAGTGTTATTAAAATCAATTGTCCATTCACACACTTTATTGAGAATAATGCACATATGAAAGTTTGAAAATCTGATTCAGTATTTATTTTCTTGATATCATATGACTTCATATCACACAACGATTCTCAAGCCCAGAGTTTGAGTTCAAGCTGTAGTGCAAAATATTTTGCAAGTTAATTATTGTAAACTCTACCCTCTTCCATTCATGGTCTATCAAAACATGCAACATGAAATTTAAATCTTTTCATTTTCTTCTAACCAGTTGGCCATTATCTATACTTGTTTATGCTTACTTGATGATGTCACCATAATACAAGAAATATAAAAATTATAATGGTTTAGAGTGATGTCAAATCAATTGAAAATATTGAGGTATTTGAAATATCCACAACATTAAAGATACAAACTACATATCTTTTATCATAAATCAAATAAACAAAGTTGTCAAAATATTGAAGTTTTAAAGTTCTTAAAACACTCTGTAAATGTTACATTTACTACCTAACATATTATTATTGCTATTTGTTTAATTCCACTTGATTTCAATTTTTATTTTGAACTATATCAAAGTTTTTTGAGTTAACATTTTACTTGCAGGTTTATGGTGTGATCCTTTTATATGATGCACCTTAATACACTTACATACATACATAAATACATAAACACACAGCCTTCCTGAAAGCCGTCGGTCCATCGGACATAACCGACAAATTTTTACCCAGACCGACAGTTTGTTAGTCGGCATCGACCGACTGTCCGGCAGTTTTCTCACTCTGCACCACTCGAGTAGTCGTTCTTGAATCTAGTTTGTTAAACAGATTTTCATTGGTTACAAGCTTTTGAGTGATCCAATCGCTACGCCTGTTATAAACAGTTATGCGGCTCACCTGTCATCATGGCATCGTTGAAATATTACGACGGAGTGAAACCAGGAGGAAAAAAACAAACTATCTTATGAAGAATTGAAAGAAAAGAAAAAGGATTATGAAAAACATCGGGTTGAAAGAACCTTTAATGATAAATGGAAAGAAAACAGAGACTGGTTAATATTTGATGAAATAAAGCAAGTTATGCAGTGTGCCATGTGTCTCAGTTTCTACAGCGAGAAAGCGAGGTCTGATGAAAATTTGCGAAACACACATTTTTCATCGGATGTACAAATTTTAGAATGTCAACAATAAATGATCATGAACTTTCCAAGTCCCACAAAAAAGCATCAGAGTTTGTTTCAGGCAGACAGAAAACTGCTCAGAAAAAACTAGGGTCAGAAGCCCGCAAAGCACTTAGGCAATTAAAGGCAGCTGAAAGAAGTAGATTAGTGCATTTGTTCAGAAATGCACACACAGTAGTCAAAAATAATCATCCACTACATACATACTATTGTTTTAGTAATAACACAGCTCTTTGATGCTGAATCAATATTAAGCCAAACAATGTGGGGGAAATAAATTTATCTGATATGTTTTATAAAAAATTATTTTATCTGCTTTTCCTCTAATAATGAAATTTGAAAGAAAGAAGGCAATGAACAGAAAACAAGAATCCTGATGAAATGAGACTTTTTGAATGCTTTGGTCCTGTAGAAAATGTGTCATTTGCTTCCTAAATTTTAAACTGTATGAGTTTGTTTTACTTTGAGAAAGTAAAATTCTACTTCTGAATCATAATTTTCCCAATATAGTTTCAAAAGGAACTTTAACAATGAACAATGATCTTATTGGAACATCAATTTGCCTGCTATCCTACCAATGATTTTATTGGAAGAAGCTGAACTTAATAAACATTTTATTTTCTGTTTAAACTTTAATGCTGCTCTCTTCTGAATACAAGTAATTCTTCTTTTGTTAGACAATTCTGGGGAAAATAGTCAATGATATTCCAAGGGACTATAACAGGATGAAATAAATGCTAATTGATTATTGTAGCAATACTTTTAAACTGTATCATATCACATACTTACTTTCTCTGGGGCTACAATTGGATGACAACCTGCCAATTGGTTTTTAGTGTAGTCAGACCTTTAAACTAAATCTTATCTAACACATAAAATGTTTTAGACACATACCCATGAGCAAGAACAATAATACAAGAGTTCAAAACAAGAACAATAATACAAGAGTTCAAAACATGAAGCCTGCAAAATGATTAAATATTGGAACTCAGTCTTCTCAGATTTAAAAAGTTACACCTGTATTTATGACGGTGCATTAAAATTTCCCCAAAATAAGATTATATATTTAAACAAAAGATTCAGTAATATTTGTATAACCTACATGTGTCTATCTAAATGTGATCAGATACTCTGGGATGGCCTGTGTGTCACTAAAGATTACAAATATACTTGGATTACTGGTATTGTCAACAACAGAGTCATACAGGTCATTTGGATTACTGCTAGATTTGGCTGGTGCAACTCTCATTCCTTGTCTTCCTGTGGTGTACTGGCCAGTCAAAACACGACACAGATACATCTTCTTGCTGCCAGTAGTGGAGTCAGGACGGGAATAGGTGTCACTGGCTGAGTAGCTGGCATTTTTAGCAAAGTACACACCATCCCCAAAGGCTGTAGCTACAATTGAGAAAAAAAAGTAAACAATTACACCAAATGCTTCACTGATAATAATAATAGTAATAGTAATAATGAAGACTTTGTATAGCACCTAATCTTTAGAAGCTCTAAGCGTTTATAACATCTATAATAATTTGACTGTCCAAAACTATAAAAAAAAATATAATCTACCATGAAATTAGGAAACATAATAAAATGATGAAAACATTTAAGGTAGGAAACATTAAATTTATAAGGTCTTTAAATTTGTTCTTGCAGTCAAAAATGTTCAAAAAGCATTCTTGAAAGGGATAACAGTTACTGTCATTGTGTCTAATTTCAATGGGCAATTCATTCCACGTTGTTAGGCCCTGGTATGGAAAAGAAAGTTGTCCACATGAGTGACATGACTTTGTTTTCATAGTGGGAATAATGAGTATCCGATTGTCAGAAGAGGAGTGTAAGTATCCTGCTGGTGTGTACACATGGGTGAAGCAAGATAGGTATGTTGGACTGGAGTCCATCAGTAAAACGTAGCAAAGCGAACAAATTTTGTGTTTGATTCTGGATTGAATGGATAGCCAGTGTAGGGTACAGAACAGTGGGGAGGTGTGCTCCGATTGTGGTAATCTAAAGATGATCATTGCAGCTGTGTTTTGTAACTGTTTGAAGTTTTTGGAATAGATATTGAGATGAACAAGACAAAATTGAGTTATAATAGTCCAGTCTTGAAAGTACTAATGAACACATAAGTGTTGTACATGTAGTGGCATCAACTGAAAGATATTTGGTAATGATGGAGCTGATGCAGACATCAGTGTGCCTTTGTATTAATTAGAACTACAGATGCCAATCATACAGAAGCCCTGGTGGTTTGTTTGTTTGTTTGTTTGATTAGAATTTTTAACATAGCTTAAAAAATGTTCAGTCATATCGCTACAATGTCTGCAGTGATGCAGTTTATCATGATCTCTAGCACTGGGGCATCATGCCGCAGACATGCAGCAAGATGCCCCACCCAGTCACATTATCCTGACACCAGGCCGACCAGTCCTAACACTAACCTCTTAATGCTGAGTGTCAAGCAAGGCATCTGTCAGTACCATTTTTGTAAGTCTTTGGTATGACTCGGCTGGGGATCAAACCCACAACCTCCCTCTTGCTCAGTGGACAGTCTATTCACTAGACCACCAGGGTTTCAATCCATGGTGGTAAATATACACAACTGGCAGCCAGCAGTAAACTTCTTCTTTGAACTTACTGACAGGAAATCAAAGATAAAGGTTACTTTTATAACAAAGCAAGCTGACCTCGGAAGCTGACATTGGACTTCGAAGCCAGAATTTGTTTCAAAGGGTATCAATACAAAGGCTATTTTATTGCAATGCAAGCTGACCTTGGAAGACGATTATTGATTCTTTTAAGTATGTCAATGTTTTTATTTGATATTTTATTTGGATCACTAAACTAGGTTCCTTTTCACTGGTATTCACTGTAATTTAAAAAATAAATTGAAAGCAAATTTTGTAGTAAATTATGTTTCTCCGAGAATACTTACCCGATCACATTACTTTTGGGATATTAGCCTGCTACCTCGCGAATCCAGCCCTACCAAAAGAGGAAAATTTGTCTTTCCTATGCCATATAGACAAAGGGCAATAACTCTTGCCCCTTACCTCCCCTTGCTACCCGCTAGGTGTCGCTTCTTTAGTTTTTAAGCTGAGCGGTATATAAAACACGAGGATGCTCGCATGGCGGGGTGGTTGGGAGGGTTTCTTAGTAATGTGATCAGGTAAGTATTCTCGGAGAAACATAATTTACTACAAAATTTGCTTTCTCCTTTGAATACGTTCCCCGATCACATTACTTTAGGAGAATAAGTAATAGGAGGAGGGAATGCGGAGCATCCGACCTCCACCCCGGGTATCCTCTAGGGAGTGATGGTTGGATTCCCCATGTGAATGATAACCGGGTCTCCTAATTTTCAATCAGCAACACAGCCCAGTGTCACGTGATATGTGACCCCTTTATACGGTTAAGAAGATAGTTATTGAAATCTTCTTACCTACCAAAATTTATCTGGTGAATCCAGCGAAGCTAATAGGCTGTGCTGATTGTTGCACATGGGTCTGGTGGGCGTCTGGGCTGCCCAACACCGGACCTACTAGAATCAATGTTTGCCTCTGCGAGTACAAACTTGAAGATAAAACTGTAGAAGGTTGACTCTGCATGTCAGCCAACAGCTTCTATAAGGTGACTGATTTGCGAATCCTCAGAGTACGCCGAGCGTATAACCCTCTTCAGCCATGAAGCAAGGGCTTGAATGGAGATATCTCATGTCCCAGCTATCACCAGAAGAAAGAGGTGCTTGTATGTGACCTGACTCACCTCTATGCATTGAAATGGTGCTAGAGTGTACAAACAGGATCTTACATGGCTGTTGATCCTGACTTATCTATAAAGAAGCGAGCTAATGACGACTCGTTGATCGCCAATGTATGGCAATCTATTTTGGACTACGAAGCCTGGCTGCGTCAAGAGGACCATCAAACCCTCTGATCGGAACGGAAGAGAGTTCGGGTCACTAGAAAGGACATGTAACTCGCTCACCCTGCATGCTGAAGCTAAGACTATCAAGAAACCCAATTTGTATGATAGTAGCTTTAACTAATCGTGGGTTAAAGACTCAATACTGTCTGAATTGAGTCATGTTAAAACCCAGGACAGATTCCATTTGGAAACAGGGTGAGGGATATAAGTCGATTGAATTTTTTAAAGTGTCTAAAAGATCTGACAAATCTTTGTCATGGCTGATAGCACATGCACCAGAATGGCGGAACGTGTCTGATATCATGGAGCGGTAGCATTTGATAATAACTGGAGCCAGCTGTTTCTCCTCGAAAAGCCAGAGAAAAGTTGGCCAGTTGAGGGATTGTGACACTCAGAGGAACAATGTGAATGATATGGTACCAGTCCCTGAAAACATGCCACTTGCCCTCGTAAACCTTCAGAGTAGAGGGCCTTCTTGCTCTCGAGATTCTCTCTGCAATCAAAAATTTAAATTGTTTGTCTTGCAAGGCTGTCTGGACAAGAGCCAGGCTTGAACATAAAGACGGTCCGGACAGGGGTGGAACACCCCTGGCCGCTGTTGCTTGCGAATACTTGTGCTGAATGTAATCTTCCTGGGTAGATCTATCGCCTAGATTGAGTAGATCGGAGACACAGGAGTTGTTCCATCTGAGAGGGGCAATCAGAACCATCTGACAGTTCTGACCCCTTAACTTCTGGATTAATTTCAGTACCAAGACCGTGGGAGGGTAGGAGAATGATCACAACCCTTCCCAGCTGATTGATCGAGCATCCACGACCCAAGCTTCTGGGTCTGGAACCTGTGAGATGAAAGGTGGACAACTTGCGATTTCACCTTGTTGCAAAAGATCAATCATCGGACGTCCCCAAAGTGTGTCAATTGGAAGAAAGTCCGATTGATGGAGTGACCATTCTGTGTGAATGACTAGATAGAGTGTCAGCCAAGACATTGAGTCTGCCAAGAATGTGCCGGAATTGTACATTGAGGTGGAGATTGTCGAACCAATGTAGAAACTGCCAGCTCAGATTGCACAGGTCTGGTGATTGGTGTCCCAATGTTTTTAAGGCAAGGCACCACCACAAAGTTGTCTGACATAATGAGGGCAGTATGTAATAAGAGTTGATCCTGCCCGAAATGAAAGGCGTTGATGACAGCCGTTATTTCTGAAAGGTTAATGTGGAAAGGGCTCGCCCCTGGCACCCACGTGCCGCTGACAGTATCGAAGTCCGGCAACAGGTGGGCACCCCAACTGTAGGTACTAGTGGCGGAACATACCGTTATCCCCGCTTGGGGTATCTCCAGAGTAATCCCTGTGGACAGCCCACAGGGGATGTGCCACTGACTCAAGAATGATTGCATCTCTGGCGTGAGCATGACTGTGGGATCGAAGGGACTTAAAAAGGGCGAAATTACGCTAGCAACGTCCTTTGTAAAGGGCGCATAAAAGGACGGCTGAGCGGAATCAAGTCTGCTGCCGCATTGAATAATCCGAGGATCTGCAACTCTCTTGCTAAATGTGCATCCTGTTGGAAACGGACTCTACGAGTGCAATTATCTGGATGATCGCAAACTCGAGGAAGCCTTACCAGATTCAGATCGGGAGAAACTCCACACCCAGATGGACCAAAAATCCGGATTGGACAGAGATCAGACTTTATCCAGTTCACGAGAAAGCCTATATGATGTAAAGTGATATAAGATCGTTTCTGCCTTTGAGCAGAGTAGAACTTGACAGATGTTTCTGGAGGATGTCGTCCAAATATACTGCCGACGCCATAGATGAAGTCGAGCGGAACAGGGTGACGACGTAATCCATAACCTTGGTACTAGCCCAAGGGCTTAAGTTGAGGCCAAAAGGTATGACCTGGACTGATAAACCGAGTCCCGACAAGCACAACGGAGAAATGTCCGCTACTCGTGGGATAGGGACGTGAAATGTGCGTCGGTCATATCTAGACTGACAGCATACCCGTCGGATGGTTTGATCACGCCATCGCCACATTGACTTTCAGGGTGGTTGAGGCGGCTCAGGTCGATGAACGGCCTCTGGATAAGAAACAGCCATGAATAAAACCCCAGCTATTGCAGATTTATTAAGATATAAATATATATATATATATATATAAAGGCATCCTTCTCCCGGTCTGACGATACATCCATGAAGAGGGGAGAGGAGGACAGAGGAGGGGATGGATAAATGAAGTCCCAAGTCCCTCCGAAATGACCTGAATCACCCAAATGTTCTAAGGTAATAAAGTGGTCCAGTGGTCCTGAAATTGCAGGTGGCGGCTGCCCACAGGTAGGCAGTCCACTGGCGGTGGGCAGGGTATGTCAACGTCTAGAGTTAGGAGGCGTGAAGGCGGAGAAACTTTGGTTCTTGCCGCCTCTGTATGGTTGCCGTCTAGCTTGATTAGACTGTTGACTCCCAGCATTGGGTTTGGATCTATATTACACATTTGATTATAAGGATCCCTTTTCCCCGGTCCGCCCATCATCCCTCCGCTGTGTCAGGGGATGATTGTTTCGAAACGCCTGCGAAAGTTGGGCGACGAGTTGGAGGGGCAGTTCCTGAGCTGCCTGCCTCCAAACTTTTTCAATTTTCCCCCACAGTGTAAAGGTGTCCCAAACTGAGACATCCGTAAAATCCGAGTACGATGGGGCCTGCGCGACGTGGACTACCTACAGACGTCACATCGTATCAGGTCGAAGTTGGCAGAAGCAGTCAACGCATTGGTCATAGAATGGTGAGCTGCCCTGTTAACAACTCTAGCAATCCAGGCCTTCACTTCACTAAGCGTGGTCATGGCTGGATTTGCCTAGGGAGTTGGAATAAAAATGGCTAGTGAAGTCAAGTCTAACAATGAAGACGTATCGACTACGTTTCGGACTAGCTTAGACGTGGCATTTGAGATCAGTACTGAAGGCGTCTGATGGAGTTTTCGTACCAGCTACACTAGAACGTCGCTGGAAGTTAGCTTCCTGAATTTTTTTATTTTTTTTATTTTATTTATTTTTTTTTTTCCGACTGGCAAAGAAGCAGGAAGGACATCGTCTCTTCCTCCTCATTCAAGATCTACAGGCGCCTGAATTGTGTAGTCTTGAGTGGCAGTAGGAGGTTTTGGGCATTCTGAAGTTCCCAACAACCTATAAATCTTTTATTCTGCGGCCGTGGCGCTAAACTCAGTCCGGTCCATGACCTGATCTGTGGACGGCTGAAAGTGTTTCGTCACACTCACTGTGTGCTGAGTCGTGTTCTGGTCAACTCAAGCATCCATTCGCAGCGGAATTGTCATCATTTTTAATATAAATCTCCATAATGCTTGTGTAGTGCGGCCAGCACTGCGCGCCCATCTACCATTCGCTCAGAGGGAATGTTGGTTCTGGTACAGCTTGTTTTCATATCTGTACAGCATACCAGGTGACCTAGATGACGCAATTCTGTCATAATTGACACTTTCACTAAATCTCTCTTGTGGAGAAGCCGTGAACATATGGACGGCCGGCACTAACGGCTGATTGAACTGGCGAATGGTCGGCCTGAAAGTCCTGTTCTGGTAAAGCTGCCATATCTGGGTAGCGCATACCAAGTGGCATAGATAACTCAATTCCGTCATCTCTGATAATGTCACTGATTCTCCCTTGTTTTAAAATCACACCGTCACGTATTTGACGTGACGGGAGGTGTACACCGGCAATACCGACTGATTTGTCTGGTATATGGTCGGCCGGAATGTCGGCGAAGGTCCAGCTATGACCGGCACCTGCCTCTCGAATGGTCTGATTGGACGGAGATTCATCTATAACATCTCTCTCATGGTAGTGATATGTAACCAGTAGTACAGATTGACTGACGGGTACATCACTATAATCTCTGTAAATCCGATGTACAGCCGGTGCAGGTTGATGCCGGCTGGAAGACCAGTGCCATTTGGGCTGAACGGTCGTTGCTGGATGGACGGCCGGTGCAGGTTGATGCCGGCTGGAAGGTTGGCTGGACGACCGGTGCCATTTGGGCTGAACGGTCGTTGCCGGATGGACGTCCGGTGCCGGTTGATGCCGGCTGGAAGGTCGGCTGGACGACCGGTGCCATTTGGGCTGAACGGTCGTTGCTGGATGGACGGCCGGTGCCGGTTGATGCCGGCTGGAAGGTCGGCTGGACCACCGGTGCCATTTGGGCTGAACGGTCGTTGCTTGGTGGACGGACGGTGCCAGTTGATGCAGGCTGGAAAGTTGGCTGGAAGACCGGTGCCATTTGGGCTGAACGGTCGTTGCCGGATGGTCGGCTGGTGCCGGCTGGACGACCGGTGCCATTTGGGTTGAACGGTCGTTGCCGGCTGGACGGCCGGTGCCGGTTGATGCCGGCTGGAAGGTCGGCGGGATGACCGGTGCCTGTTGACGCAGGCTGGAAGGTCAGCTGGCCGGCCGGTGCCATTTGGGCTGAACGGCCGGTGCCTGTTGATGCAAGCTGGAAGGTCGGCTGGCCGTCCGGTGCCATTTGGGCTTAACGGACGGTGCCGGATGGACGGCTAGTGCCGGTTGGTGCCTGCTGAAGTGCCGGCTGAACTGACGGTGTCGGCTGGATGGACGGCTGGACGGCCGGTGAAAGTGCATACTAAAATGGATCCAATCGATCCAGCATAGACTCCATGCGTCCGGACTTACAGGCCCGAAAGCCATGCACGGACCTGCGGTGAAATTTACACCCACTGGGCAGCCTAAACCATGTCAACATAATTTCCTCCATTTCCACATTTTTGCCATTCATGCCTTCGTTGTCGACTTTGCTACTGAAACGACAAAAGAAGAGAACAAAGCACAAATTAAAAAATTCAGCATATTATTAATTCGATAATACTATAACCGTTACTAACGGAGTAGTCAAATTATTCCGTGCCATGTTAACTCTTAATGACAACACTAGTTATCGCCGTGAGTGTGTTGCAATGGTTCGTTCAAGACGAAGTCTACTGAAACGAAAAAGATGATAAACAAAGCACAATTAGCAATTCAGCATGCTATTAAGTCGCTATTACCATAACCGTAACTAACGGAGGAAGCGAAATGATTAAGTGTCGCGTGAACTCGTGACTACAACACGAAGTCCGCCATTAAATAGTCGCAACTTGGTCGTTCAAAGACTTTTTTGAAGTCTACTGAAACTACAAAGAAGGTAAATAAAGCACAAATTATCAATGCAGCACGTTATTAAGTCGCTAATATCGTAAACGTTACATACGGAATAAGCGAAATTATTGAGTGCTACATGTATTACATGCTAGTACCGTCATAAGCGTGCTTGACCACGTTGCAACCTGGTCCGAAGTCTAGAAAAGGTGACAAAGTCACTCAAATTGGAAAATATTGTAAAATAATGTATACAACCTGTAGAGGAATGATTATCTAACACAGTAAATCCAAATTTAACTTCGGATGGTCAGAATTTACACTAAGATGGCTTGGATTCATTGGAGGTCTAATTGTACATGTTTTCGCGTACAGCGAAGCTAAAAAACTAAAGAAGCGACACCTAGCGGGTAGCAAGGGGATGTAAGGGGCAAGAGTTATTGCCCTTTGTCTATATGACATAGACAGGAAAGACGAATTTTCGTCTTTTGGTAGGGCTGGATTCGCGAGGTAGCAGGCTAATATCCCAAAAGTAATGTGATCGGGGAACATATTCAAAGGAGAAACAATGGAACAATTTTTAAAGTGACACAATATAGCACTTCATGCATAAACATCGATGACTCAGCATCACCCAGAAGATTTGGAGAAAATAAAATCATGTGATGAATTCGTGAAAGTCAGAAGACAATATGATCATTAATATGGATGAAATTCTAGCGTACTTTGATTGCATTACTGGAAGGACAAATGATAAGATGGGGGTCAAAGGTGTGAGAATTAGCAAGACTAGTGCAGATTTGAAAAAAAACATCTGACTTTTGTCTTTGCAATTTCTGCTTCAGGTAATGTGTTGCCTCTAACAATTTGTCATGGTAAGAGAAAGCTAAAATAAAAAGTATTCATGTACCGAAATCATACATGTGCAGAAGGGTTGTGTTGATGAGATGCTGCTTGTGTAGATTCAAGAGTTTTATCATAAGTACAGAGTTTTTTTAAAATAAAATGTCAGTGTGAATGCATTTTCGACAAAGATACTGATGTGTCCCAGAACATACAGTGCACACAAAAAAATTCTTTTAAAAAACTGATTTTTGGTGTGCAAATAAATATAGTGTCCCAACATATACGGTAAATATGGTATACTCATTTCAATAGATTTTTAATCAGCAATATCATACAGAAATAATTATTACAGGTGAAGTAAAATGATAATGAATCTATAATTTAGAGCTGACTAATAAATATTTGAGATTCTAAATCTATTAAAACACTGATAATTGTTTTATAAAAAGTCTTACAGTAACTTATGTGGCTAATTAAAGTCATTATTATGACAGTGTCATGGAATACTCTCAATGTCAAGTTCTAAAATATACAATACCATTTGAAAGTTCTTTAAAATTTAATGTCTTCTCAAAATCTGTCTGGATAAAATCAGATGTTGTAATCCTGAAACTCCTTGTTTATCATCTTTATGTTCAAATGAATTTATGTTGGCACCTCTCACCTATAAATTTCAGTTTCTCAAGACCAACTGTTGCTCAAAAATATTTGTATGTATTACCATTCTTGCCACAGTAACTGCGATTAAAACCATGCATGCTGATACTGTCCACAGAATCTACACTTGTTCCATGCCATAGACTACTTTCATTTGGATGACCCCGATTGTTCTGTTCTATCAATTTCTTCTTTGCTTCATATTGCTGATACAAGGTTCTATTTTGTATTCTCTCCATCTGAAATAAGATAGCAATAACAGCTAGGTAAAGACTGAAATAAGATAGCAATAACAGCTAGGTAAAGACTGAAATAAGATAGCAATAACAGCTAGGTAAAGACTGAAATAAGATAGCAATAACAGCTAGGTAAAGATCCTAACCCAAGTTTGGCTAGAGCATTAGCTTTTATCTTAACAGAGGTAAGTGACAGCTCCATCCAAAAATTGTTTTTCTGTGGCAAGTAAAACTGAGTTTAATGATGTAACACTTATCAGTTGCTATTACATAACTGATACTTTCTGTAGGAAAATACCCTTGCCAAAGGATGATAATTTTGTCCTCCCAATTTAAGCTAATGAGTGATAGTAAAAACTCAAAGCAGTGTGAAAGTAGCAAACTGCAGCTTTCATGACATCTTCCAAAGATCAGCGAGTTAGAGAATGCTTGTATAAGGGCTGTAAGGCAGCAATGGTGCAAACCTCATAGGCTATGCTCTTCATGAGAGACAGGTCTCTATCAGTAAAGGACTGGTGACCTTTCAACAAATAGTTAACTTAACAGTGTTTCCCTTTATGCACAGTTGTGCATCAGAGAAGCATGTTTCAAATAATTGATGCACACGTTTTATTGCCATGCATATTTCTGACGCAAAGGTTGTACATGCTGCAATGTGTTCAATCTCCAATGCAGTGGATGAATGATGGTATCATGTCCGAGATAGAGTGTAGGCTTTGTTATGACAAAGTAGCTACCCCATAACTCGCAAGTGCATACGCATCTGGTTCTAGTGTAGGCTTTATTATGATGGAATAGCTTCCCCATATCTCACGATTATGCAATTTTCTTCAAGCTCAGCAGCATGTCTTACAAGCAAAGGAGCATTGATACTTTTCTAAGTAGGAAAAGACCTCCAGAAGAAAACCACGTGTACCAAGAATCATCAGCAAAAAAGGGGAAGGATTATGAATATATAAAAGTAACTGTGGTGCGTAATTTCAATGATAAATGGAAGAAAGAATTCCCCTGGATGGAATACAATTCATCTGCTGGAATGATATGCTTGACTTGTGTTCAGGCGAGTGCAAGGACTTCCAAAGTGAAGAATCCTTTTGTGACTGAGTAAAAGAACTATCACAAATCCACCATTGTTCGCCATGAAGAATTTGGAGAACATATTATCGCAAAAGAAATTATTTTGCAACAACAAAATCTGCAAGCCTGTCGAGAAAAATGCAAAGAGCAGGTAGATGCTAGCCTTATGACGCAGATGAGAACACGTGCATATGTGCCGAGAAAATATTCCTGACCGACAGTTTCCTGGTCTAATTGAACTTCAAGAAAAATCTCTCTCTCTCTCTGCTTGTATGTGACTCGTGTCTTATTACTTGACATCAAATTAAATTATAAAATGAACTGGTCATTGATCAATCCACTCGTTTACTTTTTAAAAAAAGAATTTTTAGTTAAAGAACTATAACACTGATTCTGAATGAAAGGAATAACATTGGTTCTGCAATATTTAGTAAACTCATTACTTAGTAAACTCGTACCAGCTGACTTTTGCTCTGTGATAGGATGATGTGCAAGTTTTTATAAAAAATTATTTTAGAGGGACAATAGTTGCTCAGCTCTGCAGAATGAGACCCTGACATACAAGAAGCATGAGATTGTGTTGGAGATGTAGGCAGCAGCCTCATTAGTTTGCAAGGAGAGGGTTCAACAAAGGGTCCATACTTCACCATACCTCTGCATTCTTCTTGATGAATCTTTGGATATTGCTGTGCAAAAAAAATTGGTTATATTTTGTCAAACTGTTCATGGTGAGAAGGCAAACACTGAATATTTAGCTAATGTGAAGGTGTAAGATGGAAAAGCTGAAACAATCACAAATGCCTTAATGGATATTCGTCAGAACTACGAGATTGATATTAAGAAGGTTATTGGTTTGGGCACTGATGGTGCAAATGTCATGGTGGGTTCAAAATCTGGAGTGGGTGTACGGCTGAAAGAGAAGAATCTGTTGTATTGCTCATAGATTAGCCTTGGTAGCATACTGGATTGCAGCAAGCATAGCATACATAAAAAAGTACCAGTCTGTTTTCGTCACAATCTAAAACTTTTCATATTCAGCTTGTAAATATCAGATGATAAGAGACATGTGCCAGATCATGAAAAAAAAGAGGTTAAAAAAAACCTACCCAGATGCTGTGCAAACCATTGAGAACTGTTGGGGAATTATAGTTCTTGCACTTGAGCAAGAAGCAGCTCAGAATGATTCTGCAAAAGCAAAAGGCATCCTAGTTGAGGTACATACACACAAGTTTCTAGCATCAACAATGTTATTGCTTGATGTTCTGCATGAGGTAATCAGATGCAGCAAAATATTTCAAAAGGATGTCACTAAAGCTGATCAGGTAGAATATATTCTTGATGCTACTCTGGAAAAACTGAAAGATCATGTCATCAATGTAGATGGATACACACCACGTGTGACTGAACTAAATGATCAACTTGACATGTCAGGAAAATACCAAGGTGTAGAACCCAAAGAATATCATCAGTGTAGTAAAGAGTCTGTCAAAAGCTCAGAAAAGAATTTGTAGCAAGAGTTGAATCAGAGATGAGAAAAAGATTTTTCCCATGTGATATGCAGATTTTGAAAGACCTCTGTACAGTACTCAATCCAATAAAGGTTTGTTTGTTTGATTAGGAATTTTAACGTTGCTTTAAAAAATTTTCAGTCATATCGCTACGATGTCTGCAGTGAGGCAGTTTATAGTGATGCCTAGCACTGGGACATCATGCTGCAGACATGTTGCATGATGTCCTACCCAGTCACATTATCCTGACACCAGGCCGACCAGTCCTAACACTAACCTCTTAATGCTGAGAATCAAGCGAGGCAGCCGTTAGTACCATTCTTGTAAGTCTTTGGTACAACTCGGCCGGGGATTGAACCCACAACCTTGTCACAGAATTAGGCGAAAATTGAATTTATTTCTTCTTGAATTACAAACTAATTTCACCATTTTTTTTTGTTTCGTCGTACATGCGTTACCTGGGGTGAATAAGTGTTTTTTTCATGTGCCTGACTATGAATCACTTGAAGTCAGGAACATTAGAATCACAGGGTGCATGGGAATTTTGCCGTGAATTCTGCTCACCTATTTGAGGATATATAAGGCAGAATATTTCTGATAAGATAACAAGTTCAAAAGTATCTTATCAAAGGAGAGATAGCTCGTCATTTCTTTATCCAGCCAAAGGGGTGAGTGTTAAATTTATATTTTGTTTTATTGTGAATTCTATTCAGTTTATCATTTCATGTAATGATGCCTTTATTACAATGCAGATTTAAAACGTTGAATATTTGGAATTACTAGTCACTATTAGACTTTAAATGCAATAGCGTAATCTAAGTTTTAGATTGTTTTAGAAACAACTGTTATTAGTTTGGTTTCTTTATTGTAGCTGAAATTGTAGCTGAAAGTCTCTGAAATTGTAGCTGAATGTCTCTGAACGTCTCTGAATGTGTCTGAATTGTAGCTGAATGTGATTGATTGTGCCGTGATTATGCTGTTTAATTGTGCGATCAAATTGAGGTATCTGACTGTATGTCTGTCGGATTGTCTGTCCGTCTACATCTGTCGTGATGTGTAAATATCCGGAAATCTAGAAGTCTAAATGTCCGAGTGTCAGAGCTGTCTAGAGGTGTAAACATCCGGGGTGGCATCTAAGTATTTGGGACCGGTGGTTCTAGTAGATGCTGTATGCTGTCTGTACATATAACTGTAGTGGATCCGTGAAGGGCAAGGGGCCGATAAAAGTATTGGGTCAACCCTAGGTATTCGGAGAAGCTGGGCGGCGATTCAACAGGTGGTGAATTGTACGGTTGTACAGGGTCGAGGCACATAAGTGTGTTTCAATTGTAGTTACAATTGAATACATTGTTATATTTACACATAGTTACTTTGAATTACAGTAGTATTTCAAGGGATTATATGAATCTCAATAACAGTTAGCAACTTGATTAAATATATGTAGATGTTTGTGCTAGTTGTCGCAATCCATACGTGCGATAGTATAGTTTGATGTTTGTATTTGTTATCGCAATTTATACTTGCGTTAATACAACTTTTGTAAAGGTTCCATTTTATGTGAAACATTTGTGTAGTCCAGGAAGTTCCTTGGATCTGTGTTTAGTCCAGGAGATTCCTTAGATCTGTGTTTATTTTGTATTAATATTTAATTTATTTTTGAATTGTGAATGGTTGTGAAGTGTGATTGTGGGTTGAATGCATGAGTTATTGTGTTGATACATCATTATTTTTCATTAATAATTTATTTCATAAATTTACATTATCTTTCATAAATTGTGTTTGTGTTGTTCATTTAATCCACCATCCACTCGGTAACAATTCTGTTACAGACCTCCCGCTTCCGTGGCGGACACTATAACCACTAGGCCACCAGAGCGGTTATCCTAGAAAGGTACTTCAAGGTACTGAAGAAATAAGAACCCATGGTTCCAAGTCCTTGCAGAGGCTCATTGAACACTTTGGAACAGGAGAAAATCCTCTGATTGACCCTGAGGAGACCAAGGCATATTTTCTTTGCTTAAAATGCTACATTGCAAGACATATAGAGAAGGGACTGGTGGAAGTCAGCAAACTACTTCTTCAAGAAGGAGGGGATATTTTCCCCAACTTTACTCAGCTTGCTGCTATTAGTCAGGCCATCCCACTTACCTCTGTGCCTTGTGAGAGAGGGTTCTCTGTCCAAAATGCTATACAGTCACTCAAAAGAACAAGTTTTCATTGAAGTCTCTTCATGAGAAAATGCTTGTTAGATATGAAGCCAAACATCCTGACTTTGACAAGCAGAGTTTGCAAAAACATCATGCATCAAATTTCAAGAAATCTGTTCGAGGAAGAAATAAAATAAAACCATACCATATGGTGAGAGCATAAATTTCCTTTCAGAATCATTAAAATGATTGTTTGATTATTGGAATTTCATATGTTCAGGTACAAGAGATTAAAGGTGAGATGAAAATTTGTCAGCATATGTTTGACTCTCACATTTTCATTTGACCCCCAGTTCTGACATAATCTGGTTTTTTCTACCCTCAGTCTTACACTCCTAGAGGATACACTGACTTAAAGACAGGGTATAAACATCTTTTACCAGACAGAAACATGGCTGAAAACATCAGGCAATGAGTCAAAGTGTGTAGATCTAACACCTGATTGGACCCTCTTATGGATCTGAGATGCCTGTGGATTCCTTACCTAGTGACCTGATATCAGGCAGGAGGCTTTGGATCCGTTATAATACTAGGATAAGAATTGAGCTGAGCCTTCCTCCAAAATGCATTATCATCCCAAAGGGTAATGGGAATGGGTTTACAGGTGCCATATTAGGACAGGGGATCAGATCGGCATCCCCACTTGTTATACTTCTGAATCACCAAGGGATGTGTGATCCTCTGCTGCATGGATGCAATTGGCTCTTTCCCTACATACAGCCATGGACTTCTGGACCTTGGCAGCATCATTGTAAGATCTTGCCTGTGGGAGGGAATGGCTGAGATAGGACTGGATAGAATAATTTCTCCTGTCAAGTGATGCTGATTCAGATATTGTTCATCCTCTTCCTCCTTTATTGGAAATGTGTGATTTGGATTTTTAATGCAGCTTTAACAATTTTTCCAGTCATATCACTACCATGTCTACAGTGTGGCAGTTTATAGTGATGTCTAGCAATGGGGAATAATGCTGCAGACATGTAGCACAATGTCTCACCCAGTCAAATTATCCTGACACCTGACCTGCCAGTCTTAATGTTATCTTCTTAATGCTGAGTGCCTAGCAAGGCAGATGTTTGTGTCATCTTTATAAGTCTTTGGCATGACTCAGCCAAGGTTCAAATCCATGACCTCCTGCATCCTAAGTGGATGCTCTAACCACTAGGCCAATAAGCAGTCATCGATGTAGGAAGCAACATAATCTTTTTAATGTTGCTCTATGGTTGCTGGAGATGCAAAATGTTGACTCCATAAAGATCATACCATTAAAAAATCTGAGAGATTGTGCTTGGTGACAGAGAAATCAAAGAATAACACATACAAAAAAATCAAGTTTTCAAAATATGATGTGATATTTGTTAAACATCAAAAACTATTCTTATTCACACTTTAACATGTTTCCTGAAGAATCAACAACATTCATGTTTGATAATGGTTTACCTTTGTTCATTTATTTTTAATTTCTACTGTAACTAAATATATCTCTTAGTGAAGAATCAAAAATATAAATTTCTGACATTTGTTTTGTATCATTTTAAATGCTAAAGCAAGACAAAACACATGCTTAATGCACCTGCATTTGTTAGGTCGGAAGGGTCGTATATGCAAGGTAGTGAATAAGCTCCAAATGTATAAGCATTGGGTAATGTATTTGAAAAAGAAACACTTACATGCCTATAACAATCCACAAATTTTAGTATCAATGAAAATGTCATATTCTGCAACCATTAACACTGACATCCATGAAATTAAAGGAATTCACATTTATCTAAATTTGTCATGTCTTGATAAAATGTTATGTGCGTGTAAGGAAGCTTTAATCTTTATTCAAATAAGATTTGTAATCATGAAGATAATTAAATCTCTAAATGTCATGGACGTCAATTCCCAGGACTAATTTTTATATCATTGTGTATGATTATTATGTCAGAAATCTGCAGAATGCATCTTCATCATGTTCAACAAAGAAAACAGCCCCAAGCATTTTTAGTAATATTCATCACATCTACTACCTTTATGATAGACCTGTTTCCCCCTACTGACTGGAGAAACTTTTGCTGTACATCTTGGTATTCCTTATCAGTGTTCTGCAGATTGACCACTTTCAGGTTTTCATTTTGTGCCATCTTTGTCCATGTCAAAGGTGCTTCAAAAACAGTCATCTCTGCAGCAAATTTGGGAGAATTGGAGTAAACTTTTATATTAAAAATTAATTATTTATTAATAAACATCTATAACATATATGTTAAACAGCACATTTCAGAAAGAAACTGGGTTTCAATGTTTAAAAATTTAAATCTTTCTGCTGCCTATTATATACAATTCATGATAAATCCAGACTGCATCTTTGTGGTAATCTTATCCCAATTGTGGATTAGACCAAATCTGTATTACTCACTTGTTTTTCACCACAACCTAACTTTTCTTTTACATAATAGATACTACATGGATCAAATTAAATACCTCAAGGGAAAATGTGTAAAAGCCCCAGATTTAATCAGAGTTGTGGAGAAATAAAACACAAACTAGAAAGAGACTGGAAGATCTTGCTCCAGGACTTTAGTAAGAGTTAAACTTAATTATGGCTCAGTGGTGTATGTTGTGTATTCACAAATCTTACCTCCAATTCTTATCATGATGTACTACCAGCAACAATCTTGGACATTTTAAAAGAATGTGATTTATATATCAAATATTTATTCTGTAATTTAAGTATTTTACTTTTTTCATATTTTTCATCTTCATTTTATATTTTATTTACCTTTTTAAAGAACTTTGACATCTTTACTTTTATCATGTAGAACTGCAAGTTTATGCTTATGTGGAAGGGTTTTATGTTTCTAACGGTTTTGCAACACATTAACTTTAAAGTTTTAAAGCTGTTTAGTAAGCACTACATAGCTAGTATTGTGCTGACATGCCAGTAAACCCTTTACATACTTTATAACTCAAAAATAAATTTTGAATTGTTATAAAGTTGTATAACCTTCACAAAAAAAGAGAATTACAACTAGTATTATGCATAATGACAGTTTACCCAAGACATACATACATACATACATACATACATACAAGTGCATTTTTAATTTTCAATTTGTAACTTTGAGAATGACATAATTTGTTGATTTTAATAAACTTGTGGGTATATCTTATTTTCTGTTACTTTGACTAAGACTATAGTCATAATAACACACACACACACACACACACACACACACACCTGATAGCAGACCTTATTACTTGTATAAATATATGAATCTTAGTCCAAAAGCTCAAAGTATTAATCAAAATATTGAATTTATTATAACAAATGACCTAAACACTGACTTCTTGAAATCACCACCACTAAACAATTAATTAAAGAATTAAGTGGGGCTCCGAGTGGCCGAGTGGTCTAAAGCGCTGTCCATTACGGACCACTGCCATCTCACCTCTGTCTGCATGTGTTCGAGTCTAAGATTTGGCAAATGTAGTTATGTGAGAAAGCTTGCCAGTAGCTTCTCGTGGGTCGGTGGTTCTTTTACGGGGTTGTCCGGGTTCTTCCTCCACCATTAATACTGGCCGCCATGTATAGCCTATATTGTGCTGAAAAAATGGCGTTAAACCATCAAAAACAAACAAAACAAAGAATTAAGTTCTCCTGTAACTACATTAATTTCAGAATTGGAGACACTAATAAACCACATTGATACCAACTGACCAGAAAATATATCTGAAATAAAATATAAAAAATTGTAATCAGTGATCATCACCCTGTGTATATTGCTAAAGATGCACTGAGTAACTAGCCGACTTTAAAAATCTCTAATGAAGAGAACTTATTACTGATCTACTTGAAGAACCAGTCAATTAAGATAATTTTATTACTGATCTACTTGAAGAACCAGTCAATTCAGATAATTTTATTACTGATCTACTTCAAGAATCAGTCAATAAAGATAATTTTATTCTGATCTACTTGAAGAACCAGTCAATTAAGATAATTTTATTACTGATCTACTTCAAGAACCAGTCAATTCAGATAATTTTATTACTGATCTACTTCAAGAATCAGTCAATAAAGATAATTTTATTCTGATCTACTTGAAGAACCAGTCAATTAAGATAATTTTATTACTGATCTACTTCAAGAACCAGTCAATTAGGATAATTTTATTACTGATCTACTTCAAGAACCAGTCAATAAAGATAATTTTATTACTGATCTACTTCAAGAACCAGTCAATAAAGATAATTTTATTACTGACCTACTTCAAGAACCAGTCAATTAAGATAATTTTATACTGATCTACTTCAAGAATCAGTCAATTAAGATAATTTTGTTACTGATTGACTTCATGAACCAGTTAATGAAGAGAATTTTATTAATGATCTACTTCATGCATATGTCAATGAGAAGAATTTTATTAATGTTATTAATGATCCACTTCATGCACCTGGAATGAAGATAATTTTATTAATAAACTACAAGAGAATTTTATTAGTGATATACTTCATGCACCTGTAAATGAGAATAATTTTATTAATGATCTACTTCATGCACCTGTTAATGAGAAGAAATTTATTAATGATCTACAACATGCACTTGTCAATGTGAAGAATTTTATTATTGATCCACTTCATGCACCTGTCACTGAAGATAATTTTATTAATGATCTAAAAAAATAATTTTAATGACCTACTTCATGTGCCTGTGAATGAAATTGAAACAAAAAAAGATTATAATTTTCCTGTTGAAAAATGGTTCTAACTTTCCTTACTAAATGTGCATGCAGTGTCAGGCAAAAAAGTAAGCCTGTGTAAATTGTTGAAATCAAATGGATAAAATCAAATTTAATATTATTATAAAAACATAGAAAATGCCAACAAAATAGCTCAAAACTGGATCTGGTCACCTACATATGTCCTGGAACATGATTACAAAATTACAGCAGCCTATGTCAATTGGGTATTGTTGCCCAATAATGCATTGACATGCGAAAAGATGGATTGGAGCAAGTTATGATGCTCTCACTGCATATGAATGGGTGTTTAAAAATACTTACTGTAACTTAGGTTCAGTATATTTCTGAATCTAACATACATGGGTTTCTGTCAGAATGTTTCCAGGTCAATTCTCTGAAAGATGGACACATTTACAGACAATAAAAAGCTTAATCAATGTG
The DNA here is from genome assembly GCA_030141615.1 of Unio pictorum. Lineage (NCBI taxonomy): Eukaryota > Metazoa > Mollusca > Bivalvia > Unionida > Unionidae > Unio > Unio pictorum. The sequence goes on along the minus strand of JARLTB010000027.1, from coordinate 7,745,692 downwards.
AGCTAAATGTTGAAATGTTGAAGATAACCATTATGCAATGATACCTTGTATAAGGTCCTTTCTAACAACTGTGACCGAGTCATTAGGATCCTTGATAGAAAATTCCTCCATCTTGCTAAAATCAATCTTGTATTCCTCTCCATCATTGGTAAAGAATGTGACAAACTGTTTCTGGTCCTTGTAGGCAGTCTCAATGAGTAAGTTGACATCAGCGGGGTATTCTCTCAGCTCAGAACTTTCTGTAGTAATTTCAATATAGTGCCATTGGACAAGCTTTTTCAGTAGTTCTGCACTCCTCTTGTCTTGTTCTTTCTTATCAGCCTCTCGAATAAGTCTATGAATACCATCTGATACTTTCATAATTCCATCAGCGACCCCCTCAATTGTAATCTTTCCAATCTTGAGGTCAACTGTAATTTGTATTTCCCATTGCTGAGCAAGTCTCATTAGCTTTGAAACCTAAAAATAAGGAGTAAGAGAAGCATAAAAAAGACTGGATGCCAAAAGAAAGAGCTCTTGGCAGCATCTTACTTATATGACTAACATGACAATAGATGCAATATGAAAAAATTATTGGCCAGGGGGTTACCGTCTATCTTTGCTTATAAGTCGAGTCAACTGCAAACTGTGCAGGTATAACTGCCATCACATACTGTGCTGGCATATCTGTGTCTGTGCAGTATTGTAGAAGTAATCAGCAGAACCAATAACATAGACCCTGATCTGCTGGCACAATATGTGACGGTAGACAAAGACCTATACTGTATGTAGCAACACTTATATGTATTGAAGCAGATGTTCCGTTTTTATCACTGTTTTTCATGACATATGTGCTTGTTGTGTATCTTTGTCTAAGTTATAGTGTGCGTCATACATTGACTGTTCAGTTCATATGTGTTTCTTCATCTCCTTGTTTTGGAAACGAGAACAATTCAACTTTTTCTCAGATGTCTTGCTCCAATGCTACAATGTTCTTTGTTCTTGAACAAACCACCATCATGCGATCACCAATCAATCTGTTTATGCTATGATGGTCCCTAATTAATGGCTTTAAATGACCACTTCTTGGTTATCCACACTACATTGTGCTCTAGACTAAACAAACTGTGACTACATACAACATTACTTAAATGTAAACGGAAGTGAAAAACGAACTGTTGTTTCAAAGCTGGCCAGCATAGAACAGGAATAATTCCAGTTATTTCCCTATTGCCCTTTCTGGCTCAACAATTTAAAAATTTGGCCATTAATTTAGATAACCTGATTCAAAATCCCTATTAAATTGACCTCTGTGCCAACTATCCAATATATAAAACTGTGTATTACAATATTCAATGACCAATCAGTGGAACCACTGGAAAAGTGCACAGAAATAGTAAACTTTTTCAATGATCAGAATGTCAATGTCTTTTTCCTGACAGAGAAATCAATGATCAAATGTCTTAACCACACCATAACCTTCAATTTCTCACACACAACATTTAAAATAGTTAAACCCACCATCACATTGGAACAAAGGTCAGTATATTTTTTTTCTGTCTTTACCATCCTCCTCATTGTAGAAAATACAAGCTGACATCTCTCTTTTAATGGCTTTAAATGACCACTTCTTGGTTATCCACACTACATTGTGCTCTAGACTAAACAAACTGTGACTACATACAACATTACTTAAATGTAAACGGAAGTGAAAAACTTAATATTATTATTATTATTGTGAAGGTTATACAATGTCAGCACAATACTAGCTATGTAGTGCTTACTAAACAGCTTTAACGATAGGTGGCAACCTGAATATTCTTGAAAATTTCCACTTTCACTTTAACTGTCCTGGAAACCCATGCACATCAAAACTCCATTCATGGTTTCAACCTCAAATAAATATTTAACCAACCCACCCATAAACATGCTCACATTTTAGACTGGATTCTTCATAGAACCAATGATAATATTATACAGTCCTTCCAGGTATCCATCGAACTTGCATCAGATCACCTCTGCACCATATTCCATCTTGATGTATCATTCCCTAACTCTCCACCTTTATTTGCCACTTCCATATGATAAATAAAACCAAACTAATGCATGACATCCAAGAAAATCCAACAACTTGCTTTCCTCCTAAAGAACAACTAGATAACTGCCTGCATTCATTGCCTGAAAAACATGCCCCAGCCATCAAGCACAGAGTATCAATTCAAAAGTGTTCTCCATGGTATAGCAGTGTTAGGGACTTGCTTTAATAATAATAATGAGGACTTTGTATAGCGCCTAATCTTTAGAAGCTCTAAGTGCTTTAAAACATCTATAATGATATGACTACAGAAAAACAAAAACAAAAACCATGAAATAGGAAAACATAAAACATGCTGAAAACATTTAAGGTACAAAACATTATTTGGTCTCTAAGTTTGTTCCTGCAGTCAAAAAAGGTGAGTTTTAAGAGCACTTTTAAAAGAGTTCACTGTGTCTTTGTGTCTAATTTCAATGGGCAATTCTTTCACATCACCGGGCCCTGGTATGCAAAAGAACATTCTCTATATGACTTCATTTTCATAGTGGGACCAATGAGTATATGATGGTCAGAAGAGGAGCATAAGTATCTTGCTGGTGTCTACACATGGGTGAGGCCAGATATGTATGTTAGACTGGAGTCTGTCAGTGAAACGTAGCATCGAGAACAAATTTTGTGTTTGATTCTGCATTGAATGGATAGCCAGTGTAGGGTACGGAGCAGTGGTGAGGTGTGCTCTGTTTGAGGTACTCTAAAGATGATCATAGCAGATGTGTTTTGAACTTTTTGAAGTTTCTGGAGTAGATATTGTGATGAACCTGACAGAATTGAGTTACAATAGTCCAGTCTTGAATGTACTAAGGAACACACAAGTGTTTTAGTGGCATCAACTGAAAGATATTTGCAAATGGAGCCGATGCGTCTCAGCTCAAGATATGCAGCCCTGCATATATTCATGACATGTTGGTGCAATGTGAGATTACTGCCTAGTGTAACACCTAGGTATCATACTGACCGTGTGAATTTAATGTTGGTGTTGCTGATATTTATTGTTTGGGGTAAAGGATGTGAATGAGAAAGTCTTTGTCTTGTGATCAGAATGGCCTCAGTTTTATCATCATTCATCTGCAGCTTGTTCCATGTCATCCATGATTTCACATCAGAAATGCACCTCTCTACTGCTTGGATGGTAGCATCAACTTCAGTTGGGTGGCTAGACTTGTATATTTGGGTGTCATCAGTGTACAATTGGTGAGACACTGGGTGATGATCCACGACACTTGAGAGTGGCTGAGGTAACGAATCCAAGATCAGACCACTGTTGAACACCTCAACATACATCAACTGGGACCGCTCCGGTGGCCTAGTGATTAGAGCGTCCGCCTTGGAAGCGGGAGGTCGTGGGTTCGATCCCCGGCTGAGTCATACCAAAGACTTACAAAAATGGTACTAACAGCTGCCTCGCTTGACGTTCAGCATTAAGAGGTTAGTGTTAGGACTGGTCGGCCTGGTGTCAGGATAATGTGACTGGGTGGGACATCATGCTACATGTCTGCGGCATGGTGCCCCAGTGGTAGACATCACTATAAACTGCCTCACTGCAGACTTCGTAGCGATATGACTGAAAAATTGTTAAAGCTACGTTAAAAATCCTAATCAAACAAACAAACATCAACTGGGCTGGAATGTATTCCATTTGCAGATATAATTTGTGTCCTGTTGACTAAGTAGGACTTGAATCACTGTAAAATGCTTAGAGCTTCTAAAGATTAGGCACTAAACAAAGTCCTCATTATTATTAAAAAAATCTTTAAATAAAACTTGGCACTACTAGGTAAACAAAATGATCCTGGTGGCTGCTGAGAAATATACTTTATTCTATTTAATTATACAGCAAGTATTTAATGATCATGTATGGAGTTTTTTTGTTTAACATTTTTAAAAAGTTTTTTACACTGAAAACCACAGTACTGTTATCATTTACAAACTAACTTTGTTTAAAAGTATGACTCAAAAATTGTATGCAGGTATTACCTGATATGTATGTGAAAGTGACATATTATTAGGAGAAACAACTTGATAATGTAGACATTCAAGGTGTAGGGAATGTGTTGCTGGTTGGACTTGTGGAAACCAGAGAAATTGCAATGACTAATGCTAAATCTAACAGTCAATATATTCATTAAAAGCTTCTTCCATAGCTGAAAACCTCATATTTGCTGTAGCATTATTTTCAACAAATTGTGTTTAAAAAAATGAATCTCACCAAATTATATGCAGATATTACTGGCCCTGGTTATGTATGCTGAAGTGGTGTATAACTCAATAATGGAGACATATATAGTGTAGGGAAATTGCTATAGATTGTTCTTGTGGAATTAAAGAAACTGAAATTACTAAGTGCTACACAAAAAGACAATATTTTCATTGATATAATAAAAGAAAAGGAGATCAGGTCATGATAAGTATATTTTCTAACTTTCAGAAGAATTTCCAGAAATTCAAGATGAGATCATTTCTACCTTTTAAGTGTGACATGTTGAAACCATTTGTTATATTTTTCTTGATTAACAAGATTTTCAAACTAGCTGCTTTGTTGGGTATACTGGATTTCAACATGGCACCATTTTCATTAAGGACCAACAAGGCATCATAAGAAGTCTTCTATGGAAATGTTGCTTAAACAATACAAGTTTGTGAAAGATTGAAAGATTAATCCATTTATGATCTCTGTCATTGACTGATATGTATTGGATGGTTACAGATTTCAAGTCATTTGAAATGTGATATGATGACTGACATGTATTGGATTGTTACAGATTTCAAGTCATTTGAAATGTGATATGATGACTTTACCACAAGCAATTGATGGTTTTAGATTGTGATTAAACAAATCCAGTGTTTGGATTTAAAAAAAGAATGGGACTAAAATGATATTTTAAAATAAATTGCATTAAGATCACTTTGTATTTCTGATGCACATTTAATTTGCATTGTTAGTTTTTTATTATACAAGATTTTTATTTCAAATTTCATAATTTGCTATTGTAGTATAACAATGTATGCTGGACTTAACTTTGTCGAAAATCAAATTCTTATTCTACTTGAATTATTAATTGCTTTTATTTTTCTGATTGTTTAGAGATATGTCAAAAGATGATTTTGGAGTTCTTTTGTGATAGCAAATGTGTGAAAGATGAAATGGATGAATAAATGGAAAATTTAAATGAAACATTTTGACTAGTAAAAGGCACATCATACCAATTTCATTCAATGAAAGTTTTCCCCAGAAATAGTGTTAATGAAGGATAGATAAATTGGTGGCTGGATGAACAGAAAAAAATGAATGTAAATGTTAAAAATACTGAAACTGAGAATTCTGAATAGCAAAAGCACAAACTAGTTTGATAAGTTTACCAAATTTAAGAGATATCGTAAATAGTTTTGCCTCAGATATAACTTTGCATAATGAATAAATGAATGGATGGATGAAGATATTCCATTCCTTTACTGTCCACCATTAACTTTATAAGGCAGGGGCAAATAACTCATTATTCCCATATGCCACATTTTTAATCATGTCATTATCTAAGTTATGTGCATTAGTCACAATTCAGGATATTTTAGATATTCAATGTTAAGTCTAGTATTTCCTCTTTTTCGTCTTTGTAACTTCTGACTAGTGAAACAATCAGCGGCATTCATGAGACAAATATGTTTAAAACTATTTTCTAATAATTTGAACTAATATCTTTATAAGCACCATCGAAGACTTTTATAGCCTTGAATTTAACCCCGATATCATGGATCGAATACCCGTAATTTCATCTCAGATAATGTCAAGGCATATCAACATGTTAAGTTTGTTAAAAATCCATGATTATGTTTCTCAACTGCTGTATGCACAAAACAGTTTCAAAAAGCTATGCTGAGACCATTGAATTATTGCACATTATAGTTCAAAATCCAAGTTCAGACTAATGAACGGGCAGAGGTCAAGCTTTCTGAAATATATCCACAAACCAGATTTGATAAAAGAAATTCATTCATACATTCATACGTCTAAGTGTTATCATGCTTACAACCCCATTCAGATGAGACCCCTGCCTGGCACAGCCATAAAAGATAATATGAAACCTATGCCTACCATACCACAAAGTGTCAAATAAAAACATATAAATCATAACACCACACTTAACCAATAATACTCATAGAATACAATTACTCTTGGACAAATTATAGAGTTGTCATAATGGGACTAATTTAAATGTGATAAGAGATAAACAATTACCATTTCATGATCTACTTACTAAATAGGGTCATATCTGATTCTTTGAGCATTGACTACTTTTTACAGGTTTAGTACACAAAGTGGAAAACCCCAATTTTCTGGAAGATAGGTAGATTAGATAAGTGTGTTGGAGAAACAATATACTTTTGTGTCTTGCATGAGACTGCTGAAGTTGGACTTACTCATATGTTATCAAGAAAAAAAAATCAAAGAATGTAAATGTACAGTAAGGAGCAGTACAGGAATAATTTGTTTTGCACTTGTCATCTACAATAATGAATGGCAATATCTGACACTCTAACTGGTGTGACCCATACACCTTTGCAATGCAGATGTACAAATTTTCAATGCTAAAACTAATTCAATTTAGATGTTCTGGAAAGTTTGGACAAAAGTACTCTCCAGTGGAAATATGAACATTCATGAAACCTGCATTAACTTCAAACCCTTCAAACAAAACCAAGGCACTTGACATAAAACAGAAAGGTAATAGCAGCCCTTATCACATTCTCCATGTTTAGTAAAGACTGTAACAGTGATGCCTGGTCAGACATTCTTTTTCAGGTTTCACGGGTAATTGAGCAATCAATAATGCTGAGGCCTGATGCTGTTTGGGAGTAGATTATATACATTAGAAAATAAAGCAACTGCTAATTTACCTGATCTGGAGAAAAAATCTTGATTACTGACTCAGTAAATTCAACTTTATTAAAGTCATTTTTGATAAGATGATCAAGTTTGTTTATAGCAACATCAAGATGTTGTTTTTCCAAGGCATACACATCAATCCAAACTGTAGAGGTCTGTTCAATTGGTCTCATTGGTTGTGGTGATTTCAATGGTACTTTCCTCGGTTCTTGATCAAAATTACCACCTGCCAACAAGAAATACAGAATAAATGCTCTATATATAGTGCATAAACATCAAACCAAAAACAACCACATTGTGGCCACTGACAATGTGAGACCAAGCACTGACAGTGAGCACAACTCGATTTATAAAACGTGTGAAGTAAGTATTTATGACCAAGAGCATTAAGGTTTATCTCAAATTTAAAAGATTTTGAAAACATTTCACCAATGAAAACTCTGCATGTGCGTGAAACAGGAACAGAATTAAGTGTTGGCAAAAAATCTGAATTATTTACACTCAAATTATTAAAAACAATCTAATATTTACATTGTCAAGATACATCATCATTATTCTTTATTGATTATCACTTTGACTTTATCAACACACTTTAAAACAACTTCTGTGACAGTTATTTATTACCTGTAAACCAACTAACTGCTTGGTATGTTTCACCTAATTTATTAAATTATTTTAACCATTAATCTTTAGTACCAAATCTGATAAAAATCAAAGTATGGAAAAGAAAATTCTAAACAATTATTCACCCTATTATCGTCAAGCTTGAATTTATCATGTTAAAGATGATGCATGTGTCACTTTAATCTATTTTAAGTCTAATGTCTATCAATTGAAATGTATAAATATTCTTTTTACAACAACAGGGACTGATATTCTACTGGACAATTATTTTTACAGAAATCAATGATTCGACTGTTTCTTCTGTCCATTTATTATTTTTAACTGCTGAGTATTAAAATCATCTATGGTACTCTGGTGTCACTCCAACATATATCTGGAAACAAAAATGTGTTCTTACATGCTGAAGTTACATATTCACAATATATGTTACATGCAGTACAAAATTCTTTGTCATGGCCTTATTGGATAGCAGATCATGGGTATTAATTGTCTTAAACAATGTAAAGGCCTATCAATTTATAAAGACTGGTTTAATTGATCATTTGAATTACTTGTAAACCCCTGTTATTAAAGTTCATTTGAGGCATTCATTACACAAGATAGTTTCAATAATACAATTGGCATTCAAACTTGTTGGTGTTATGCTGTGTGACACATAGACACCATTTTCAATTGGGACCAGAACAGATGTCAAACAAAACCTTGCAGTAAAAACCAAACTGGTTGCAACCATCTTTTCTAAATGAGCTAAGAAATTTAAGAAGAAAACCATAGCAGGCCATGATCAAGAATTTCAGTGAACACTCAATAGAACTGATAACAAAATTTACAAAATAGCTACCATGGTTGCCATTTGAATTTCCAAGGGAGACCATTTTCATTTACATCCAATTTGACCTTAGAATTAATCTTTATGACAAGTTTTATGACTTTTCTACAATACTTTATCAGGGATAATAACAACTGTCAAATTGATGTCAGAGGCTGGAAGATGGACCAGGCAGATTTCATAAGCTCATCTAGTCTATGTTTTAGTTAAAACTCCAGTCAGTATGGACATCAATTTTGGAGTAGCATTAACATGTTTAAAGACGGTTGAAATGCTGGCCATGTTGATGTCAGAGAGCACCATTTTCATTCAGGAATAACTAGATATCTGGGTGTAATATGTCAGACCCTCCTACAATTTCTTGTGGAGGAGCAGCAATAACCAAACAATTTCTATGTGATACTGGAAACTGGATACCAGATATAGGAAAATCTTACATGCTCTATTGGTCTATGACCAATAAAGGAAAAAATGAAATTATCACTCATTGAATTGGTTTAATTTGTCTATCACTGTCTGGCAGCTGGGTTAAAGTGAATATGATAAATTATGTTCTCTTTAATAAATTGTTATCCAATGAATGATAATAAAAAAAACCTTTTACATGTAATTACATTTGTTATAAACAAATATCCATGACAAGTGATGCATTGTGAATTGTTTAATACATCTTATTCTATAATATTTCAACTCTTTCACATCAACACACATTTACCATGATATAATACCTTTATTAAATAAAGAATATTTATAAAATCATAAAACTTGTTTTTCATCTGATGAAATGAAAATCCCACATACTTGAACAAATGTAGATTTTCTTGAAAATTCTAATTCAAAGAAATGCTGCAAATTTTGAATTTATGCTGATAATATAAGCTATTCTTCTCAATAATTTGTTATATCATGAATTTTTTTTTTTTTTTTTTTTTTTTTTTTGATTTTACTATAAAGGAGATTATCCATGCTTTTATTAATAATTATTCAAGATGGAAGATATGTGCATCATGTTCTACTTTGAATGAATGTATTACATGTCAACTTCAGTGATTGCAAATCAGTACATACTCTAGTTATGTTTGATATTTTAAAGTGCTGTAAAGTTGTAGCATGTGAGGTTGGGGCATCAGGTCTGTCTTTGTGCAGCTTCAAGAAAAGCCTTGACCATCTGGCTTCTGAAGATTAAAATGTGGACCTCTGTAACAATTATTGTATCTGAAGCTTGAAAATAGCAGATTGCTTTGAACAATATATTGGCAATCTGTACAGTTAACTCAATATTTTACCTTTTAAAGAACTGTATATTTTTCCAAAGAAAGTCTTTGGTTTGGCTCCACAGCCCTGATTTCTGGCAGCATCAACAAACAACTGAACCATCTGGCTCTGGAAGATTACAATGCGGACCTCTGTAATAGTTTTTGCACCTGAGGCTTCGAAATCAGTGATTGCCTTAAACATTACACTGGCAATCTCTTGTGGAGAGACACCAACACCTGAAAAGAACAGGTGCTATAATCAACACATTCTCAATATTACAATAATATTACTAAACAATGTTCTCTTTTGATATAACTGATTCAGCACGGATCCCATTATATAATGATCATTAACATTTGTACTGACTGCCTGATTGATTGGTATTCAGTAGTACGTCAGCCCAAGAAAAAATATTTAGTGCCAAAGATGTACGTAATTATCCTTGCCATAAGAAACATCATGACAGTCAATCTTCGCTGGTCTTGTCAGGATTAAAGCATACCAAGTGATTATTTAGTGTCAAGGCAAATGAAGCTAACATCCATGGCAAGAACATGGAAGCACAGACAATTACAATGGCAAGGAAATGGAAGCAAATACCCTTGCCATGACATGGATATGGAAGCAAATACCCTTGCCATGACATGGAAATGGAAGAAAATACCCTTGCCATGACATGGAAATGGAAGCTAATACCCTTGCCATGACATGGAAATGGAAGCAAATACCCTTGCCATGACATGGAAATGGAAGAAAATACCCTTGCCTTGACAAGGAAATGGAAGCAAATACCTTTGCCATGACATGGAAATGGAAGAAAAAATTCTTGGCATGACATGGAGATGGAAGTATATACCCATGCCATGACAAGGAGATGGAAGCAAATACCCCTGTCATGACATGGAAATGGAAGAAAATACCCTTGCCATGACAAGGAAATGGAAGCAAATACCCTTGTCATGACATGGAAATGGAAGAAAATACCCTTGCCATGACAAGGAAATGGAAGCAAATACCCTTGCCATGACATGGAAATGGAAGAAAATACTTTTGCCGTAACATGGAGATGGAAGCAAATACCCTTGCCATGACATGGAAATGGAAGAAAATACCCTTGCCATGACAAGCAGATGGAAGCAAATACCTTTGCCATGAAAAGGAGATGGAAGTATATACCCTTTCCATGAGAAGCATCACTGCAGTCAACCTTATGCGATATTGCCAGTTACTGTAGTCAAACCTACCAACTGAAGAGTTCAGCATGTAAATCACTGAGACATTTCAGCACCCTGTACATTTTAATTTATCTGTGAAATATCAACATCATTCAGAATATAAAGATTTATTTTACTGGACGCATTATTATTTAAGTTTAGTGTAAACTTGGTGATAGTCATTAAGGTTCACATAACATCATATAAATGCACTTAGATGAACAATGCAGGATAAAAATAGTTGTACAGTACTAAAATTTACTACTTTTAAAATATTCCACCACACAACATGATTTGTTTGGTACTTTTTGTGAGCTTAACATTTTAACACAGTATTGGTTACATCAATTAGAATGGAACTGTCAAGACATCACACAACATGAGGCTGAGAGGGATAAAAAGTTTTTTTTTTCATTAATCTTTCAGAAAGTAACAAACTTTGGACTGGGTTATTATGAAAACTGATATATGGAATAAGCTAACAAAAATACAACTGACAACATAGTACCAGTTTTAACAACAGCGCCTAGCAAAAAAATTACCCAGAATGACATGCAAAGATGGAACCCATTGTAAAAGAATTTTCATGTCTCCAATCCCGTAATGTAGCAAAATCCAGGCAAAGCTCACATTGTTTAGGAGGATGGAGTGATTGGCCCAGGCCAAAATTCTCATCAAACATTCATTCTTTTAAATATTGAGTGTTAAAACCATCTCTGATATTCGTCAGGATATATTTAAATTAGAACTGCAGCAGCCTTTGGATGCAAGATTGGCACGATTTCATTAAGGACAAACTAGACATTATTAGAAGAGTCATGTTCAAACTAAGATTGGCACGATTTCATTAAGGACAAACTAGACATTATTAGAAGAGTCAGGTTCAAACTAAGATTGGTACCATTTCATTAAGGACAAACTAGACATTATTAGAAGAGTCAGGTTCAAACTAAGATTGGTACCATTTCATTAAGGACAAACTAGACATTATTAGAAGAGTCAGGTTCAAACTAAGATTGGTACCATTTCATTAAGGACAAACTACCGTATATACTCGCATATAAGCCGAGAAATTTAGGACAAAAATAAGGCCTGGAAGAAGGGGGGTCGGCTTATCTGCGGGTCAAGTTCCAAACCTGAAATTTATAATGCTTTTTCCCCTCGATTTCCAATATTTATTGTTTCCGTCGATCGCCGAATATGAGATCACATGCCTAATGACGCCACATGGCTGATAAGATTTGTTCTGACGTGAAGTAAAACAAATATTTTTTTTCTAACATAATGAATGAAAAACATGTTTTTAACGTACTTGACGTCTATTTGACAGATGTCCATCCACCAGAAAATACAGCCATACGTGTTATTTGAACCACGCAAATACGTGTATTTTCCAAAAGAACCGCCATATTAGTAATCTCTATTCAAGTATTTAACCCTTAGCTAAGCAGTAATCATTAAACTCTACGGTTTTGTAGAAATGCACGCTAGTTTATTTCAGTGTAAATATGAAAAGAATCTACGTGAAAAAAATAAAAGAATTACGATACTGAAGGTATACAGCCATACATGTTATTTGAACTACGGAAATATGTGTATTTTCCAAAAGAACCGCCATATTAATAATCTCTGGTCAAGTATTTATTCCTCAGCTAATCAGTAATAATCAAACTCTACGGTCTCGTAGAAATGCACGCTAGCCTCTTTCAGTGTAAATATGAAAAGAATCTACGTAAAAAGAAATAAAAGAATTACGATACTGAAGGTATATACGACAAACGAAAAGAATTATGATACTGAAGGTATATACGACAAACATTTTGATCGAGAGTAGAAATACATGTATGACAGTCTTCGAGAAACAATAGCGAGAGGCTCCATAGGGTTTTGTAGCGCGCACGCTTAGGAACGGCAAATAACAGTGCAATATACGAGTCAGCGTGAATAATTGTAAAACAATATAATTTGTTGAATTTCTTTGACAGGTGTTTTAGAAGTAATCGGGAGCCACAGTTTATATACAACTATTGTTTAGTTGTTTGTAAAGCAAAGTGGTTTGTTAGCGGAAGATTGTTGTACAATAGCTACCATATGCTTAATCTGTGGTAAATGCCTCGGGGATAATAGGTTTGTTTTGTTGCACAATGCCAATGACTTAACTAATAGATGCCAACTCTCAGATGTATTGTTTAATGAGATATGGTAGTGGACATGGTTTCTGCTCAAAGTTATAAACTGTCACAATACTTGAATAATGTCCACGCTGAAAATAAATCATAGTTTGATCGATTGAATCACACTACCCGTAGTTTAAAAAACACAACACAAATAACAATGATAAATAATTATCAAATACGAATTGAAAACCAACCACGCATAGAAATAATTACAGGATAAGGTATATAAATAGTAATTGAATATGCAGAAGCAAATAACTGTGCTGCAGCACGCGAAGTTGATGTGAAAAAGAAGCAAGTACGGGGGTGGGGACGACGTATATGATGAAAGCAAGCCCGTAACAGAAGCCGAGTTTCGTGAACTGTTTGGCGAGTCTGATACAGAGCCTGATTTTGAAGGATTCTAAACGTGATTCTAAACGTGATCGAATTTTTATATTTCATGATTTTAGAATGAGGATTAATTAAATTTCCATTAAGACTTAACACTTCAGAATTGTTTTTATTTCAACATATAAACTAGATTTCTTTCTTTTATTTTATTTAATAATGTGATTTACCTAAATAAACGTATTCGGAACTCACTTTGTGCATCTTGTGATGTACCGTTTGTATAAAAATTATGAGTCGGCTTATACGCGGGTCATGCACTTTATACCACTTTTACCAATTCAGTTTGGGGGGGGTCGGCTTATACGCGAACGGGCTTATACGCGAGTATATACGGTAGACATTATCAGAAGAGGCATGTTCAAACTATTCAAGAACAATAATGAGGAAATATCTAATATGTATATTGCTACATTTTGAAGACAGATCAACATCATTTTTATTTGTAACAAACTAGATATATCCTCAGGTAAAACTCCCAAGCCAATACCACTTTTCATTTATTAGGAGAAGCAATAATTCTTTTTATATGGCTGCCATTGTAGCCATATCAGATAACCATAATATTTATTGAAGATCAACTAGGCACATAGGAAGTCTTATGAGGAAAACCCAATGCTAAAATATGACTTGTAGCAATAACATTACAAATACTGGCTGTGCAGCCACTTTTGGATCATGTGACATTTGCTTTCTCCCATTTTATAGGGACAGTATTATCACAACTTATTGTTGCAGCCTGTGTATTTTGGTGAACTGTGATAATGTCTAATGCAATCAGGTTTTAAATGACATTATTGTTCTATGATCATTGTAAGTAGCAGTAAAACATACAAACATAATATGATTTTATGTAAATATAAGAACAAACAAAATTGGGTCGCTAGAAAACACTTTTTGAAATATTTATTTATAATTATAATGATTATCCAGTACTGTGTGAATAAACACACATAATCACCATCAAATTATATAGGTTTGTGGTTGCTTTTGTGTCCGACTGGTTATCAGAAAGTTTATGTAATACCAATCCTGGTGTGATCGTGACACTATCCACATGACTATGAATGTATGAAACAAGAATATGTTTCATAAAACTGTTGGGGGGAGACAAAGGCAACAGTGGTAGAAACTGTCTCGACTGGCATTAAGTTTTTGTATGACTCACTATGTCCTTACAAGAGAATCATTCATCAAAGCTGGTTTGCATAGTGTCTGAAATATCAAACATAGAAGAATTTAATCAAAATAGATCACAAATTTATTCATATCACTAGAAATTCACTATTGGGGTCCAAAACAAGAGGAATCCATTGAATTGTGATATTTGTTGTCATGATCTTCCTTCTTCTTACAAGCTTTCTGACACTGTTGGCAAGACATTTTAAACCTATATAACTGTATAATATTTATGTGTACTCCAGAGAACAGTGATATTTATATATTGCTTCACATATGGCACATCAATAGTTCATTTTTTTATGTGCAGTGATAGTGATGCTGAAGGATCACATCACAAAATGGTAGTCCAAGCAGTTCAAACTAAAATCATAAGTCTTCTGGTGAAAATCATATGACAATATTTTGTTCAAAATGATAATGATAAGATTTTCAAGATGGCCATTGTGTCAGCCATATTGGAAGTCAAAATCAGCATCATTTTCTTTTATTTAAGACCAACTAGAGATTGTATAAAGTCTTCTATGTAAAAAAATGTTTTAAGGAGTTATAGAGGTGTAGTGATAACACACTTGTGCTAACAGATGAATGGACAACAGACCATCACATCAGCTCTTATGGTCTCTGACCAGCACAGTTACAAATCAAAGGAGCACAGTGATTTGTCAACATACACATTTTTATACAATCATATGTTCCACGTCTCACAGAGGTGCATCAAGCATTGATCATAACATTTACCAAGTTTGATGGCAATCCATACAAATACCATAGAACTAGTTGCACTAACAAGATTCTATATACTGAAATTGAAGAACTGTCAATAGCAAAATGTAAATCTGGACTACCAGTCTAATATGTCTTACAAAAAGAATACATTATTTCACAGAGACAACTTAAATGGTTTGGGACATCTGCCCTTGAAACAAAGTTGTCAATGGAAAGACAGAAAAGGACTGAAAACATTTTTTTTAAATATGAAGATATGTGAGTAGTTTATGATACATATCTGGACCACTTGTCAAGGTTTCATAAAAACACTTCAATGTGTACAGACATACAGCAATTACTATTTACTTGCTAGGATGGGGAGGAAAAAAAAAAAATGATACACAATTAAAGAAACTGTACAAGCAGCGTGGTAAAATTATTTAAAAAATATTTTTGGCTGCACAAAAGAGAGAGACAGAGACAGAGATTACCTGTTCCAAGTGCAGGGAAAGCAATACTCTTTGCTTTCAACTCTTCAGCTTTCAGTAGACACTTGTTTATGACTGGTGTCCATTTGTTGGAGTCTACAGCTACTACATGTATTACATGTTTACAATTCAAACCATAGCCTTTTGTCACAGCAATACCATCCTGTTTCATATCGTCAGCTAAAATGAGACATTTTTTTCCTCACAGAAATGACAACAGTATTTTAAAAGTACTAATTACAAAGTAATGCATTTCAATGTTAATTACTCAGTCTGCTTTCTTTTAACACTGTATCCTGATTTCAGTATACATCAGTGAACACTATTTTTCCCATTGAAGGGTGCTTACAGCCATAACAAAGTTTTGAAAAATTTTCTATTCAAGCCGTGTCTATACAAATTAATAATCTTGGGTAAGTTTTTTGCATGCAAAAGTATTGATCTGCTAGGATTTGTCTGACCTGTAATGGGATTCCATACATGTTTAGGACACTATAACATATTTTTCAAAACCATTGCAGATTCTGTTATTTTATTTTGTATTTAAAAAGATCAAAATGCAAAGAAAGTTAGATAAATGAATACATATAAAGCATATCTGTTCAGTAAACAATTATGATGGTTACCCACAGTTGTGTTGTCATTTTTACAAGATAGGAAATCTTCACTTATTTAGTTCACATGGAAAATAAATGAAGTGGACAGATGACCCTTGGGTAGCAAAAATGAAGCTAAGTACTCTGGCAAAAAGTGAAGTGGTTAATAAAGGAAATACCGTATTTTCAGGCATATATCCCGCACACGCAGATAATCCGCACCCTCATATAGCCCGCGGGTTTTGGGGTTTTGTGTAAAAAATCGTTGGCATAACCCGCACCTTTGTATAACCCGCAACCATAGAAATATTTATACAGCTACAATCGGAAATGAAATCAATTACAGGATCACGGGGCTTCGCTGATGTAGCAAACTGCGATTCTGTTTTCCGTTTTGGTGACAAAATATACCATCTGGTGATATTTGTGGCGACACCAATTTTGGCTGATAAAAACCGTATGTACAGTCTTGCGTTTGGAGTAGAGAAAATCAAAGGCACCATGACAGGAAACAATGTACTGGAATATATTGTTAAAATAACAAGTCCTTGTCTCATATTGGCAAACCACACTAACTGTGCACTGTTATATCATAATCCGCTAATGATGATATCTGGCCTTATTACTTTATGCAACTGACTAGTTAAAATCCGAATCCGCAGAAGGCGGAAACGTAAAATGAGTACAGTCAAGCAGATGACACTAATTTAAAAACAAATATCAGATGGAAGAAGAAAAAATACGTTTGCTGACACTTCAAAGAGAACTGATTACCTTTGAAGCACTGATATTTACTAAACAAATAAAACAAATCTGTTTCAATGTTCTACAATTATCTGAAGTTGCCGCAGCAATAACAAACAGGTATGTGTTTGACCCTTCAACTGGAGCCTTTAGCGGCGCCATCATCAAAGTAAGCCGACGACCTTTGTTCAATAAAAGTCAGCAAAAAACACGGTACACAGTGCTTGTGTGCGTAGGCTGTCTATAGGAGCTGTGCCTCAACTACAGGCTACATAAACACGGACATTTCTAAATAATCTTGTATTCTTGTGAAGTGTAGATTCGAGTTCAAATAATTTCTTTCTGTTGAATTTAAAAAATGCCGAAACGAAAGTCTTACACAGCCGACTTCAAGCTAACTGCCATTGCGTATGCTGAAGTGCATGGCAATAGAGCCACAGGCAAAAAATTTGATATTGATGGGAGTGTAATCCAAGGTTGGAGAAAAGAAAAAGGAACGTTGGAGAAGATGAATCCACGAAAACGTGCTCGTCGCGGCCCTAAAGCAAAGTGGCCTCACCTTGAAGCTGACCTGAAGCAGTGGATCGTGGCCCAGCGGTAAAATTAGGTACCGTAGTTATTTCGATTGAAAACAGAAAATATTGATTATGAAAACGTGACGGATACGAAATTTTAAGTTTTTATCCCGAAATGTTGATTTGGTCCCGATACCGTAAGTTGTTGTAAAGTCACCGTAGTAGCCATAATATCCAACCCTAGCGAAACAAAACTAGAACAATATATGTTATGTAGTTACGTTTTTCAAACAATATATTGAAATATCATTATGTGTACAAAAATTGTGATATAGCCCGCACCCTTATATAACCCGCACCCCCCCCTGCGGGGTTTGTAAAATCTGGTATAACACGCGGGATATATGCGGGAAAATACGGTATATGTGCTGCCAAAACTCAACCGTTTTACTGACTGAATCTGTTTATTTGATGGTAGAAAGGGGCCAAAAATGGAATTATCAGGATTAAATGATCAGGTATTTATCAAAGTGTAAATTTTACATACTCACTCACAAAGGTTACACTCTGAGTCAGTAATTAGGTCAAATGTATACCCAATTGTGGTTATTTAATCCTATAGTAGCTATTTTAGTGTTGGGTCACTAGTAGGATTGTCAAATCAAAACCATACAATTAGATGATTCAGGTAATCGTTTGAATATAAGGTGAATTCTGTAGCTTAAATAGGTATTTTTTCCTAAATAGGTTCTAATCTAATTGTTACAAAAGAATATACATGAGAATTGTCTTGCATTTATATGTCATTAATATTATCTTCTTAAATCCGTTTCTCATTTAAAAACATGAGATTTAAAGTTCAAAAAAGTATTAGGTATTAAAATTGGAGTCTATTAACAAAGTGCAAATTAATGTGTTTCTAATGATACCAGGGATTTAATGAAGAAAAGAACAGGGTTACTCTGTGTGTGTCTGTGTGTGTGTGTGTGTGTTTGTGTGTGTGTGATTTGGATTCTTACTGCAGCTTTAACAATTTCTCAATCATGTCGCTATGATGCCTGCAGTGCGACACTTTACAGTGATGTCTAGTACTGAAGCATTATATCCCAAACATATAGCAGGATGTCCCACCCAGTCAAATTATCGTGACACCAGGCTGATCAGTCCTAATACTAACCTCTAAATACTTAGCGCCTAGCAAGGCAGCTGTTAGTACCATTTGTATGTCTTTGGTATGATTCAGCCTGGGTTCAAAACTATGACCTCCCACATCCAAGGCAGACACTCTAACCACTTGGCCACTGGAGCAGGCTACAGGGTTACTACTTTCTATGCTATCACCAGATATTCTAAGATATGAAAGATTATTTGTGATCCAAGATATCTCATGATTTATCAAAGAGACTTACTGACATGAGAGTCCTAAAACATCTTGAGATATTACAGGAATTTTTTAATGAAATTTCTTGTGACTCTAATGCAAGACAGACCAGGACTTTTCAAGACCTCTCAAATCATAGATAAAAATTATATCTAAAGGCACCGATGAGCTTGATATTTTCAGACATTGATAATCAAGATATCAAAGGCACTGATGAGCATGATATATAATGACACCAATAAATAAGATATCAAAAGACACTGATGAGCAGGATATCTTCAGGCACTGATGAGCAAGATATATAATGACAGAAATGAATAAGATATCAAAAGACACTGATGAGAAAGATATATAATGACAGAAATGAATAAGATATCTAAAGACACTGATGAACGAGATATCTTCACACACTGATAAGAAAGATATATAATGACACAAATGAATAAGATATCAAAAGACACTGATGAGCAGGATATATAATGACACAAATGAATAAGATATCAAAAGACACAATGAGAAAGATATATAATGACACAAATGAATAAGATATCAAAAGACACTGATGAGCAGGATATATAATGACACAAATGAACAAGATATCTAAAGACACTGATGAGATTGATATCTTCAGACACTGATAAGCAAGATATATGACACTGATGAATAAGATATCAAAAGACACTGATGAGCTAGATATATAATGACACTGATGAATAAGATATCAAAAGACACTGATGAGCTAGATATATAAAGACACTGATGAGCTAGATATTTAAGACACTGATGAGCGAGATATCTTCACACACTGATAAGAAAGATATATAATGACACAAATGAATAAGATATCAAAATACACTGATGAGCAAGATATATAATGACAGAAATGAATAAGATATCAAAAGACACTGATAAGCAGGATATATAATGACACAAATGAACAAGATATCTAAAGACACTGATGAACGAGATATCTTCACACACTGATAAGAAAGATATATAATGACACAAATGAATAAGATATCTAAAGACACTGATGAGCATGATATATAATGACACAAATGAATAAGATATCAAAAGACACTGATGAGCAAGATATATAATGACACAAATGAATAAGATATCTAAAGACACTGATGAGTGAGATATCTTCACACACTGATAAGCAAGATATATAATAACACAAATGAATAAGATATCAAAAGACACTGATGAGATTGATATCTTCAGACACTGATGAGCTAGATATATAATGACACTGATGAATAAGATATCAAAAGACACTGATGAGCTAGATATATAAAGACACTGATGAGCTAGATATATAAAGACATTGATGAGCGAGATATATAAAGACACTGATGAGCGAGATATCTTCACACACTGATAAGCAAGATATATAATGACACAAATGAATAAGATATCAAAAGACACTGATGAGCTAGATATATAAAGACACTGATGAGCTAGATATATAAAGACACTGATGAGCTAGATATATAAAGACACTGATCAGAAAGATATCTTCACACACTGATAAGCAAGATATATAATGACACAAATGAATAAGATATCAAAAGACACTGATGAGATTGATATCTTCAGACACTGATAAGCAAGATATATGACACTGATGAATAAGATATCAAAAGACACTGTGAGCTAGATATATAAAGACACTGATGAGCTAGATATCTTTAGACACTAATAAGCAAAATATATAACGACACAAATGAATAAGATATCAAAAGACACTGATAAGCAAGATATATAATGACACTGATGAATAAGATATCTAAAGACACTGATGACAATTAACTTCACATTAAGATAACAATTCTCTGAAAGATCATAAAAAACAGGACTGCAAAAGATTTCAATTCATCATATTTACCACCAAAAACATTCTGTATTATATTATTGCTTTTTGCATGTGAATATGGATACGTGCAGGTGTTCTTGTTGATTCAGAACCAAACTAGAATCTATCTTGTAGAAAAATTATTCTTTTTAATGTTAAAAAATAACAATGTCAAAACAATGTTTTTTGTCTGTCAGTAAAGAACTGATGATGTGATTCGACTGCAAACAATCACAATTTTGTTTGCACATCCTTGTGGGTATGTGAGAAAGCTTGCAAGTAGCTCCCTATAGGTCAGTGGTTCTTTCCAAGGTTTTCCTGTATTCTTCCTCTACTAGTTACACCAGCTGCCATATATAGCCTATCGTGTGTTGATCCCAATAACAATAAGAACAACGGCAGCTCAGGTCCTATAAACACATGAACAGCAAATATATGAAGAAAAAAAATGTCCAATACAAAACTTAGTGACTACTAACTTATGACTAAACAGTATTGGGGATCTAATCATGGACCCACAGGAACCTTGGCACTTCAGAACTTTACTCCTTTTCAAAATCATGGTTCTGGTTTTAGTTATCCCCTTTCTTGTCAAGTAAAAAGTGTGTGTGGGTGTGTGGGTAGAATGGTGTCTCTGACATAAGGTACAACTTGTGACTTTAATTTTTAAATGCAAAAATAAAACTTTTTATACAGTTTACTGCCTTGTTTCACATCAGAATAGTTACCTCTGTCTCTACATTCAACTGCCAAGGAGCTGCCTCCTTTATTCATGATTGCTATTGAAACAGCACCTATACAATGAAAAAAATATAAAAACAGCATTAACTTTCATGGTGTCATAAATCTGCTCCAAAACTGCTGCATGACTACCAATGAACTGGTGAAAGAACAGAATAGAGAGGGTGACTCCAAAGGCATATTTTCATATATCACAAATAGTCTGTACACTTTACATATGGCATGTGCAGTTTAATATTTTTATATTACCACACATTAACATATCACTTTATCTAATTCTGATTGGTCCAAATAAATCCATGAAATTCTTGAACAGTATTGTTTTTATTGATTGGCTGGAATGGTATGAAAATTGTCTTTACCCAGATTTATGGAACTTTTGTTTCATTCTAATACAGTAAACTATGAATATTTTGGCAGCTGTTTTTTTCTTCTTTATTCTATTTATTTCCATTACACTACAAAAACTATGTGGGTAAATATTAATATTAAATAAATTAAACTCATTGAAAATATTCCTTCTTTTTCTCGCCAAGGCTCATAAAAGCTGGGTATATATATATATATATATATATATATATATATATATATATATATATACATACATGTATACATGTACTGTTACACTGTTACAACATTACCAATAATACCCTGCAATCAATCTCTTAAATTCAAACAATAAGCTCTTGTAATATCAATATTCATACTGAAAATATATATTAACAATAATAATAATATTGATAATAAATATTTACAAAAATATTCATATAGAAAAACATATTAACAATATTCATACTGTAAATATATATTAACAATATTCATATTGAAAAAATATTAACAATAATATTGTTACTGAAAATAAATATTAACAATAATATTCACACAACTTCTATTAGTTTTATTTATTAAAAATTAATTGTAGTTAGCAACCATGAAATTTAAAGAATGTAAGAACTGTGGTGTTTCTGTTTCATTGAGAACAACAATTAAGACAATATATTTATGCCTCAATAAAAATTTTCTTGCTTTATTTACAAGTATTAATTAAAAGGCATGAGCAAACTTATAATGCAGGTACAAAAAGAAATACAAAATAATATGGGTGGATTTTTTTCTTTCAGGGCAGGGCTTCTTACATAATCTTTCAATATTTGGAGAAAAAAAAAACAACTCAATTTCATTTTTGATTGGCAGTCTGTATTAATCCATTCTCAAGTATTATTTACTATGTACAATGCAGTGCTGTCTTATCTCTCAGTGTCTCTTTGATTTAATCAGCACAATTATTTCAATGAATTATTTAATGTCATGACTGCTCCGTTGGCCTAGTGGTTAGCGCATCTGCCGCGAAAGCAGATCGTGGGTTCGATTCCCAGCCGAGTCATACCAAAGACTTGTAAAAATGGTACAGTACTAACAGCTGCCTCGCTTGATGCTCAGCATTAAGAGGTTAGTGTTAGGACTGGTCGGCCTGGTGTCAGGATAATGTGACAGGGTGGGACATCATGCTACATGTCTGCAGCATGATGCCCCACTGCAGACATCGAAGCAATATGACTGAAACATTGTTAAAGCTACGTTAAAAATCCTAATCAAACAAACAAACATTTAATATCATGATTTACTGCAAGTGCACATAAAATACCAAACTATCTCTGTCATCAACAAACAATTCTATGTTGTGTGTGTGTTGATTTTATCTGGCATACTGTATGTCTCTCTCCCTCCCTCATTTAAGTCGATTTAACTATGCGTATGTAGCTTTTTGTTTAGATTCACTCAGCATGCACAACTTTCTCCCTAACATTCACTCACAGGCACTCTTACTTTACACTTGATTCTAAACAAAATATTGGTTTCCAAAGAAATAAGAACAAAATCTGAATTGGTATTCATTTTCTAATTTATTGTATGTATTAATATATGGGGAAAATGTAGTGAAATTTGAAATTACGATGTTGATTGTCACATGATCTTATCATCGCTATCAAGGAAAGGACATTTGTAAAAACCTAAGTCTAATGTCGACTCCATATATTGTTACGTGCTTAGGCTCGAATAAGCAGCAACACAGAAAGAGTGAAAACTAACAAGCTTGTATAACTTTAACAATGAATTTATTAAGTACAATTATTTTCATAAAATAAATGAACTTACTGTTTTAGAGAATCAAATCCAACAAATATGAAATTCACAAAAATAATCCACTAATGAAATTAGAAGTCCTAATAAATAAATGTTCTAATAGTTCCAGGTTCGAATCTTGACTATGTAATAATCCAAAATGGCTGACAATGTCACGTGATGCAGTTCTTGTTTTTAAATCATCCAGATGAAATTATGAAACATATGTCCTTTTCCAGATAAATAGAATAATTCTTCTTTTTCCAACGAATTGACACAGTCCAGAACAAGATATTAAACTCAAACAGAAAATACACAACTTCTTTAAAATAAGCCCAATTTATATTCTACTAAAGTTAGCTTCTAAAACACAGCTATATATATTGTTTTTCTGAAGTAAACAAGTAATCACGCGCTTTTCTAGAAATTGATAGAAGGTCAGAGGAAGAGTCTACCTTCACCTAGTCACGTAATAATGGAATGTTCTAGAAGGAAATCATTCACTTATAAAATGTTGTCCCCGAAATTAACCAATGAAATTGAAGACCTGTTGACAATGTCCAAAGCAAGGTCAGGAACTAGACCACTGTAAGCCAAGGTCAAAACTTGTTTACAGTAAAGTCCAGGTCAAATGAATTTTCTAGAAAAAATTTCCCATTTAATGAATAATAAATCCTAAATGACAATTTTGGACTTAATAATTAAAAATAAATAAAATTAAATCCAATAGCCGTAACAATATGTTGCTAGACCTTGTATTAACTGATGATAACTCAGTATGGTTGTCAAGAAGAGTAGTATTTTATTTTTCTAAATTGGAGACTCAAGTTGAATAAAGTCAATACAACTGCAGTTACAACGACCATGAACCTAAAGGTACACATCCCAAATCAATGAGTTTTTCTTGGACAGATGGGACCTGACAAAGTTTCATAGATATTCCTTGTGTAGTACTCATGTTATTCTCTGGCAAATGAATGGATGTTAAGACAGACAGACATATGGACAAATGAATGGATGTTATGACGACAGACATATGGACAAATGAATGGGTGTTAAGACAGACAGACATATGGACAAATTAATGGATGTTAAGACAGACAGACATACAAGGGTATGGTCTATACACAATACACAATTCATGACAGGGCATCATAAAAGATTCATGAACATGTGCATGTGTGCATGTGTAATTTGGATTGTTAACGTAGCTTTAAACACATTTTCTGTCATATCGCTAAAATGCAGTGTAGCAGTTTATAATATTTAGCACCGAGGCATCATGCTGCAAACATGTAGCATGATGTCCCACCCAGTCACATTATCCTGACACCAGTCCAACCAGTCATAACACTAACCTCTTAATGCTGCGTGCATAGCAAGGCAGCTGTAAGTAGTCTCTCAGTCTCCGTCTTTCCTTACAACCACTCATTCATGTCCCTATTTATAAAAATATAAGCACAATATCAATGTAACATCACCATAATTAACCACTTTCCAATTTACTGTGTATACAATGGGAAAACCAAAATTAAATCTTACCCCGAGACAGGTCTAAATCTGTATTAGAACTGTTCACAATACAGTCTGCATCCTCCTGAGTGATGTCCCCTTGATAGATCTTTACATTAATTTTCCCAAAGGTGAAACTATCTGCAAATCTTGATGAATTATCAGTATCCATGGCTTCTGCTGTTCTTTGAAAACCATCTGCAATGTGCAATCAGTTTTCTTGTTATTATCTTAAGATACATGCATGATTGCAAGGTTCTAACATGATCAAGTTATCTTTTCTATGGCCTCCTGTTACAATCACAAACTGAATAAAAAATTATATCATTAAAATCTAAAAACTAACCTCAGGATATGGAAATACAAAGAAAACAAGATGCTTAATAGCTGAAATTGTGGAGTTTGGGCAGCTTGTATGCTCTAAGGGTTCCATAACTAAAAGGTCTGGTTTGTACAAGTTTGGACAGTTTCTATGCTCTGAGGGTTCCATAACTAAAAGGCCTTGTTTGTACGAGTGTGGGCAGCTTCTATGCTCTGAGGGTTCCACAACTAAAAGGCCTAGTTTGTACGAGTTTGGGCAGCTTCTATGCTCTGAGGGTTCCATAACTAAAAGGCCTAGTTTGTACGAGTTTGGGCAGCTTCTATGCTCTGAGAGTTCCATAACTAAAAGGCCTGGTTTGTACCAGTTTGGGCAGCTTCTATGCTCTGAGAGTTCCATAACTACAAAGCCCGGTTTGACATGTAGCATGTTTTGATGCCAATCATACTCAACCATGAGAACAGTAAGAGCTGTTAAGTACAGCTACTTTTGTATTTTAAAATTATTTTCTGAACTGGTATATAATTAATCTACATAATTATTGATCCTTGGTAACAACAATGCAACACAGATTTCTTTGTAAAAACCTTGAATCCTCAGGCTCAAACATTCCATCATGTTTCAGTCAATGTTTGCAGAAAGAAATTGGAGTATGACTCTTTTATTATTCCTTGATTATGATCCCATTATTATGCCAGAAGAACACTTACTTTATTATGTCACAAGTAGGATTACTTTATTATGTCATAAGTATGCTTACTTTATTATGTCACAAGTATGATTACTTTATTATGTCACAAGTATGATTACTTTATTATGTCACAAGTATAATTACTGCATTATCACAAGTATGATTATTTTATTATGTCATAAGTATGCTTACTTTATTATGTCAGAATTATGATTACTTTATTATGCCAAAAGTATAATCACTGCATTGTCACAAGTATGATTACTTTATTATGTCACAAGTAGGATTACTTTATTATGTCACAAGTATGATTATTATGTCACAAGTAGGAGTACTTTATTATGTCACAAGTATGATTACTTTATTATGTCATAAGTAGGATTACTTTATTATGTCACAAGTATGATTACTTTATATGTCACAAGTATTACTACTTTATTAGGTCACAAGTATAATTAATGCATTGTCACAAGTATGATTACTTTCTTATGTCACAAGTATGATTACTTTACTATGTCACAAGTAGGATTACTTTATTATGTCATAAGTATGCTTACTTTATTATGTCACAAGTAGGATTACTTTATTATGTCACAAGTATAATTACTACATTATCACAAGCATGATTACTTTATTATGTCATAAGTATGCTTACTTTATTATCTCACAAGTATGATTACTTTATTATGTCACAAGTATGATTATTATGTCACAAGTAGGATTACTTTATTATGTCACAAGTAAGATTACTTTATTATGTCATAAGTAGGATTACTTTATTATGTCACAAGTATGATTACTTTATTATGTCACAAGTATTCTTACTACATTATCACAAGTATGATTACTTTATTATGTCATAAGTATGCTTTATTATGTCACAAGTATGATTACTTTACCATGTCACAAGTATAATTACTGCATTGTCACAAGTATGATTACTTTATTATGTCACAAGTATGATTATTATGTCGCAAGTAGGATTACTTTATTATGCCACAAGTATGATTACATTATTATGTCATAAGTAGGATTACTTTATTATGTCACAAGTATGATTACTTTATTATGTCATAAGTAGGATTACTTTATTATGTCACAAGTATGATTACTTTATTAGGTCACAATTATGATTACTTTATTAGGTCATAAGTATAATTACTGCATTGTCACAAGTATGATTACTTTATTGTCACAAGTAGGATTACTTTATTATGTCATAAGTATGCTTATTATGTCACAAGTATGATTACTGTATTATGTCACAAGTATAATTACTGCATTATCACAAGTATGATTACTTTATTATGTCATAAGTATGTTTTCTTTATTATGTCACAAGTATGATTACTTTATTATGTCACATGTCACAAGTATGATTACTTTATTATGTCACAAGTATGATCACTTTATTATGTCACAAGTAGGATTACTTTATTATGTCAAAAGTAGGATTACTTTATTATGTCATAAGTATGCTTACTTTATTATGTCACAAGTATGATTACTTTATTATGTCACAAGTATAATTACTGCATTATCACAAGTATGATTACTTTATTATGTCATAAGTAGGATTACTTTATTATGTCATAAGTAGGATTACTTTATTATGTCAAAAGTAGGATTACTTTATTATGTCATAAGTATGCTTACTTTATTATGTCACAAGTATGATTACTTTATTATGTCACAAGTATAATTACTGCATTATCACAAGTATGATTACTTTATTATGTCATAAGTAGGATTACTTTATTATGTCATAAGTAGGATTACTTTATTATGTCACAAGTATGATTACTTTATTGTCATAAGTAGGATTACTTTATTATGTCACAAGTATGATTACTTTATTATGTCACATGTCACAAGTATGATTACTTTATTATGTCATAAGTATGATCACTTTATTATGTCACAAGTAGGATTACTTTATTATGTCAAAAGTAGGATTACTTTATTATGTCATAAGTATGCTTACTTTATTATGTCACAAGTATGATTACTTTATTATGTCACAAGTATAATTACTGCATTATCACAAGTATGATTACTTTATTATGTCATAAGTAGGATTACTTTATTATGTCATAAGTAGGATTACTTTATTATGTCACAAGTATGATTACTTTATTGTCATAAGTAGGATTACTTTATTATGTCACAAGTAGGATTACTTTATTATGTCACAAATATGATTCTATTATGTTATGAGTATGATTCCTTCATTAGCTATGAGTGTGATTCCTTTATCATACCAGGAGTACAATTCTATTATTATGACTAGAGTACAGTTCTTTCATTATGTCATGAGTATGATTCCATTGTTATGACATGCATGATTCATTCACTGACAGATGTATGATTCACTTTTTAAGCCAGGAGTATGATTCCACTAGTATGCCAGGAGTATGATTCCACTAGTATGCCAGGAGGATTTCTTCATTATACCACATCTCGGATTCATTTATTATGTCAGAAGTATGACTACCACTTTAATACTTCAAGTTTAATTAATTTATTATGCCATGAGTTTGAATAATTTATTATGTCATTAGTTTAATTCTTTTATTAGGCTACAAGTTTGAATAATTTATTATGTCATTAGTATAATTCATTTATTAGGCTAGGAGTCTGAATCATTTATTATGTCATTAGTATAATTCATTTATTAGGCTATGAAATTAGGTAACGAGTATGATTCATTTATTATGGAATGCTGTCTTATCAACTGTCAGATACTTTTCTGGTTCTTTTGAAATAAATCTAAAACCATTTAGCCATATTTCATAGAAAATCCATATCATTAACATTAGTTGCAATCTTTAAATGCCAAGTTGCTCTCACATTTTGAAAAATGCTTCTTGAGAAAACAATTATCTTGTGATTTTCTATTATTTAGTAAATGCCTATTCAATACTACTGGTATCCATTTTTCTGCTTATGATGCTAAGAAATTTCATAAAGATCAGCTGAGTGCCATTAGGAAAAAGTTTGTTTTTCACAAATTGCCATTGGAGCCATATCCAACAAAATCAGCATCGATTATACAAAAATTTGAAAGACCTTTATCCCAGGATGCTTTCTGTCACTTTTTAGGTTGAATTTGGCAAAAAAAGGTTTGTCCAATGAATCAGTTCAGAGAATCTGTGACTTACTGGTAATTATTTCCTCAAAAGGAATTTATTTTTAAAAAATGTTTGCAATTAATTTGTATTGTAAATAAGCAAATCAGATAAATTAAGATGTATTTCAACATGTTTAGTTTGAAATTCCTTTGCATTTCTATTTTATCATAAAGATCCCTTATGGTAAAAAAAAAACAACAACAAGCCTCTTGTTTTCCACCAATTTCTAAGTACTTTATTGAAATAATTCCTGAATGCAGAATCAAAAAGCCACAAATATAATCTGTATTATAGTAAATATTTACGTCATTAAGCATAACATCTATAACAAAAAATTCCTTTTCACTAGTTTTTAACAGAAATAAAAAACAATATATCAAAAACAATAAAGCATTTAATATTTCTCTGAAAACTATAAGATCTTGTACATACACACTATGCAAGTGGGGTCACTGTCCCATGGGGAATACTTAGACCCATATCTTGTAATATAAACTATGAAAAAGAAATTTTATAGAAAACAGAGAACTAAAAAGGGAATGTAATACCCTATCAGCTGGTAAAATGAAGGGAGATACAGTTCACCAAAGCACTGTCTTATCTAACAAGGTGTAAAATAAACCCTGATTTAACGAATAATGGACACAAATAGGTGCTTTTCTTGTCCCAGAAGCAAGACATACACAAAGCTGGGTTATGGTTTTTTGCCTAGGACTTGAATTAATTTATGCAAACCATTTTTCCTTTCTAGGAGACCCTCTGATTAACTCTGGAGCTTTTAACTCCTGAATCAATGTCTTCCTTGCCTCTAATGCAGGCCATCTACACAGCTTAGTCGGTACATTTGGTACAGAATTTAACGTGACATTTGTTTCCTTCTCTTTCAGTCTTGTCCTGGACCATTGACATTTTGACCCCCCAAAAAATAGGTCTTCTCTTCAAAGTTTCAAATGCACACCATCAACAAGTGTGATCAATCCTGGCAATAAAGAAATCACAATATCCTGCAGAAATAAATTTTCTTAGAGCAATTGTGATCTTGACCTATGACAACTTGATCCCAAATTCATTAGGTGTATTATCTTCAATGCAAACCATTTATAATGTTTGGTCAAGGTACCCAATTCAATTAAATGTGTGGAAGCAAATATTTCTCTTTCAATCTGTAAGCCAGACCTTTGTCTATTTGAGTCCAAATTAAACAGTATTCTTCCTTGCCCATATATTTAACTACTTCCAACAAATGGCAATAGTAGATAGTGAACTGACATTTAATTTCTCTAGTCTCCAGTAGCCATGATAAACATCATGAAGAAAATAAATTTGGACTAAATGATCTTCGTCTCTTTCCAACTAATGATTTTGTTGCACTTTTCTATTTTTATAGTTTAACTATAATCATTTAAAATGAAAAAATTTAACCTTTTATTAGTACTAGAATTATTAGAAGGCAAAAACTCGTTTAGCTATAAGCAAAATGCAAACACTTAACCAAAACCTGCAAAAGATGAAATATAGGTCACAATGAGCCTATTTTGATGTATAATCGTCGTAGTAACAGATATGCTTTTCGTCATCAATTTGACGATGACAGCATGAACAAACTTAAAAAATGACATCAAACACAAAACTGAACCTATGTCAGTGAAGCAAAAAGTATGGTTGATGTTTACACACTAAATGAGACTTGTGATCATAAAGACTCATCCCAAATTTAAGAAATATTTTAAAGGATAGTATGCACAGAACATAATAAAAATATGTGGTCACTTGGCCTAAGTCAATAAAATGTGAAACATAGTTAAAGGCGACCTTTTGGCATGAGTGTGGTACTAAGAGATACGTCTAAAATCACCTGGTGAAAGGAACCAAGCAATAACAGTACAATTATCAGATTGAACCAAAGTCAGTTAAATTATTTTAAAACTAGAGCTGTACCGATGTCACGTTTTGCTGATTATGCCGATACTGCGTATGGCAGATCATTAAAATTGTCGATACAGATTATTTCCTTATCACAGTATATATACTCGTGTATAAGCATAACTATTTAGGAAAAAATAAAGGCCTGGAAGAAGGTGGGGGGGATGGTCAGCTTATATGCAAGCCAATGTCTAAACTTAACCGTTTTTAGGTCTTTTTGTTTACTACTGTAACGGCTGTAAATCTTGGAACATGAAACAATAATTTTTTCTGTGTCTTAAGACATAGGCATGTTAAAAAAGTAACTTTCGGTGACCCGACAATTATTAAACTGTTATAAAATAATATGATTGATTATGTTATTATTTTGCATGTGCATATTTTCTGATTTCTCCAACACGAAATTAAATAAAGGTAAATACAGACTTCATAAATTCATGGGCCAGGGAGACCATGTACTATAATGTACAGTACTTACACAGTGCAAAGCGTGCATAGCGTCACTTAAATTCATATTTATTCCCAAACATATTGGATACAGATTTTGCTTTATTCGTTGTTTCAACCAAATTGCATTCTTCTAGATAGCATTTCAGATAGTCCTTAATAGCTATTTCATTTTTACAATGAATCACCTCTCAAGAGTTACTCATTTTCAATGATAAAAGCGATCCTACAAATTGAAGCAATATGTTTAAAAAGGTAAGCAAGTTTGATTGTACAAGGCACATAACCATCGCAATTTAAATGCTCACGAATAGGGGTAATAATAAAAGCTAAAATTCTCATATAGATCGACTAAGATCAAGATCAATCAATTTTGGTTTTGTCTTTTGGCTGAACAAACATCATAACTTTCCACACAATGGAAAGCTTGATGTTACTGCATCTCCTTTGATGAGAGTCAGTGAATTTCTCTATAGTTTTGCAACAGCAGTACAGGCCAGTTAATCATTAAAATGCCTGAAACTGGCTTGTGACAAGAGGAATTTTGAATGCTAACTATACCAATACATTGATGCAGAGGTGTAGCTAGAGTGTTTGGAGCCCGGGGACAAGATTCATAATTACGTTCCCGGGTTCTTCCTCCACCAATAATACTGGCCGCCATGTATAGCCGCCTATCGTCTGCTGAAAAATGTCATTAAACTCTACAACAACAGTTACAACAACATTTAATGCTGGTAATTAACATTGGTATATACGATCTAAAAATGGCAGGTGTTAACTCGTGCAAGTTTCTTTCGTGGGAATGGCACTGGAGTTAAGCATTCGTAGTGCGACATTCTATTTAGTGAAGATGCATATTCTGTATAAAAAAAGTAATTATTTTGTTACAACAATAATTCACAGGTGATGCAACTGAACTTGGACTTTTCTTGTTTAGAAGAAAATGAAAATCGACGACATAATGTAATAATTGGGAGTTCTCAGCAAAAATCAGTGGTAGTTTACAGCAAGTGTGTTAAAACAGTACATGTAGTTACTTTTAAGAATATATTGTCTTTCAATTAATCCCCAAATCAAATGTTTATTCTTTAGTTTCCACTATTTAATTCTGTTTTAAAATTCAAGCCATGTCAAGATGAATGTTATAATTGAAATTATATTTTGGAAATTTATTTGCATTGGCACCGATTATACCGATTGTTCTAATAATCGGCCCGATTATGAGTACAGGCGATTAATCGGTACAGCTCTATTTAAAACATGGATTAATGATCTATTTTTAAGATAAAGGTATAGCAGATATCAAGAAAATACATCTTGCCATGTTTCATTATTCCCTATATAGCAGAATTATGTATATGTATCTATATATTATATATTATGTATAGTATATACAACACCAATGTGATTATGAGCTAAAATAAAAAAAAATATAAGCCAGGAAAATGTTTAATGTAGGTCACAATGACCCTTCTAATTGTAACGCTGTGGTACTAATAGAGCCGCATACCATCACCTTGCTTGACATTACAGGTATAAACTGCTCTAGAATAAAACCAAGGCAGTGATGCATGAAATATGCATCCAAGTTACCTACCTCTGTGATGAGGCTATAGTTTTCATGATGATACTTCCACTCCCCAAATGTGTCCAAAATGAAAAACATTCACCATTTTACACCATTTTAGTATTAATCACAACCCAGGTTTCATTTTTTATGATTGGGGGTGGTCTGCAGATATATAAAATAAATTCAGAAGTTCAATCCAACCATGAGAGGTGGGGGTTCTTCACAGAGGAGTCATGGAAGTGGTAAAGATAACAAAATATGGTAACTGTTGCAATACAACAATTCTGCATGCTTCTACACTGAATATGTTCCAAATAATTACAATACAAAATAGCACAATGTAAGTTCTGGATTCCACTTTGGAATGGTCTGGGGCAATACCATATTTAATTTAATGGAACATTAAAAAAAAACATATTTCCAATGAAATACACAAGGTGTTCTAATGCATCTAAATACATTTTATATGCAGAATAAAATAATCACTAAATATATCAGACAAGGTGGTTATATACAACTAATGCCATTATCATTATATATTATATCACAGACAATAATCACAGATATTCTTAGAATTCAGCCCTACAACAAAACATGTAACAACACCAAAGTTTATTCTTTATCCCTTTTAGAGTGCAATTCTCGACTGTACATTTTATGAGAAGAAAAAAAAAACGAGCTGTTTTTCATCAGTACTCAAAAAAATTTAAGGATAGGCATGATTTGTTACAGTGCAAGTCCAAATGTTTCATAAGAACATTTATTAGAAATTGATTGTAAACCTCGGACCAATAAGCCTTGGATCCAGCATGCTGTGTTATGGCATATCAAATGCAGTCATCAATATTTAACACAACAAATCATCTAGCATGCTGTGCTATGACTTATCATATATAGTGATCAATATTTAACACAACAGATCATCCAGCATGCTGTGTTATGACATATCATATGCAGTCATAAATATTTAACACAACAGATCATCCAGCATGCTGTGTTATGACATATATACAATCATCAATATTTAACACAACAGATCATCCAGCATGCTGTGTTATGGCATATCATATGCAGTCATCAATATTTAACACAACAGATCATCCAGCATGCTGTGTTATGACATATCGTATGCAGTCATCAATATTTAACACAACAGATCATCCAGCATGCTGTGTTATGACATCATATACAATCATCAATATTTAACACAACAGATCATCCAGCATGCTGTGTTATGGCATATCATATGCAGTCATCAATACTTAATACAACAGATCATTCACCATGCTGTGTTATGGCATATCATATGCAGTCATCAATATTTAATACAACAGATCATTCACCATGCTGTGTTATGGCATATCATATGCAGTCATCAATATTTAATATAACAGATCATCCAGCATGCTGTGTTATGGCGTATCATGTACAGTCATCAATACTTAATACAACAGATCATCAAAATATCAATAAAATAAATTACATTTCAAATTACCTACAGATAAGCACTTTCAATTAATTTGTAAATTTCATTATAGGATTAAATGATTATGGTTGGGTATTTATCAATGTATAAATTTTACCTAATCACTCACAATGTAAATGAAGTCTGAAGGACTTATGTAAAGTTTTTGAGAGATGATAAAATTTACACATCAATAAATACACAATCATGGTCATTTAATCCTTATAATTCCAAATTACTTCCTTT
The DNA here is from genome assembly GCA_030141615.1 of Unio pictorum. Lineage (NCBI taxonomy): Eukaryota > Metazoa > Mollusca > Bivalvia > Unionida > Unionidae > Unio > Unio pictorum. The sequence goes on along the minus strand of JARLTB010000027.1, from coordinate 7,710,604 downwards.
CTAACATGAAGTCAGCAGATTTAAACAACAAAACATTAACTTTTATGTACATGGAGGTTTTCTGTCATTATAGCCTCTTTACTGTGATATAATATAAATATATATGAAATCTGTCAACATGCACAGATGAAAAAATTATGAGCTTTTTGAAATTATCTCTGTACATTTATTTATATACATGATATACTTATTATCAATAATCCTCTAAAACTGTGAATGTAAAAGGCCAAATTCTGGGAAGTACATAAAATTCAGAAAAACAAATGCAGTTTACAAGAAATTAAAAAAGTCTGTTTCAAAATGTCAGGTTGAGAAACTATATATAATCTATAGAATTACTCCTATACATGCTGAATTTTTCCTCAGAAATTCAAGAGAAGACTGCTTTGGTGGGTTTTCTTAACTGTTGAGTGTTCACACCCTCTCTTATACTTTTCAATGATAATAAGATATCCCAGATGTTAACCTTGGAAGTCATATTGATGGTATGGGTGGCATAATTTTCATTAATGACCAACTTTATATCATACAAAGACTTTTGGTGAAAACACTGTGTGCTGATATAATCATTCACTCACGACAGTTGGAGTAGTGATAACACGTTTTTTAAGTGGCTGCCATAGCAGCCAATTTGGAAGCTAACATGGAGGAAATTAGTCATTGTCGAATTGGTAACAATTTCATTCATCATCAACTAGATATGGAAATGTTTAATTGAAAACCCACATTCAAATGATGATTTAATTCAGGATCAATTAGATATGGAAATGTTTAATTGAAAACCCACATTCAAATGATGATTTAATTCAGGATCAATTAGATATGGAAATGTTTAATTGAAAACCCACATTCAAATGATGATTTAATTCAGGATCAATTAGATATGGAAATGTTTAATTGAAAACCCACATTCATATGATGATTTCATTCAGGATCAATTAGGTATGGAAATGTTTAATTGAAAACCCACATTCATATGATGATTTCATTCAGGATCAATTAGGTATGGAAATGTTTAATTGAAAACCCACATTCAAATGATGATTTCATTCATGGATCAATTAGATATGGAAATGTTTAATTGAAAACCCACATTCAAATGATGATTTAATTCAGGATCAATTAGATATGGAAATGTTTAATTGAAAACCCACATTCATATGATGATTTCATTCAGGATCAATTAGATATGGAAATGATTAAGTGAAAACCCACATTCAAATGATGATTTCATTCAAGATCATTTAGATATGGAAATGTTTAAGTGAAAACCCACATTCAAATGATGATTTCATTCAAGATCATTTAGATATGGAAATGTTTAAGTGAAAACCCACATTCAAATGATGATTTCATTCATGGATCAATTAGATATGGAAATGTTTAATTGAAAACCCATATTCATATTATGATTTCATTCATGATCAATTAGATCTGGAAATGTTTAAGTGAAAACCCACATTCAAATGATGATTTCATTCATGATCAATTTGATTTGGAAATGTTTAAGTGAAAACCCACATTCAAATGATGATTTCATTCATGGATCAATTAGATATGGAAATGTTTAAGTGAAAACCCACATTCATATGATGATTTCATTCAAAAGTGCTAGCAATAAAAAAGATTATCAAAATGGTCATTTAAGTGGATTTAATGGAACACAGTCACCATTTTCATTTTGAATCAACTAGATAGGACAAGAAGTCTTCTGGTAAAAAAAAAAGTCACTATGACCTTAATCAGAAGAAGTAGTAACAATAAGAAATTAAAGTGACCATCATGGTGGCCATATCAGAGGTCAGATTCGCAAACTTTCAGTTAGAACCAAGCTGTCATTGTAACAATTCTGGTGAAATTTCATCTCAATATGAAGTACTGATAACAAGATTTTTAAGATGACTGCTTGGTGACCATATTGGAAATGATAGTAATGATAACAAGAATTTTAAGATGACTGCTTGGTGACCATATTGGAAATGATATCGGCACAATTTTCATTTAGAACCAACATAATTAAAAGTAATGTACTGATCTTACCATCTAGGTGAAATAGCTATAAGCTTTTCAATAGCACTAACCAGATATTCTCATTCCAATGACTTTTAATTCTAGGAGGAGAGCAATAAGAGTTGAATGATGACTGTTGCTATTTTTTATCTCACATTTGCTTAATTTTCAGTTAGAAACAATTAAACATTAAAATACATCAATTAGTGACAACCCCATATTACTAAAGACTATCTGTTCAGGTGGAGTAGTGTTAACAAAATATTCAATATTTTTAATACTGTCCAAGTAACACAGATTTCAATTAGAACAAACAAGTGTGTGTGTGTGTGTGTGTGTGTGTGTGTGTGTGTGTGTGTGTGTGTGCAAAGTGTCATGACAATCATCCCAGTAGTTTTTAGGATGATTAGAGATAATAAACTTATGCTAAAAGCCAATGGATGAGGTTTGATGATCAACAGGTCGTCTCATAAGCTCTTCTGGTTTATGACCGGCAGAGCTAACCATATTCATCTTTCTCATTCCTTGGCCAAATTTATCCAAAATACATCACTGTAATTTCTGTTGAAAAGGATATCCTTGACTACACCTCTTGCACAATTCTCTGCCTCTATTGAAACAGTCTTCCTTTGTGTGACAAGGTAGTCCACAATTTTCACATGATCCTTTTGTCTGGCCCTCATAGATTGGAAAATCACATTGACAGCATTGGAATAAAACATATTTTTTATATTCCAGCATTTTTACCCGAGCAAGAACAGTGGGAAATGTTTTTAATGAATTTGTTTTTAGACAATGAAACAAATGTGGCCTAAGATTGTCCTCATCATAAATTTCCACTGATGGTTCCTTGCCAAGAACTAATGACACAGCTGCAGCAACTGCAAAAGGTCCACATTCTGACTCACTCTTCTGCTTTTGAAATTTTGGCATTTCAATTGTAACTGGTTGTAATGGATTGAACTTTAACATGTTGAAAATAGACAATAATGTAGATTTATGGACAAACCTGTGCCTGCAGTCATAGACTTTGACAGTAGCAGGTGTTGTGCAATTTATGTTAGTAATTGTTATCCAATGGCTACCTTTAGAATGGTATATCTGTAAAAATGGCCCATTATTTTTTTTAACTGACCCTACAGCCATTACGGAGGCATCTTCAAGACCTTGAATATCTGGATAAGCATGTTTAATCAGTTTCATAGCCATGTCAATGTGCTCATCAGGAAGCCAGAAGTTTATATCAAGGATGTTTTCCAAGTCAGCTTCATTCTTAAAGTCTTGGGGCTGGCTATGTCGTCTCTTACATTTGGCCTTGGAGCCAAGAAATGGTTCTGTGAGTGTTCTTGCTATGGATTTTGGTGTCGATTTATCCACTGATCGATTAACTCTTAGCTCTGAATTATCATCATGCCATGATTCCTCATCTAAAACAGATTTAAAAATATCTTTTATTCCAACATCTACCTAAAGGAATTATAAAAAGGAAAGGAAAACAATAAAAATTGCTTTTGTCTTAGTTTTCATTATCAAATTTACATAAGCATACTTCTTGAATGTTTTTACAAATTTTCAAGAATTGCAATAATTTGAAACAGCCAATGCAAAACATGAAGATGCAATTAAGAAACTCATAGAATGATGTGGAAAATTGGCATGATGATGTATGAGACTTATTTCCCATGAGTTAAATGCAGTTTTTTTCTAATCTATATCTGTTTTCAACACCAATTGTTAATGTATAATTTTAACAACATCTGCATTTTGTTTATATTTCATTTACATTTCAAACATTCAAAATTAATTCCGTTGACATCCCATATGAATTACATTCGTGTTTCCATTTCAGTTATCATCTCCTTGTTTTACAGAAATGCATTCTGATTTTGCGCTTTTCACTTTTGTTTTCTATTCTGTTTGTAATGTAATGAAAAATGCATTTATTTGAATGAGTGTTCAAGGGAGACAATTACTGCTTCTGTATACTGAAGTATTAAAAGTGCTTTAATACAACAGTTACAGCTGATACATAAAAAACCAAGTATGAAATTGTACAGTATAATTGGTGTTCTTTTGCATGTATTGAAAAATGTTATTACCCATGATATATAGAAGGTAAAAGCTACTGTGTCATCTGCATCAAATATTTGCAATGTCCAAATTACTATTTTTCAAAGGGACTGATGCTTGACCTGGCAAACATAATTGTTAGGAATTCAAGATGAGACCACTTCTTTGTTTTACCTGTTGAGTGTTCAAACCATCTTTGATATTATTCTGGGATAACAAGATTTTCAAATGAGCTGCAATGGTAAATATATTATTAAATGTCAGCAAATCAGCATCTTCACTGAGGACTAAATAGACAAAGTATAGCTGATTATGAGTCTTTAGATTAAACAAAAAACGTTGATATTACCATCCATTCAGGAGGTTTAGGGAAACAAGGTTTTCAAGATGGCTGTTATGGTGGCCATACTGGATGAGATCAGCACCATTGTTAATAAGGACCAACTAGACATCATAAGAAATCTTTTAGTGAAAATCTCATGTCATAATGATCGTCCATTCACATGGAATAGTGACCACAATTTTTTAAGACCATCACTTTGGCAGCCATATTGATGTACAACTGGCATCATTTTCATTTAGTACCAACCAGGCATCATACGACTACTGGTGAAACCCCCATGTTGATATAGACATCCACTTGGAGATTAGATGTAAAAATACTTTCAAGACATAATTTTCCATTCAGGATTAGCAATAACAAGATTTTCAAGATGGCTTCTATGGCAAATTGGATATTGGGTTGGCACCATTTTCATTTATGAACAACTGGTCATTCGGTGAAACCTCAACATCAATATGCCTTTCTGCTTAAGTCGAGTTGTGATAACAATATCTTAACAAAGGCTAACATGATGTCCTTAGTACATGTCAGAACAGCAGCATTTTTATTCAGGACATCATATCAAATCTTTTTGTGATAATTCTACTCTGATATGACCATCCAATCAGAAGCAGCAGCGACAAGAATTTCAAGATGGCTGTCATGGTGGGAATATTGGAATATAATCAGCACCATTTTCATTTACGACCAACTGGACATTATAAAATGTCTTTTGGTGAAAACCCCATGTGGACAAGACCATCCATTCTGAAGAATAGCGATACCAAGATTTTCAAGATGGCCACTGTCAATCATATTGGATATCAAAGAAGTATAATTTTTATTTAGGACCAACTAGACCATGGCCTGAATGTGTATACAGTTTCAAGGAAATCCTCCAAGTACTTTACGAGGAGTTGTATTAATACTATTGTGCTGGACAAGAATTGGATAATATACAACTGATCTATAACCAGTATAGCTAAACAGTGAACAAAATAAAAATGGCAAGCAATGCAACTTATGTACATGGGTTAAAAAGGATGCAATTCACAAAGTTATGGAAATTTATGGAATTATACAACCTATATCAATGAACAAAATCACTCCAGACCTGCCCACACAGGTATGACAGCCATGTTAGTAAAGAAACTCCCATTTCATTATAAACATTATCAAGATGACAAGAGTCAGATGCCCCTTGGTGACAGTGAGGTTAGAAAATATAAACTGATAAATGAAATGACTAAAGTTTGTGCATTTTTATATTATTGGTGATTTTTAAAAATCAGCATGGGGATGTAAATAAATGGGAGATACAAAACTACTATAATCATGGATTATCACAGAACATGGTTTTCAAGTTGGGAAAACCAGTGGCAGTTTGAAAGTATTCCATTTTTAAATCCATTCATGAAATGTATCAATGTGATTAATTCTGTTTCTGCTTATAATTTATCTATCCATTTTGTGATTGTGTACTGGTACTGTAAAATACAGTCAACATTTCAAATGCATTCCTTTTGCATTCCATTTTCATGTCATTGTTAAAATGAGAATAGATCTGTTTTTGAAAGCAGCAACGGGTCTCCTTTCCCACCAGTCAGTAACATGACAAGTAATATCAGTCTTTGACACTAAGGCAGAATAAAAGAAAAAAAATCTAGCAAGGAAAATAAAACGAAATTTGTCAAGAGATTGTTATAGGAAATCACTGACTTTTATTGATCCAGATTTTAGCCCAATTCTCATTAGATGAAAAGTATGATCAAAGTTAATTTAAAACTGTGTTAAAACAAGATAATTGATGATCTAATCTAATGATCTTATATGTATGTATGTATGTATGTATGTATGTATGTATGTATGTATGTATATATATATATATATATGTATATATATATATGTATATGTATATGTGTATATGTGTGTATATATATATATATATATATATATATATATATATATATATATATGTATATATATGTATATATATGGATATATATATATGTATATATATGGATATATATATGTATATATATGTATGTATGTATATATATATATATATATATATATATATATATATATATATATATATATATATATATATATATATATATATATGTATGTATATATATATATATGTATATATGTAAATATATATGTATATGTATATATATATATATATATATGAATACAAAACATTTTTATCAAGATGTATTTGTCTACCTCAAGGGATTTTTGCCCTTCCATCCTGCAATAGTTAAGTCCAACATGCTTTAAAAATCTGTATTTTAAAAAAAATCATTAAAATTTTTCTATAATGGCAGGAAAATATTATTATCTCACTGATATATTAGAACAAAAATGCATACCAAAAGTAGTTCAACCTCAAGTAATCTTTAATTAAATATGATATGAGGGTTTGTGCATAAAATAAAACTTAATAAAACTCCAGAAAAATGTCTAAAAGAAAATGAAAAATATATTCATTCAAAACCCTTAAGACTAACTAAGTCTATATTAATTTTTAATCTGCTCCAGTTTTATTCCTTAACTTTTTCCTCTTGGTACAGAATGATGACAAATTTAGCAGGAAAACATAATTATCCATCATAAAGTCTGTATATGGGAAGTTTTTCCCCTAAGTGATGATGTCACAGTTAACTATACATATACACTGAGACTGAACATTATTTATTTTGATATTCTAACATACAAATGCAAGCAAATGAATTTAATGTAGGAAGTAAAAAACAATTCTTCAGTCAAAGTATATAGTCTAGAATAAACCCTTTTGTTCAGAAACATTTGTTTTCTCAATAGATCTCCATGACCGTTTGACCACAGAATCTAAAGGTTTCTTTTTACTCAAGGTGCAAGCCATCCACAAAGTTTGGTCCAGATACACTAAAACAAAGTTAACCTGAAAATCTCACTTGTTCTTTGAGTATTAATGGACATTGACCATTGTCCTGAAAATCAACTGGCCTTCTTCATCTTAAATTGCAAGTTCTTAACAAACGTTAGTCAAGTTACAGTAAAAATGGTGAGCAATTTTTTTTTTGAAGGCACAGTGATTCTGAACTTTGGCTTTTGAACCTTATACAATGGGCTTCTTTCTTACCAATATGCAAATAATCCATGGAAAGTTTTGTTTTTGTTTTTGATGGTTTAACGCTATTTTCAGCACAATATAGGCTATACATGGCGGCCAGTATTAATGGTGGAGGAAGAACCCGGACAACCCCGGAAAGAACCACCGACCCACAAGAAGCTACTGGCAAGCTTTCTCACATAACTACATTTGCCGAATCTTAGACTCGAACACACGCAGAGGTGAGATGGCAGTGGTCTGTAATGGACAGCGCTTTAGACCACTCGGGGCCCCTTCCATGGAAAGTAGAGATTAGATGGTTCTGTTTTTAGTATTTTGACATAAACTGCATTTAAGAAACATTATAACAGAAGATCTTTGGAATTTTTAAAGAAATCTGGTTTGTACAAAAAATGCGTAATTACATTTTAAGGATTCTACATGCGCTATTTTTGTCTGTTATAGTTTAATATATACTGTACAGAAATCAGTCATTATATCTTCAACTTAATGTTTACCTTTCAAAACTTTTATGCAGTCCATTTTTACATTTTTCAAACATTATCTTTAGTTCACAAATACATAGCAATTTTTGTGCTGAGGTGCTGTAAATTACATACATACACGCAAGCATGCATGTGTGCGTGCGTACTTACATACCTACCTACCTACCTACCTACGTACGTACGTACATATGTATGTACATACATACATACATACATACATACATACATACATACTCAAACAATCCATCACTTTTGGCCTGGAAATGTTGCATTATTAATATGATAGAATATTGAAGAATCCAGATCCCTTGTCCATCATCACTTTTTGCTTTCATAAATCAATACTATGATGACTGCGTACCACAGAATGTGCTATTACACAAATCTGTGCAGTACTATGTTATTCGCAGCTAAGCCAATCAACTTCATAAAGGTGACTTAAGAAAAATCATTGCTAAACAAAGAAATATGGTAATTCCCTTACAGTGAAATTACCCACACCACCTTGTCTTGCAATCAATAACTTACACCACCATGTTTGGGAAAAGACTCTTAGAAGAAAGTTAGTATGGTGTTTTCAAAACAGAAAATCCAATCAAGTTCTTGTTTCAGTTTTGAAATCAAAATATATGTAGATAACAAACAAAATAATAACAAGACTAATCAATACCAATTATGAAAAAAAAAAAACTTTGGGAATCCATTCATGAAATGAAATATAAATATACTAAATAGTATTCCATCCACAAAGCAAATAAATAAATTACTGAAATGAAGAAATTACACTTTAAATTATTTTTAACAAATTACTCAAATGAAGAAATTCCTCAAATGAAAAGAAAAGAAACAGAAATATAGACAATGTTTATGGGACACCTACCACATCCATTCAAGTAATGAAGTCTGATATTGTTGGCAACTGGTTATTCATACATTTATGACACACATCAGAAGGCAAACAAGGTCATTATAAAATGGTAATTTTTGACAGGTTTATGTAATTTGATAATCGGCATACAAGCTAAAGAAATATTTATGGATGAATAAGAACTAAAGAAATACAAATACTTTGTGCAGGCAATATAGAACAGTACAACAACTTGTACTCTGTCAAGCATCTCAAAGCATATTAATAGTACAAAACTATAATTTTGTGTTGCATCTACAAAATGTGTACTTTATTAACAATACAAAAACTTTTACTCTACACATCATCTGCAACTATGCATAACTTTTACAGTACAAAAACCTGTACTCTATGTGGGATCTGCAACTATGCATAACAGTACAAAAACCTGTACTCTACATGGGATCTGCAAGTGAACTTTCAGTATAAAATGTTATACTCTGCACAGCATCTGCAACCATGCAAACAGTACAACTTATGTGCTCTGCACAGCATATGCAAATGTACTAACAATACAGAAACTTGTACTCTGTGCAGCATCTGCAACTCTACTTGCAATACAAAAACTCTGTACTCTTCACAGCATCTGCAAACATACTAACAATATAAAAACACAGACTCTGCACAGCATCTCCAACCATACTAACAATTCAAAAACTTTTACTCTACACATCAAACATGTCAGTAGCCAAGTGGTCATGGAGTTGGCATTTGAATGTAGCAGTCACGAAATACGTAACAAACAGTAATGTTTTTGTCCCTGTCTTATTAAAGACATCAGCTGGAGTCACAAAAATAAGATTCCCAGTTTGCAAAGACCTGCATAACTACAGGAAAAAGTACACTGATAGAGGAAATTGTTGCATAGTTTTCGTAAACAGTCATTTGCTCCCTGTTAAAAGATGAAAAAATGTTCATTGTTTCAAACTCTGCAGTAAATTCTGACAAAAGTTATCTGGATTATCCAGCACCATCCATAGGCATTACTGATACATGGCTATTGTATATCAATATTTTAGGCATTACTGAAACATGCCTATTGTACATCAATACTGTAGGCATTACTGTAAGATACAAAATTACTGTACATCAATATTTTAGGCATTATTGATAGATACATGGTTATTGAATATCGATATTTTAGGCATTATTGAAAATTAAAAGGTTATTGTACATCAATATTTTAGGTATTATTGATACATCAATATTTTAAGCATTACTGATAGATACAAGATTACTGTACATCAATATTTTAGGCATTATTGATAGTTACATGGTAATTGTACATCAATATTTTAGGTATTACTGATAGATACAAGATTAATGTACATCAATATTTTAGGCATTATTGATAGTTACATGGTAATTGTACATCAATATTTTAGGTATTACTGGTAGATTCAAGAGTATTGTACATCAATATTTTAGGCATTATTGATAGTTACATGGTTATTGTACATAAATATATATTATATGGCATTGTTGATACATGGCTGTTGTACATCAATAATTTAGGCATTCCTGACACAAGGCGATTGTAAAAATATATTTTATTCATTAATGATAGTTACATGGTCATTGTACATCAATAATTTAGACATTACTGATAGTTACATGGTCATTGTACATCAATATTTTAGGCATTATTGATACATGGCTGTTGTACATCAATATTTCAGGCATTAATGATAGTTACATGGTTACTGTACATCAATATTTTAGGCATTATTGAAAGATACACGGTTATTATACATCAGATCCAATATTTTAGGCATTATTGATACATGGCTGTTCTACATCAATATTTTAGGCATTATTGATAGTTACATGGTTATTGTACATCAAATATATTAATAGGCATTGTTGATACATGGCTGTTGTACATCAATATTTTATGCATAATTGATAGTTACATGGTTATTGTTACATCAAATATATTAATAGGCATTGTTGATACATGGCTGTTGTACATCAATAATTTAGGCATTACTGACACAAGGTGATTGTACAAATATATTTTATTCATTAATGATAGTTACATGGTCATTGTACATCAATATCTTAGGCATTATTGATACATGGTTACTGTACATCAATATTTTATGCATTATTGATAGTTACATGGTTATTGTACATCAATATTTTAGGCATTATTGATAGATACATGGTTATTATACATACATTGTAACAATAACTTGGGTATTATGGACACATAGGTATTAAACATCAATATCTTAGACATTATTGATACATGGCTATTGTAACAATAACTTGGGTATTATTGACACATGGGTATTAAACATCAATTTCTAAGGCATTATTGATGCAAAAATTTCTTAATAATGCTGTATTATTGTAGCTATACTTCCATGACGTTCTCAATCTGTTAGGATGATTATGTTGCTTACTGCATAAACCACAATATTCTTCTGCCATAAAGGTTTTCCAAATGACAAAGTTGGAAAAGTGCAAATTTTTGGCCTGCAAAATTTCTTCTGAGCAAATATTTCAAATGCTTGTAAAGAGGACAGATTAGAAGACCAGGAAACTGTAAACAAGTGCTGTCAAACATTGAATTCTGCCCAATGTAATAAGTGAGCCATGATGCAAAACACTGAATTCGGCCCTGTGAAATATGTCTGTAAAACACTGCATTCTGCCAGTTGTAATAGGTCTTCCATAATTTATAACACTGCATTTCTACCCTATGTAATATGTCAACCATAATATACAACATTGCATTCTGTCTTGTGTAATGTCAACCAAAATGTACAACACTGCATTCTGCCCAATGTAATGACAACCATAATGTACTACACTGCCTTGTGTAATATGTCAACCATAATGTACAACACTACATTATGCCTTGTGTAATATGTCAACCATAATGTACAACATTGCTTTCTGCCTTGTGTAATAAGTCAACCATAATATAAAACACTACATTATGCCTTGTGTAATATGTCAACCATAATGTAAAACACTGCATTCTGCCCTGTGTAATAAGTTAACCATAATGTACAACAAGTAGTCTGCCCTGTCAGCCATACTGTATAACAAACCCTGCATAATATGTCAACAATAATGTACAACACTGCATTCTGCCCTGACTGTGTAGTAAGTCAACCATAATGTACAACACTGCATTCTGCCCTTTGTAATAAGTTAGCCATAATGTACAAAACTGCATTCTGCCCTGACTGTGTAGTAAGTCAGCCATAATGTACAACACTGCGTTCTGCCCTGTGTAATAAGTTTGCCATAATGTACAACACTACATTCTGCCCTGTGTAATAAGTTAGCCATAATGTATAACACTGCATTCTGTCCTGACTGTGTAGTAAGTCAGCCATAATGTACAACACTGCATTCTGCCCTGTGTAATAAGTTAGCCATAATTATTTTGCAGTATTGCATTCTGCCCTGTGTAATAAGTTAGCCATAAAGTATAACACTGCATTCTGCCCTGACTGTGTAGTAAGTCAACCATAATGTACAACACTGCATTCTGCTTTGTATAATACATCAGCCATAACATACAATACTGCATTCTGCCCAGTGTAATAACTCATCCAAGATCATGTTTCTAATGTTCTAGAAAAGTTAAATTATTATAAAATTGGTGCTTTTTCAAACATATGCTGTCAAATAGTGATATATTAATCAGAATTCTGAAAGTCTAAGCTATAAATGTTTGTATTTGAGATACATTTGATATTTTAAATCATAAAATTGTGACAAATTGGCTGGTCCAACTGACCATAGACCTTGGACAAATGTTATCTTCAGCTACTCATACTTGTTAGTATCATGGTTCATTCATTCATTCCCATTTGATGAATTTAATTTGCACTACTTCAGAGTATCATTTTCCAATATATAAAACTAAAGACTAACGCCTGACCTACAGCAGTCTATAACACGAACAACTAAAACTGAGTGAAACATTTCTTGAAGAAATATTTATTGAAGATTGGGAGTATACTGTACACTTCATTCCACTTTCATTGCAAAGACATTTACAAAATATTTTTTTTTATTAAGAAAAGGAGAATTTATAATTCTGATAAGCAGTGCATGCACTGTTACCCTAAGAAACCTCTTAGGGTCACACACCTCTATACACAGTATGCTTTCTACAGCACAGTAAAGCAGTTGCAATGGTATACTAGTAAAACAGTTGTGCACTTCACCATAAGTAAATAACAAGGCACAGCAGTTGCAATGGTATACTAGTAAAACAGTTGTGCACTTCACCATAAGTAAATAACAAGGCACAGCAGTTGCAATGGTATACTAGTAAAACAGTTGTGCACTTCACCATAAGTAAATAACAAGGCACAGCAGTTGCAATGGTATACTAGTAAAACAGTTGTGCACTTCACCACAAGTAAATCAAAGGCTGCAAATCTGGGCTAATGTATGTGGCTGGTAAACTTCAAATTTATAATGCAAGTTAAAGGTTTTCTTTTATTTTCCTTTCCATGATTCTGGTAAACTTCAAATTTATAATGCAAGTTAAAGGTTTCCTTTTATTTTCCTTTCCATGATTCTGGTAAACTTCAAATTTATAATGCAAGTTAAAGGTTTTCTTTTATTTTCCTTTCCATGATTCTGGTAAACTTCAAATTTATAATGCAAGTTAAAGGTTTCCTTTTATTTTCCTTTCCATGATTGATGCTTATTCCTTTCCCACTATTTATTTTTATGATTCTTTATACTGCATGCACATCTTATTTGATCACTATGCAATTTGGTTCATTTATGAGTTAGAATAATGTCCATATTGAATAGATTAAAACAGCCTGGAGGAAGCTGTACATGCCAGTCATATGATTTACAACTATTTGGCCCACAGCCTGGAGTAAGTCACTCATTCCTGCCGTATGGTTTACAGATATCAGGCCCACAGCCTGGATGAAGTTGTACATGCCAGCCATATGGTTTACAGATATCAGGCCCACAGCCTGGATGAAGCTGTACATGCCAGCCATAAGGTTTAAAATTCTTTGTCCCACAACCTAGACAACCTTGTACATGCCAGCCATATAGTTTACAGATATCAGGCCCACAGCCTGGATGATGTTGTACATGCCAGCCATATGGTTTACAGATATCAGGCCCACAGCCTGGATGAAGCTGTACATGCCAGCCATATAGTTTACAGATATCAGGCCCACAGCCTTGATGATGTTGTACATGCCAGCCATATAGTTTACAGATATCAGGCCCACAGCCTTGATGATGTTGTACATGCCAGCCATATGGTTTACATATATCAGGCCCACAGCCTTGATGATGTTGTACATGCCAGCCACATAGTTTACAGATATCAGGCCCACAGCCTGGATGATGTTGTACATGCCAGCCATATGGTTTACAGATATCAGGCCCACAGCCTTGATGATGTTGTACATGCCAGCCATATAGTTTACAGATATCAGGCCCACAGCCTTGATGATGTTGTACATGCCAGCCATATGGTTTACAGATATCAGGCCCACAGCCTTGATGATGTTGTACATGCCAGCCATATGGTTTACAGCTCATGTACTCTATACTGGTATAAAATAATCCAATTTTGGGATCAATCATTAAACAAGAGGATAATTTTATTGAATCATTCATAAAAAAGTATGCTTCATGCTTGTATGATACATACATGAAACATCTTTGGTTACCGATATTTTGTATGATGCTGCATCTAGCTATTACTCCTGTAAAAATGCTAGCATGGCAACTTTGTGATGAAAATGATCAAGACATACAAAAAAAAAAATGTCCTTTCGTGGGCAATTCTGCAAAAATCTGATCGAAATTCAGTGCTAAGTAAAAATAAATGCAAAACATTTTAAGCAAAACAAAAATAGTTGACAGAGGTAATCAATCATACCTACTTGAAATTATTCACATTACATCAGCTAAAAAAGTTTTATTGAGACTATTAATGGCTATTATGCAAACTGTGCAAATATGAAATTTAAGATGCAACTTTTGACTTGTACAATCACTCAGTTTTGAATTGACCCTAATCTGACTCACCAGGCTCGATGCCATGTGCTAATGACTCCTCTGGCTGAATGTGTCGACTAGCCCGTGTCCCAGCCCTGGTCCCACTGCTATTCCATTTTTGCTGTTCTGATTCAAATGCCTTAAAAGAATAAGAGCAAACCTGTTGATAAATAAGAACTACTGTAACTCAGAAACAGATGTGTACTTGAACATAAAATTAATAAATTGTAAGGACACTTATCTTTTCCTACTTGTTCTCTTATACAAGTTTTTCATTGCTGTTCATGATAAGAGTTTTGACAATTCTGTAAATATTTTAGTTTTCCACTCACAACGTAAAATATTCATTCAATATTCATTAAATATAAGCTAATATTCTCTTAATATCTATGAACAATATTTGAGTCTGATAATTCACAAGAAGCAGTTCACCCTATGTTATTTTTTTCTTAAAATCTAACCCTTCATTATTACCTATATATTCCTGAGGTGTAATTCATAAATGATGAAATGCATAAACTATTATCAAAGTAGTAGATCTACAGTGCAACAGCATTATAACTAGGGTTGGAATAATACACATGTGCATGAATCACTATGGTTCTTGATATACAGCCAATGATATTTGACCAATACACATGAACTTGATGGTCTTTCCATCTTTTGAAAGTCTGACAATGGTAGGTGGTGCCCTTTTATGTGTGTTGTATTTCCAGAATGCAGATTACATACACATACTTAGCATTTATTTATATGCCATTCACATCCATGAAAAAATATTTTTAAACAGACTACCTGTTGGCTTTCAGTTATTAAATCTTGAAAGACCACCCTTTCTGCCATAAACATATGGTCTCTCAAGACAGGTGGTCTCTCATAACTTGTCACAATGCTATATCATAATTAAATTTGTGCATTAAGAATATGGTCTCTCAAGACAGGTGGTCTCACATAACAGTGGTCTTTCAAGACAGGCTTCACTGTATTATACTGCTATAACACTGCTATAATATCATCATAACACTGCTACATCCTTATAACACTGCTAGATCAATATATTGTTTTCACACTACATCATAGAAATAACACTGCAATATCATTCAATCATGGTTATAACATTATAACACTACTATATCATTATAACACAGCTATATCATTATAACACAGCTATATCATTATATCATTATGATACTGCTGGAATACACCTCAGAATAAGGGTCCCTCAATTACATTGTATGTCACTGTTATGGATTTATTATGTAAGTCACTGTTATGGCAATACATTGAGGGACCAATGTATCTTAAATGTTATTTTTGTAGCTCACATACCAGAATTAAAACAAAGGAACACTGTATCTTTAGGGTTAAATTAACATAGCATATAACTAAATATCTACATGCAATGACTTGAAATAAAATTGAGTGAAAATATTTGTAACTTGTAAATTAGCAAATTCAAATAGGAGCAGTGATAATCTAATCTTCCAAATAACATTTAAATTTACCTGAACTGTGGGCAGATCCCTTTGGTAGACCACGAATCTTACATCTGTAACTGATGAAGATGGATTATCCTTGCTGTAGGTAGATATATGCTGAAACATTTCCTTAGCAACAATATCTTTTGGGTAATTCAGATTTCCTGTCCCAAGAGCTGGGAAAGCAATACTTGTAAAACCATCTTTCTCACATTGATCAAGGCATTTCTTCATCAGTCCATGAAGCATCTGTAATAAAACAAAAAGTCTGTTTACCAAATGTTGTAGAAACTTATTACTTATTTTCTTAGAAAAATGAGAAGGACATCGTTCCCAAACATTTGTAAAGATAAATTTCCAGGTCTTTTCCAGGTTTTTTCCAATGATGAAAATCATGTTTTAAAGGTTCACACATGACCATTACTGAATGTAATTAAAGACATTTTAGCACAGAAACAAACATTTTCAAATCAAAAGATGTTTCTATTTCAAGACACAACATCTGCATTAGACAAATAAGCAAGTACAAAAACACAAAATGTATCACAAGAAACAAGTTTGATTAATGTATATTCATATAAATTTGCATAAGTGATTTCAATTTAAAGAATAAAAATGATACCTTCACTTTGCTGGTTAAACTGGATTATGATAGCATGAGGAAACAATAACATAATGAACATAAATTAGTTTTGTTTATTTCAAACCTTTAGTTCTAAAGAATTCAGAACAATCAAGACAGCATTATATATGCATGTTATTGAAAGTAAACATTTCCTATCGAAGTATTTAAAAAACAAAAACAAAACCAAAGTTTTAGAATCTTTTCTTACAAACAAAAAATGTTTTAACCCTGAGTTAATCCTTGTCAATAAAACCCAAAATAAACAATAACTGTAAAACAACCTAAACTCAATAAGATGATATGGTTAAAAATACATCACTCTGAAAGGCCCAACTACAAAAGGGTTGATGAAAACTTTCATAAAAATGACCTACAACATTATATACTGCTATATAAAAAATGAATTGAAATTACTGTGAAATCCACCAAATCATGACCACATCTGGCTGTCAAGAAGTCTTCACTGAAAAGGTGAGACATTTTCATGATGGCATGCTTGACCAAGTCCAGTACCAGGGAAACTATTCCAAACCCTCTGCAGTTACGAACTGTGTGAAACAAGGATGCATCTTAGCCCCCATTCTCTTCAGCCTAATGTTCTCTGCAATGTTGATGAATGCTTTCAAACATAGCGTTGTGGGAGTAGGTCTCCAATACCATCTGGGTTGGAAGTTGTTTAACCTGAGAAGGCTTATTATGAAACCCAAAGTCCAAGTTTATCACATTTGCGACCTCCTGTTTGCAGATGACTGTTCCCTCAACTCCAGCACTGCGGAAGTCATGCAACAGAGCATGGACCTTTATTCCACAGCATGCACCAACTTCAGACTTACCATCTCTAACAGTTAGAGTGAGGTTCTGCTCCTGGAGAAGATTACCTGGAACCATCCATCACTGTCAATGGCCAAAAGACAGGTTCACATACCTCGGCAGAACCCCTTCACAGCAGCCAACATAGACAATGAAAACACCAGGATTGCCAAAGCCAGCATAGCATCTGGCAGACTCCACTCAAATGTTTGGGATAGGAGAGGCATCAAGCTGCCACCAAACTCAAAGTCTATGCAGTGGTAGTTCTCCCCACCCTCCTCTATGCTTATGAGACCTGGACTGTATAGCTGCCATGTTAACAAACCAGAACAACTAACATATGAGCTCCCTGAGAAAACTACTGAAAATCCGAAGGCACAATAAGGTACCAAACACAGGTATTCACTCAGGCTGGCATGACAAGCATCCACACCATGCTGTGCATGGCATAACTCCTATGGGCTGGCCATGTTGTCCACATGCTGGTAGAACGAACACCAAAGGTCTTCTATAGAGAGCTACAGCAAGGCAAGCAATATCAAGGTGGTAAGAAGGACAAGGACAATCTCAAGGACACCTGAGAGCTGAGACAGTGTCATTGCTGATCAATCTGCTTGTCATAGTCAAATCAATGCAAATGTTGCAGCCTTTGAGCAGTAAAAACTGGTGGATGCAGCTGAAAAATGTGATTTGTGCAAATCCAGGAACAGCAGTTCCTTAACTCGCAGTCAGTAACCTGTACATCCATGTCCCCACTGCAACAGACTCTTCTGGACCTGGATCGAACTGATCAGCCATCTCCGGACCCACCCCAGTGAAGATAAGAAGACATTGATCGGTCCTCCTCGACACCGATGGATGAACATCATCAGCTGGGTCTGGTGCCTGCCTGAGCAGCAGCTACTGGACCTACCAGATGCAAAGTTTTCCTCTGTAACGCTAAATCTTTCAGACAAAAACTCAAGAAAGCTGACTTTACATGCCAGCCAATATCTCTTATCGAAATGTTACATTCAAAATGCAAGGCTTGCAAGAAACATGTTCCAAGTCAAAACTTTATTTTTGAGAGTTAGGACTCAAAAAGAGGCAAGTGGGTTATTAAGGCAAGTGTGGGTTTTATGTTGACTATGGATAATGATGAACATACACTTAACCTAAATATAATTAATTGTAATTCCTGACTGCATGGGAAGAGATCCCATAGACATGAGTGGTCCTGAGAGATCATAAATATGCGATTATGATCCAGAAGAATCTGTCTTGATAGACCACCTCTTCTGCCATAAATTATGATCTCTCAAAACAGGTGGTTTCTCCTAACAGGTCATAACACTAAATATTAATCATTAAATTATGCATTGAGAATATGGTCTCTCAAGATAGGTGGCCTCATATAACAGTCATCTTTCAAGACAGGTCTTACTGTATATTACAAACATGAGGTGGATTCTTGAATGAGCTTGGGAAATATAATTAACCATAAATTTGAACCAAAATATATTCTGCTTAAAACCCCTGCTACCATGACCCCACCTTAGACAAAATCTGGGGAAATGGGTCAAAATTGGAGATGGAAAGAATGTGATGATCTTATATTCCAAATATGGAGTGAATCAGGTTAAGCAGTTACTAAGAAATGCTGAAAGAAAAATTGAAGCACACACATAGACAACCAAAGTATCGGAGAAGGCTTAAAAGGTGTAGCAGAATTTCATTAATAAAACCCCAGCCCTAATTATTTTTCTCTTTTACTGTTATCAATTGTCTTCCCTCATTATCTAAGTCTTCAAACATTTGGCAAAGTCATCTTGCATGATGTTCTACATATAATGACATCCCAATGTTCTTAACTGGCAAGGCTGTTTCAAAATCCTTGGACCAGAAGTTGATGCTCAATGGATGCCAGGCAAATGATATATTACGAGTACCATATGTCACACATCTGCAACAGTTTGTATCAGCAAGATGAAACTGTCTGACACAATAGTAATATGGCTAAAAAGTTAGTTGGGATTTTTTTGTAGACAGTTTTCCATGAATTATGACATTATTTTTTTTAAAACTTACTCATCCATTCTGCATTGGACATGGTATTTCTTTTCAACAAGTTTTTTTATTTACCTTTTTAGATGCAGCTGGTTCATTCCATTGCACTAATGCCACATGACACACTATTTGACAGGATAAATTTCCACCTCCAGTGACAGCAATATCCCCATCCTTGATTCCATTGGGATATTTCATCTTGCACTCATCTTGAAGACTCTGTCCTGCTTTCCTCAACAATGACTGGGATACAGCTCCATGAGTTAGATCCAAGGATTTAGCTGCTGTGTTTACAATAACATCCACTCTCTGACTGTCCATTTCCCCCTTGACAACTTTGATACTGATATTCCCAAATCCAGATGATTCACCAGATATTATGCTCGTCATCGCTAAATACACATTAAAAAAAACAAATGAAACTTTCTCCCCACTGTTTGTGAGAAATGTTTGCATAGTTTAATTTTCACACAATTTTGCCAAGCTTAACAACATGACTATCTAAAAGTTATGTCATGTCATAACACCTTTGATTGGTTAATTTTAAATCAGATTTAAATTGTAGTCAATAAAATCACTGGAGTTTACTCTTCTGTTTAGGTTTAGACTTTAAGCCCTCTTGGTGAAATCCAGGCCTGGTTATACACAAGGCATGGAATTGAGTTAAATGACTAAAAATTGCTCAAATGAAACATAAGATTTTAAATTTTAAACAGTAGAGTCCTCATGTTTGGTAATTGAGTGACATGCTTCTGGTTGAGATTAAGTTTATAATGGATCTGTACTAGGCATGGTCTGGATAAACAATACTGTACTTTATTTTCCCCAACACCCCACACAATTTTTGGAAAACAACAGGTAATATATAAACCTGAAAATGCTCCTGTTGACCGAGATGCTTTCATATTTCTTTGTGATTGTGTAGGTCTCTGCTTGACTTCCTTAACACACTGCTTTCCAAAGCTGATCTCAAGAGCCTCAGTGAAACACTTCACAGTAACATCCTAAAATAATAATAATTATTATTATTATGCAATAAAACTTAATAAATAGTTAATAAACAGTATCATGAAACATTTTGTGGAACAACGTATCTCTACTAGATATAGCGTACAGTCCACTACTGATTTACTTATTACTTGGAAAAGGTTGAAAATCAATGTGCATAACTTTGAATAATCTTCAATCAGTAAGTAGTATATACAGTAATCAATTTTCATTCTGACATAACCCTTGTAAAATAGTTTGAATACAATTCTATAAAGTATACCTGTGACATCATGAAGATTGAGATCTGATACTATTATTTCTCACCCAAGTGACAGATAAATTTAGCAGTTTTGCTAACCTTACTTTTCTTATCTCAGTCTAGTTATCTCAGACCAGTCATCTCCATCAAGGTGTCCACGGGCTCGGAAATACTTTTCTTAAAAAAAAAATTATTGGTGTCTTCTGCTGTGCCTGATATAGTTTTTCTAAAAGTCAAGCAACAACAAATATACAACAAAAACATAGTAACTTAAGGTCAATCCATCTTTAGAACACACCATACATTAACATTTTGAGAGAGACAAAGACATGCATGCATACATGTCAAGCTTTGTGGTATTATGCTAGTTCGTTCCACACAGGACAGTCAATTTGATCCTATATGCAGCTATAGCTCAGTACATTTTCAGGTCAGCATTGTTAAATGTAGCTAAAGCAAACTAACTAGTTTAAATACTTTGTGTGAAATAAATTATATAGTTACATTTAATGATGTTGACTTGAATATTGACTGTGCTCTAGAAAGTATAAAATTCTCAATGCTGTGGTAAATGAATTATGACAGAAAACACTGATCCCTGCACACTGACTACAGACCTATCCATTTCATAGCTTCTCAACTCTCTTAACAACTGCAGAAAATAGCAACAGCTAGAAATGTGTTATGTCAAACATACTCAGTTCTAATTTTGTTAAGCATCTCCACTGTGCCCCAGTTGAATCAAAATATACCTGCAATATTCATCGAGAAATAATGCACTAACCAGCCAGAAAAAAATCATTTATGTGTCAACACACTAATTGAAAAGCAAATTTCACTGCAGCACTTGCTATATTTCCAAGACAGAATTTTTTTTTTCTTTAAATAATCCATGAACTTGAACGTTTAGTGTCTTTTATATTGGGTGAGGAACTTTTTTCAAATCTGAAACTGATGAAATGAAACAGTCTCTTACAAGTAATATTAATTATTTATTGTCAATTTCATATAAAATCCATATATTAAATGTGACAATACCTGATCACTTTACAACGTTTAATGTTGTTATTTTTCTTTGATCACACTTATAAACTGTGTACTTCAGATGCAAGTCACACCACAGCACTCAACAACATATTTGTATTCATGCGCCATATGTAAACATTTGGACATGAACATTAGTGAAGAGTACTTTTTACATTCAAGGAAAGTATTGGGTGAGATAAATAATGCTACCCTCTTGTTTCAGTCCAAACCCATAGACACAGTATAAATTTAGATATGATAAAATAATTTATGTTATTTCCTGTCACCAAACTTATGGTGAAACTTTTTTCACCCAGGTCACATGTCCCACTACTTAAGAAATGAGATAAAATTGTATTTAATTTGCACCCCCACATAAAATAGATTACCAAATGTTTATTTAATAAAATATAAAAGAACCACAACCTTTGTTTTGCAATAATTTATTCTTCTGTTTTTAATCATGAGCAATTTATTAAAGAAAAGAATATATCCACAAACTCTGTATATGTAGTGTATGCATCCATAGTGTAGTGTGTATTGCTTTTGTCAGATAATACATGACACACTGTGATCAATTTGGCAGGCGTCCGCCACGGAAACGGGAGGTCATGGGTTCGATTAATGGCTGAGTCCTACCAAAGACTTACAAAAATGGTACTAACAGCTGCCTCGATTCGCGCTCAGCATTAAGAGCTTAGTGTTAGGCCTGGTCGGCCTGGAGTCGGGATAATGTGACTGGGTGGGATATTCATGCTACATGTCTGTGGCATGATGCCCCAGTGCTAGACATCACTATAAACTGCCTCACTGCAGACATCATAGCAATATGAATGAATTTGTTTTAAAAATACGTTAAAAGTATTTTAAAAAAAACAATAAACAAACATGACACATTGTTCATTGATGTGAATTATAGAGTAATAAATCATTTTTGGTTGTACGCAGTCAGTGACAAGGAAAGAGGAAGAGGAAGGTAACACCAGAAATCATGTCTTGATCCAAAATATAACTTGCTAGCTATTTTGTATTCTGTTGTAGGGGAATTCAAGAAATTTTGGAATGATCTGAGTGGGGAAGTGAAGTCAGACTACTTGCAAGTCCACACTGATTGTGCAGTCTCCATAATGGACAGCTGCATTCTATCACAAACACAAGAACATAAATGAGTTTACTGAACACATTTAGGCTGATGGTGTAAGATGCAAAATAATCAAGACTGTATGGTTAGTGCTGCATTGTAGAAATGTTGGCAATGGTTTAGGAACATGATCAAGTCCCCATGAAAGAATTTTGTTGGGTCCATATGATATCATGGTACATCTGTCACATTCAGCAATAGAAGATAGTAGCCAGGATATGTGATAAGGGGGCATGAATGTATGCCATTTTAGAGAGTTTCATGGAAATACTTGTGAAGAAGATCAAATTCCCTTTGACACTTCTACTTATTTAAGGTTAACTGTGGTTTTTGAAGGTTGTAAATTGGATAAGACAGCTACCTAGTCGTATATGTTCAATGGAAATCCCTGCAACCTTTTCTTGGTTGCCTTGCAAATCCCTTCACTGAAAGCTGAGACCTGTGAGGGGTGGAATGACTGTTTCATTGTTGTGAATTTGATCAACCTGTCATTTGATCATTAAAGAGGAGATTAGATGATGAAGGCTGTGAATATGGCATAGCCTATGATGGTCTTTCAGAAAAGGTGGAGGTAGAGAGCAATGGATCTCATTCCACCTATTGTAAGCTCATAGCTGTTGTTACAGCCATGGCCAGGGCCCCCAGTAGCCAAGTGGTCTAAAGCGCTATCTGTTATGGATCACTGCCATCTCACCACTGTCTGCATGGGTTCGAGTCCCAGATTCAGCCAATGTGGATATGTGAGAAAGCTTGCCAGTAGCTTCTCATGGGTTGGTGGTTATTTCTGGGGAGGTGAGTGTCCTGGTTCTTCCTCTGCCATTAATACTGGCTTCTATTTATAGCCTATCGTGTGCTGAAAAATGGCCTTAAACCCTATACAACAACAAAAACAGCCATGGTCATAGTATGTTGAGCCTCTATGTTACAAAGCGGGCCATTCTAAAACATGCTCCCACAACATCACAGATGTGACAGTCACATAGTTATGAAACAACTCATGGGTATCAAATGGAAAACTGTGGGAAGAAATTACGTCGAGAAAATTGCCCATAGGCACTTACAACTGATGATGTAAGCACTCCCAAATTGTTAGTAACTTTGTCAGATTGTTGAAACAATTGAAAGTAGATTCTTCCATAGACATGATCATCTGATCTAGAGAAAGGTGATGGATACACTCTAATGGGAGTTGGGAGAATATTTCTTCAGTCCAAGCCTGCAAGGCTGAGTTTTACTCCTCATGGTAAGATCTAATAATGACAAGGTAACTTCAGAATCAGTTTTCATTTTTAGATTAAGCCTAAGGTAGTGAAACTGATGCTTTCTGTGCTACTTTCAAAGTAGTTCAAGAATGTCAGTGATGGCAGGGCCCCCAAGTGTCCAAGTGATCTAAAGCGCTCTCCATTATGAATCACTGCCATCTCACCTCTGTCTGTGTGGGTTCGAGTCTCTGATTCAGCCAATGAGGCTATGTGAGAAAGCATGCCAGTAGCTTCTCGTGGGTCGGTGGTTCTTTCCGGGGATTTTCCCGGGTTCTTCCTCGACCATAATATTTTCTGTCATGTACAGCCTATCGTGTGCTGAAAAATGGCGTTAAACCCTATAACAATAACAACTAGACATTATAAAAAATCTGTAGTAAAACTCCCATGTTGATATGACCATCCCACGAGTATGCAAAATTGGCAGATGGCCACTTTGGTGGGCTAATTGGATGTCCAAGCAGTACCAATTTCATTTATAACAACTAGACCATGGGATGAATGTGTATGCAAAGTTTCATGGCAACCTTCCAAACAGTTGAGGAGAAGTAGTGATGTCAAACGTGTGCTAGTGGATGGATGGATAACAACAATATCAATGATGGCATTTTACTACACCTGCAGCAGCAGGTTACAAATTAGATCCTATTTTTGTAAGATGTTGCTAAGTACAGGTTCCTTTTGTGTGGTGGAGGCTTGAGAGCAAGTGACAAGATCTTAGAAACTGAGACATCAAGATGGGCATCATATGCCAGAAGTGTCTAGAGGTACTATGTTGGTTAGACTGATGCATAAGAGTGCCTATACAATCTAAACATCATACATAGGAAGTGCCTGTCAGCACTATGCAGGTCAATCTGCAAAGTTTCATGACATGGGTTCTTGGGTGTTGCAGCACTACACTGGGCATCATACACAGGAATTGCCTAGCAATGCTATGCAAGTCATGGAACTGGATATTAAGTACGTTTTCTGGTGACTGTTGCTGTATGATTGACAGTGGTCATGGCTCACTGAGATCCAAGTTATATGGTCAAAAACAGTCATGAAAGAACATGGCCATCTTGGCTTCCGTGGCGTTGTCCAATTCTTGAGGCTGATTCAGGGTATGGGATATTGATATCTACTTACAAAGTAGATGCTACAATATTCATTAAGAGACAATTTTACCTGTAAGAAAGGTTAATGAAATTCTACATAGGTAAAATTTTTAAAGCGTCACATAAACAATTATCAATTAGACAACATTACAAAATAATAAAGAAACTTAACTATATATCCTGACTCAGTGGAAATTATACAGTAATATTAAATTACTTTTCTCAATAATATAAAAGACTAGTGATAGGGTTATGGCAACATGAGGGGATGCCGTTTGATCCTTCCTACAGGTATGTACAAAAGGTGCCTAAGTAAGATAAGATGGCAAAGTGATAACATAGAAAGTTAGGAAACTCTCATATCAGCAACAGGAAGGACAGAAAAGTTGGAAATTTATAGATGAAGTATATTGCCATTTGAAGATTAAATTTTTCTGACTTATCTTGAGGTGTGTACTTGTGACAAGCAGAAGTAATAACTGATGATTTTACAGGATTTGATACCAAGCTCGATCTCAAGCTGAGATCAGTATCTGTCACCTAGGTGGGCAGAAAATTTGTAGCTTTTTGGCTACAATTTTAAGCATGGGAGGTTTGGATCTGCATGGTAGTAACAGTTCTCCTCAGATATTCTGACTGTAACATATTTGATGAAAAAATTGTAAATCAACAATTATTTGATGTGTGAAGTAACTCTGCATTAGATTCAAATTTTATATATTTTCTATCATCGTCACTTACTCTGATGTCAGATAAGTAGACCTCCTTAATGGAACTATCCTGATCTTCTCTGAAAAAGTCCCTAACTCCATCAGCAATAACCCTTGTAGACTGTTTCACTGGGCACCCAAAGGTTCCTGCTCCCAGAGCTGGAATGGCTATGGATTTAAAACCTTGTTTTGCAGTAGTTTCCATGCATTGAAAAATGATTTCTCTCAAAGTTTCATCCTCATTGCTGTTACCACCCTTCCATACAGGACTTACAACATGGATGATTTTTTTTGCTCGTAGATCCCCACCTGATGTGACATGAATTTGACCTTCAGTTAGATGTCCATTGTCTTCGATAAACTGTGCGCATTCTTTCCTAATGACTTGTCCACCTATAAAAGATGTTACATATTATTTAAAGATAAAAAAAAGACTTGAATACAGGCACAGTCGATGCTTCTGATTTCAATATATTTTATCCCTATATGGAAGCCTTCGATGGTGAAGAAACAATAGTTATTTTGCATCTCATCTTGAGTACAATCACTGGTTCAAACATAAGCAAGGACCAGTGTCTGTTCATTGATGGCTAATGGTGTTTTTTGATAATACAGTATTTTCTTTATATCTGATCATCAACAATTCTTTTGCTGTCAGAAACATATTACTTCATTAGTTATCTAAAAGAAACTGGCAAGAAAAAAAATCACACAAGAAACAAAATTAGCACCTACAAGAATCTGCAATGCATGAAGTAAAATAGTTTAATATTTTCATCTTTATGTGTAAGGTTATGAACTGAAAACATGTGATGATTATGTGGCTGCCTAATTGTTGTCTTTATGTCCAGCCACCAGAAAATGCAGTCAAAGTCAAAGTTTTGGAGTCAGAATTTTGTGCACTTTCCAAGCAAACTGCCATTTTAGCTGTTGCTATATAATAAGTCATAATGCAATCACATTTTTGTTGTGCACAGTCTACATTACTTTGACTCTCAGTATCCTAAAAATGAACTCTCTAGTGACATCCGGTTCAATTCCCAAAAATTATATTTTAATATAAGCATTATTTTTTCCCCACACATCTGTAAAAAATATTAAAGTGTAACAATACATTAACAGATGAAATCAACTTGACAAAGGAACTGTCAGAACACAAGGCCATATTGTTGAGGAGATTGAGCTTGTGATTCCATAAATGACACTAGCTTGTTCAGTTTCATTCACAGGTGACCACAATTGAACAAGTGCCTAGTGTGCGGCATGATCAAAGGGTAGTTGTTAATAATGCAAACATGTATCTAAAATTACTTGAATACACTTCTCCCACAATCATTCATACAAAATGGCATCCAAAATTAGAGACTGAAACGTGAGGTGGTGAGATATTAAGGTACTTCTTAAATATCTGGAAATGGATGGCTATCTTCAGTGAGAAAAAGGAGGATTCAATGGCTAAGTGGTTGATATATAGCTACACTGGGAATAAATGTAAATAAATACTTTTTTTAGTGCAGTTGTATGCCTTTCTGCATAAATTACCTAAAGTTTATAATCAATTGATGGTACACAGGAACAAAGGACATGTTACCAAGTCTATGTCACCTAGATAGTGTCTATTTGAATTTGTCTATCTAAATTGTGCATAAAAAAGATTGTGTACTGTATGCATGTGTGGATGTGGTTGTTGTTGTTGTTGTAGGATTTAACGCCCTTTTACAGCATTTGTTGGGTTCGAGTCTCAGATTCGGCCAATGTGGGTATGTGAGAAAGCTTACCAGTAGCTTCTCATGGGTTGGTGGTTCTTTCCAGGGTTTTCCTCCACCATTAATACTGGCCACCATGTATATCCTATTGTGTCCTGAAAATGGCATTAAACCCTGCAACAACTACAACTAGACGTTTAAAAAAATCTTGTAGTAAAAATCATATGTTGATATGACCATCCCTCAAGTATGCAAAATTGGCAGATGGCCACTTTGGTGGGCTAATTGGATGTCCAAGCAGTACCAATTTCATTTATAACAAGTAGACCATGGGAGGAATGTGTAAGCAAAATTTCATGGCAACCTTTCAAGCAGTTGAGGAGAAGTAGTGACGTCAAACTTGTGCTAATGGATAGATGGATGGCAAAAAACAAATCAACCCATAAGCTCTTAACAGAAAAGCAATGAAACCAACATTATAAAGTAAAATTCAATAAAATAATCTAAATGCCTAAACTACAAAATTTAGTGAAAATTCAAAAGATAAAATATTGTGAAATAAACCCTAAATAATCCTAAATATTCTATCAAAAGTTCAAAGCATATTAGGTTCCAAATTAATTCTTACAATCTCAAATGTCAATAATCATAAATTAATGTTTAAGTCCATGGATTAAGTTATAACATTACCTTTATCAACTATTGCCTTTGCGACCCCTCCTCTATGTTCTAACTTTGGATCAGCTGCATTTACCAAAACATCTGCATCTAATTCTGTTATATCCCCTAATACTGTGAAGATTTTCTCTCCTCCATATGATTTGCACTCAGCTTGGGTCACTGGACGGGATCCTCCAACACTAATTTGACCTGTGCAATAAATACCAGAGCATTTATAAAAAATCTTCAGCACAAGAACTTTCAATCATCGCACCAATTTTAAAGTTATTTCTCATCTACCCAATGAACTGCATCATCCACAGCTCATCCTGTATGACAAGAGGATCTGTTGAAGACTTTCAAACTGGACAACAACAACAACAACAAAAAAAGAACATTTTATGAAATTTTGATTACCACCTTCAAGCATATCTGAATTATTAGAACTGATGGAAGAAAGGAAGAGAGCCAAGTTCACTCCCAGCTGACTGACAAAGCATCAATAACCCACACTTCTGGGTCCAGAAAAGGGATGACAATGTTAATGCTATGAGCCACTTCTATTTGAGAAGTAAGTTTTTGACTTCAATGTTCTGATCAAGATGGTCTGTGAAAGTTTGCCATCATACATAAAAATCTATTAGTAATGGGTACATGTAAAGGTTGCCAATGGGTAATACATTTGCCACTGTACTGAACAGACATTAGAAACAACCTCATGAAGATATACATTTTGGTTCAAAATCCTTTCTGGAATATGAACAATGTTTTGATGCATTTGGGAGGGAGAAGTAGGAAATCAAGGTACGTGAGAAACTCCATACCAAAATTAATAAAATGTTGAATGGAACAAGGTTCAACTTCTTGATATTTATTATCCACTAGAGAATGTGAATGAGAGCAGAAAGTATGTTCACATCTTGGACCAAAACCTACCTTTCGAGATGTTTTTTTTTAAGAATGTAATACAGGTATGATACTGTCACTTTGCTGGAAGTTGTTTTGAATCTTGAGATTACACAGTCTAAAGTTTTTGTAAAGTCTCAAGGGTTTAGGTTGAGGCCAAATAGATGAAAATGGAATTGATACACTTTGCCCAATAGAGATTGGGATTTTTAATGTAGATTTAAAACAAATTCAGTCATATTGCAACAATGTCTGCAGTGTGGCAGTTTATAGTGATGTCTAGCACTGGGGCATCATGCCGCACTCATGTAGCATGATGTCCCACCCAGTCTTATTATCCGACACCAGGATGACCAGTCCTAACACTAACCTCTTAATGATGAA
Source organism: Unio pictorum (assembly GCA_030141615.1). Lineage (NCBI taxonomy): Eukaryota > Metazoa > Mollusca > Bivalvia > Unionida > Unionidae > Unio > Unio pictorum. Next base: position 7,680,577 of record JARLTB010000027.1, on the reverse strand, counting down.
CGCTAAGTGAGGGAGCTGTTAGTACCACTTTTGTAAGTCTTTGGTATGACTCGGCCTAGGCTCAAATCCACAATGTCCTGATTATGAGACGGATGTTCTAACCACTAGTTGGAGCAGTTGCCAAAATAGGCGAAACATAATTTTGTGCATTGTTGTATGGATAGGAATGTGAACATATGTCAGCCTGGTCTGGGCTGATTGCATAGCCATTACATCACACTTAAAGAATGATAGTTTGCTGTCTCAATCTTGAGTTTTAGGGTAGAAATAAATTGATTGTGCCTGCTAAAGTTCATCACCAGAACCAGTCTAGAGTAGAAGCTTATGTACAATCTTATCAGCTGATACATGAGTAAAGATGTATCTCATTCTATGGTATGTCTACCTATATGAGATCACAAGGGATCTCCATCATGTAGAAGGATGTTGAAAGTAGAGGTTGCTGAGTGAACGACATTCTGAGGCCTTCCAACATTATTTGGTTAACCCAACTGTTTTGCAGACAAAAGTTAATCTAGGTCTGACAAAAGGAGTCTGGCACCCATAGGTGGATTATCAGAAGGCTGGGAAAACTGTAAGCATCTGATAAGTGGGGTGAGGCATGGTGGAGAAACATTGTCTTTTTCCTCTCCCTACCTGCTGGTGAAAAGATGTATTTGATCTCCTGTAATTCACCCAGCCATGGTTATTCTGTCACATTGACGATTGGCTCTATTGTATCCCTGATGATGACTGTCCTTTCTTTGGTATGAAGGTAACTCTTGTGCCAGCTGTTTGCTGACCTCCTCAATTTGAACCTGGCCTTTATATGTAAGGTAAAATATTGCCAAGAATGCCACATAATGAGGGAGTTGATATCATGTTCCTTACTAATTTGGAGGTGGCATTAAATACTTACCAATCCACCTATTAACGAAGTGGGGCAGTCATGCCAAAGGCATAAATGTCCTTAACAATATTAGATATTTCTACACAGTATGCATCAGTATGCAACTTCTACCTACCAGTGAGATAAGAAGCTAGCTGGAAACTTACTCCAGGAAAAGAAGGATTTTGCATTATCAGAGTTGTGAATTGTCTACAACAGATTCCAAGTAAAATTTCTGCAAATACTGATGACTGAGGCAATGTTCTAAATCATAGAATGTCATCATCATTGTAATCATCATCGTCAAAATCCACAGAGACTTTGACCTTGTAGGTACAGATAATTGTATGTGGAGGAAAATATTCAGATGGGGGCAAGAAACATTTCTTCCACTGCTGCCTTAAAACAGAAGTTAATTTCATTGATGATTAAACTCATTTCCATTTCGTCCCCTTCATCAAATTGGGGAATGTACTCTTCCTCCTATATGCTTTGGGTCCATGGGTTCAGCATTCTATTATATCATTGGCATGCATCATTTTGTCATAGGACGTGACATATGAGAGGTGGTATAATAGAATGCCATTTCAGCGGGGCCATTTTGGCTCGGCTGGATGACTCTATGAACAAAGCAATGAAGAAGCATAGTGATGTTCAGTCTAGCCAGTCAATTGTAGATACTGTATATGGTACCAATTACACAACCCCAGGTAGGTGGAACTAAAAGTGTAGGGAACCTTGCATTCTGAAACAAACAACACTAGCTGTGATTAGTGCATTATGTAAGAGTTGTACTTTCTGTTAGGCTTTTAAAAAACGTTAAGCCTCTTGGCAACATGTGAGGTTAACTTAATTCAAATCTAAATAATATTTTGTATTTTGTATGATTTTTTATAAAAATGTGGGACAGCTTGGTGAAACTGTTGTGACTAGATAACTCTTAGCCCCATCTAGTTCCAGCAGAGTTATCTCTCTTAAATGCAATGGAGTACCTGGTTTTGTCCTTGTCAAAATGACAATCTAAGATTGTTCTCTGTGACAGTGTGTGACATACATGCTGAAATAGGATAGAAAGTATATTTATTTCACAAAACATTAGCATTGAGGTCTATGGAAAAACCATTGGTACTGTGATACCAGATGCTGGTACTTGTGGACAGACAAATGGCTAGCCAGTCTGAGATTAAGAAAATCTATGTTAGTGTTTGTACTGGGACAAGTCAAGGGGTTACATTATTTTTCTCCCCAAGAGATTCACTCTGAAGGTGTTGGTGGTGGTGGGGTAACAAAACATAACCCTGTGATTAAGATTTCCTTGTCTTGGAGAAAACAATAACACATTTCTTTTTTCCATAAATTAAAATAACCCTGCACTTTTGCAATATAGTTTGAGGGGTCAAAACAGAGTATTATTCAGGTACCATTATTGCCTCTCATTCTGTATAAAGGTCATCAGCTGTTTACTCTTTTATAAAAATCCTAATAATTATATAAATATAAACTATCTACAGCATATATGCTGCCATTAGAAACAACAAAGATCAAGAAACTGAAATTATAATTGTTACATACTGCACTCATTCCATCAAGAGCATCTCAAACCACATGCTTTTATTTCTGTAATCAGGTATTAATATGATTATGTTAATGAGGGCAATGGGGGGGGGAGGAGCCTAATACACTCTAGAAACAGGAAATCATTTGATATTAATCACATTTAATTGGGGGCCCCAAGTGGCCGAGTGGTCTAAAGCACTCTCCGTTTCGGATCACTGCCATCTCACCTCTGTCTGTGTGGATTCGAGTCTAAGATTCCGCTAATGTAGTTATGTGAGAAAGCTTGCCAGTAGCTTCTCATGGGTCAGTGGTTCTTTTTGGGGGGCTTTCCAGAGTTCTTCCTCCACCAATAATACTGGCCGCCATAGCAGCAGAGAGGGTGAACAGACCACGTTTTCAAGCAAAAATAAGGCTTCCCACAAATCTCATTTTAACCGAAAAAAAAAAGTCTCCATTTTTGTAAAACGGAGATTTTACGATTTTGCTCACAACGATGTGGTCATCCACCCTCTCTGCTGCTAAGGGAGATAAATTCTTTATAGATTAATCTGCCACAACTTATAACATTTACCTACTAAGTTCCCTTGTATTATGACGTCAAAGGAATTTGTCGCCTGCTATATTACCTGTAACTAGGCGCGCCCACGTGACTGTAATGGAGATATAATACATGAGTTTCGAGAATAAAACTTTTTATTGTCGCTTGTGGGCTAAAACTGAATTATTTAAATAGTTGTATTTTTATTTATCTACATATCTCATGTGTGGGGGGTGGGTGGACTAGCAGTAAAGCAGACAGCTAACTCGTTCTTTTCAGTACAGACGTTCTTATAATGTACGCATTACCTATGTTCGCTCAGCCGGAACGCGAGTGTTTCCTATTCATTGAAGTAGGTGGGCGTGGTTAAAATTCCTTGTATACAGCTCTTTATGATCTAATCGATAATGCATTTTTGTATAGAATAGGGAAAATATATGTTGTTATTTAAAAAACTGTATTATTTTGTTTAATGTTTCATTTAAAATAATTGTCTCATTTAAATGTTGTGAAACAGCATTAATAAGTAATAAGGAAATAAAATAACATACCCATGAAACGACGCTGCTGAAATAGTCGCCTTATATAGTATATCAAAGGTATAAAGCTTGGGGCTTTCGAAGGCCATTGCGACCGATCAAAACTAACCAACGCCATTAACCCAGGCGTGTGGTTGTCTTTTGTTCACAATCATGCAACCGGGTTAATTTAATTGGTTGCTTTTGATTGGTTGATTGGCCGTAGAAAATCCGCCCCGTCGTTTCATGTTTGTGCTGTCTTGTGCCGTCCCACATCATTACCATTATCGTTCCATTGAATTATAATCCATCCTTAATTAAGTTAATTAAGTATATGTTACGCCTACAATCTGCCGCAACACTCGAGCGGAGATATATATGGCATTGTGCCGTCCATGTTGTGACGTTACCCCAAGCATATCTTCTGGGCGGTCTAAGATGGCGTTTGCCACCTTAGGCCTCCCGCCGGAGATGTATGTTTCGGGTCCCCTTGGGCTTACTTGGATGCGAAGGCACCCAAGGAGTTCCAAAGATGTGTTGTCGTATATGTAATGTTTTTTTTTTTTAATAATTAGAGATACAGTATACTATATTTATAAATAAATATAAATAATGGATATCAATGATGTAAATGCTATAATTGCTGAAATTTCAATTTTAAAAAATAAAGGGGTATTATTATCTGAAAGTCTCGACGCTGACAAGATTACCTCGGAATATGAAGATATTGAGTATCAGTTTAGTAAGGGTCGTTATGTTTTACCTAGGATGTACAGGCTCGTGAAAGGAATTCAAAAATCCATCAATGCTTGTTTGCACGGTAACGACATTAATGTATTCATAACGCTATTTAGCACCGTTGAAGCAATACGTCAAAAGCTCGGCCAAGAGTATCAAAAACGAGCTGAAATTAGTTCTAAGGTTCGTGATCTTAGAAAAATGTTAAACGAGGAAAAACCCGTATCTTAACCACGTGAGCGTTACTATAAAATAGGCTTTCAGTAATTTTTATTAAAAATAAATTTTTTTTAGCGTTTTTTGTAACACTTACATAGGATTTTCTCCTGAAAGGATACTCAGCAGTCTGGACTTGCCCATGCAGTTATGTGCATAATGGATGATCTGGTCGTAGTAGCAAGTAATCACCGCGACGCCTCCATTTTCACGTAGTTGTTCTTGTTGCCGCGTCGTTAACACAAATCGTTCATCGCCGTTCTCAGATATTACAATTCTGAAATCCCCAGCGATGTTATTTCTGAAACATTCGCGGATAGCGTCGTACAGTTTAACCCTGTCGAAGATGAATACGTTAGCTTGATGGTACATTATTTAATAACTAAGTTATTTAATTGTGATGGAAACCCAAAGGGTTTTACATTTGAAAAATTAGTTCATAAACAATATATGGTAGGTGAATCGCTTACAACTAGATTAGCCCGAGAGCGGCTAGCAGCAATTAAAAAGTTTATACCGGTTCGAGACAGACTTCGCGAGAAACTTCAACAACGACAACAAGCGCAGACTGACTTTTCTGTGTCAAGTGAACAACTGTTTACTCCGATAACAAGTGCGACCAAAGATATGAAAACAGCAACTGAACGAGCAATATACGGAGATATTCCTAAGGAAGGCAAGCGACGAGAAGTGCCTGTTCTTGGTGTACTTGAAAAGATAGCAGCAGAGACCGGACAAACACGCGCAGGGATACAACAGTTATCCAGTGATATAAAAACTCAGCGCGAGTATGAACGACTAGCTGATATTGATGATTCTGCACCTGAAACTCAAAGAGTTTCCACACCTGAACCACAACCTGTTGATGTCGTCACCTCAAGAGGTGTTTCCTTTATAGACAAACTCACCGAAGGAGCTATAGCAGAAATCAAACGACCTCAATTAATAAAACCCGAACATTATAAGATTTTTGGTAATTTTGCCGCCCAAAGTTTTCATTCTAGAAAGGACTTTTTAAAAGACGAGTATAAAAACAGTAGAATAAGCCGAGATGAATGGGTTGATTGGTTGTATAAAACGAATAAGGGGATTGGCCGTTTAAATAAAAGAGAATTGGGATATAAAGAATTTAGAAAGGGAATTGAAGAGTATGACGAAACTGGTACAACTGAGAAAACAAGCGGAAAAGGATATTCGATTGGAAATCTAAAGGATGTCTTTGACTCTACCGTGACATGCCCTGGTAACATTCTCAGTGATATATCACGGTTAGAGGTTCTCATCGGAGGGAAACGAGCCGGAAATAATTCACCGGAAGTAATTAATGAAGCAGCTGATATCTGTAGACGATTATTTGCCGGCGGTATCATGGACATTGATGTATATCGAGAACTTATTGCTGAATTAGTTGAAAATCACAACGATGACAACGTCATTGATGATGAAAATCCAATGGATGTAAGCGATTAATCACTAATTGAAAAACTACTAGTTTTATAACAAGATGATTATACACTACAACCATGATAAACCAGTAAGCGTCTACGTGGTGAACTCACGATTGCCTGTTTATAGAGCATATTACGGAGATGGTTTCGGCAATACCATTGCGGGGTTATTTACAAGAATGGCTCCCAAGGTAGCGCCGTTAGCTAAACAATTATCAATGAAAGCCATTGATGCTATTCGTGATAAGGGAATCAATTTCGTTGGAAATCTTGCAGGAAAGGCATTTTCTGCCGCGAAAGATAAAATAGCATTATTGGTACGAAAGAAACCAGGAATGACTTCGTCAGTGGTGAAACCACTAGTGCTGCCATCAACTACAGTGATGCCTGCAAAAATCAGCAAAGCAATAAATAGTGCAGTGGAAGAAAAACTAGCGCAATTGACTTCGTCACCACCGGTAACAGATAGCGCTATCATGAACGCGATAGCAGGAAGTGGTTTGAAACAAAAAAGAAATTCGAAGAATTTTCAACGACGATAATTATTGCTTTGCAATTCACCAATTGAAAACGCTAGTAATGTTATAATGTTTAAACGAACAGCTGATCCCGCGTTAGATATGGAAGCCCCAGTGCGCAAGGATGATTCCGTCCGCGATTATCAATACTATTCCTATCATGCAATACAACCCGACCTACGATCGCGAATTGAACTACAAGTTCAAGATACCAGTAAATACTTTTTGCCATGTGAAGCATTTATTGAAATCGAGGGAAAACTCGTAACAAATGTTGCAGCTGATACCCTATATGCAGATGACCCAAATATCCGAGTTGGTTTTGTTAATAATGGCATAATGGCGTTATTTGAAAGTGCAAGATATCTCATTGATGGAAAAGAAATTGAATCAATAGACCGTGAAGTTGATGTTGCAACAACAATAATCGGACTAGCAAGATACTCCGATGATTATACAAGATCGGCTGGTCCGTCTATGATGTTTGCAAAGGATACCTCTGATAACGCTGACCACCTTCAATACATTAAAGTGTTAACACCGCAAGACACTTCAGTTGATAATCAACGAGAAGCAACTAATCCAGAACGTCGAGCTAGACCAGGAGTTGCGTTTGATATTATAAAAGAAGTTAATGGTAATTTCAATCTAGGGTTTGCAACACGAGTATCAATGTTGCAAAGACCACAACGATATTTTTCATGTGCGATTCCACTCCATCATATATTTGGATTCTGCAGAAATGTAAGAAAAGTCATCTATGGAGCCAAACACACAATCGCATTAGTGCGAAAAGGCAATGACAATGATGCAATTTGGCGTACTGGTGCCGATGAAGGTAAAGTTGTTTTGAGTAAAATAGTATTATGGATGCCAGTAATGACTCCATCAATTACCACGGAAGAGCGGCTGCTCTCATTTATGGAAACAGGTGGTAAATCATTGCTAAGTTGGCTAACAACAACGACTGATGCTAAAGAGGATAATGTTAATGGTACATTTACATGGCACCTGGCATCAAAACAAGGCGTTTCAGCTCCACGTCATATATTTATAGCGCTGCAGAATCGGAATCGATTAGGTTCCCAAGAACGCAGTCATATGATATTTGATCGGTTAGGGGTAAGTGAGGTTTCACTGAGAATAAACGGACAACAAGAACCATCTGAGGATATACAGCTTAATTACGGAAACAACCAAATAGCACGTGTGTATCATCGGATGCTGTCATATATGGGTCGTGATCAAAATGTTGATACCGGTTTGCAAATATCGCAACTCGATTTTAAGAACTTGTATCCAATTTATTACTTTTCACTGGAACATCTTGATTTAACAAGGCAATCCGTTGTTGACATACATTTTAGGGCTCGTATAGATCTTGGCGGTGTTGATTATAGAGCGGTTGCTGTTATTCTCAGCGACAAATCAATGTTGTTAGAAGGGGCTGGCGGACGAATGAGACTCGTTGATGCACCAGTAGAAAATCTATGATTGAAATCGTAAACGATTTTCACAATTAGATCAATTGAAAGCATAAATGTGTTTTACAATAAAATGCCATATAGTATTGTTAGTGTCAAGCTGACTGATGGTCAGGTCAAGAAATTAAAATCAAAATCCGCTAAAGAATGTGGAACCACAATAACGTTAAAACCAGCGCAGATGTCTGGCGGTACACATAAAATATCATTAACGGATCGTCAAATAAAACATTTCAATGATGCAATGAAAAATAAGCGAGGAGTTCAAATAGAATTTTCAAAAGCCGCAGTCGCGAACATGATAAAATCAGGTGGTATATTTCCATTGTTAGCCGCAATACCAGCATTGATTGCAGCGGCTGCCCCAGCGGTGGCGAAAGCGGCAGCGTTGGGAGCCGTTGGTACCGCGGCAGGGATGGCGTTGAAAAAGGCAACTGGGAAAGGATATAAAAAAAAGGGAAAGGGGTTGTACCTACCAGGAACCCCGTATTCATGGTACAGCGGGAAATCCGTGAACGGATCGGGTCTAAGAAGAATACCAGGAACGGTTTATTAATTGAGGAACCTATGGTTTCCAAATCTTCGATTTCCGAACCTATGGTTCCTATGTCCAATTTTGATTTAATTGATGCTGCTAAAAAACTAGCGATAAAAAACTTCAGAGGGGTTTTTATGAGAGATCAATTACCGAGAAAACCAAATAACGTTGAAACCGGTATTATCAATCTTGATAACAGCAGCGGATCGGGAACTCACTGGGTTGCATACGCGATTGATCCACGTGGGATTGTCTATTTCGATTCATATGGGTTAGCTCCACCAAGCGAGTTTATGCGGTATATAAATTCTTCGATGAAACTCAAAAAGTTTCCGATTTTTTATTCCACGCTGCCAACACAACAATTAAATGATCCACCGATATGCGGCCGTGAAGTATTAAATGTCCTCGCAGAGATTTCATTAAAATCCTTTAGATCTCCGTGGAAACCACCTCATCTGGTTGTAAACGAATACACGAGTGGGAAATTACAAGGATCAATAAATTGAAAACACAAGTTACGCTAACAATAATGATTGATATTTGGGGACAATCTCTGTCAATGTCGGAACCCACCGAGGAAACGTCTGCGGGTTCTATCGAGGATGTAAAAAAAATAATTGAAGATGAAATCGCTGAGATGTTAAATTTAATAGATGTTGACCCGAACGAATTAGTTGTATTTCAAGATCGCCAGGGTAAATTGAAAAGCAGTAATATATCCGTGAATGACATTTTGATACGGCAGAGCGATGCCGCTGAAAACTCTATTGCGCTTTATTCCAACGGTGGACGACTTAAACCAGGTGCACTTGTGTCTACGATCACCGACGCGATTGCCACCCACGACAACACGATTGCCACCCACGACAACACGATTGCCACCCACGGCCGTGAGCTGAATGATCTTATACGAGGTTATAATAGTTTTCGCAAAAATGTCGTACATAAATTCTTTGGAACCCCGCTTGTGGTTGGCATGACTCTAGCTGAAATTAAAGACTTGTTGAATTCATTCTTCGCTAACAAGGAAGCTGGAAGGATGATGACTGCTTCAGAAATCAAGGCAAATTATCTCGAGATTTCTAAACTAATAGAAGATCAAAAACCCACTAACGACGTAGTTGTTAAGTTTTTTGGAACCCCACTTGTGGCTGGCATGACTCTCGCTGAAATTAGCGAGTTTATCGGCAAGCACACTCACAATGCCTACATCGCTAATAGTTTCTTTGGTGTCCCAGCTACATCTACAATGACTCTCAAAGATATTAATATGTTTATGGTGAGACAAACAACACTTAATACCATCGTTGATAAATTTCTTGGGAGAACACCTGTATCTGAAACCACACTGACAGGTCCGACTCTCGCTGAAATTAAAAGCGCTATTGACGAACAAAAACCCACCAGTGAAATGGCTAAAAATTTCTTTGAGGGTTCTAAAAGTTACAATATCACTACGACATATTCTCAACTCGAGGGGGATTATCTATTCCGAGAAGGTTTGAAACTTCACCTCCTTTTGGTTTCATTTTTTAAACGCCACGATGGAAAGATAATGAAAGATACCGAAATCAATAAAACCTATTCCGACGTTATTGACGATATTTCTAAACTAAAAGAAAAATCTGAAAGGGTAAAGCATGGGACCTTTGATTGGATAAAAAACTCTAATGCTAAATTGAAAGTCAATATCGAGGGGTGGCCCCATGGTATCTACAGGATGACATTAATCTCTAACAATCAATTTGATATCATCGTGAAAGGTAAAACCTACTTTGGTGGCACCGCGACAGTAATTATCGTGGGTGGAGAAGAATTTGAGATTGTCGGGGTTGATAACACCATTAGAAAAGAAATAACATGGTGTATAGAATTTATATGTGAAGTAAACTACCCCCTGATCCACTACCCGGAAGATGGCAAATAATTGAAAACACTAGCGGGTTTAAAATAACAATGATTTCATCAACGCAATGTCGCTATGATCAGGTCAGAGAATTTCAGACTAGACTCAAAACCCTCACTGAGGAGTATCAAATAAAAATAAAAAAATACCGACGAAGAATCACCTCAATTGATGTTATTATGTACTCGGTGTCAAGCGTTCTCACTGGCGCCGGAATAATACTTGCATCGGTTATAATGATTGCCCCGGTCGTAGTTCCAATTTGCATTTCTGCGGTGGCTACAATCGGGGGTATATCAACCGGGATAGCAAAAAGGATATCATCATGCAGCCAGAGTAAACTGCAGAATTACTTACTTCAATTTCATATTGCATCAACCGCATATTCGCAATTATCATTGATGATATCATCGTCACTCGATAATACAATTATATCAGATAGTGAATTCTCAGCGATGGTCAGTATTTTTGATTCAGCGATATCAAAATTAGAGCAACAACATGAATATAATAACAATGACAACACCGATGGAATTAGAAAACACAAACCCAAAAAAAACCAAAATGATCTCAATAATCTCAACCATACCAGATTGTGAGTTCTCAGTGATGGTCAGTATTTATGATTCCGCTGTGTCAAAATTAGAAATACAACATGAGTATAATAACAATGACGACACCGATGGAATTACTTCAACGAGTAGTGGAGAACACGAACCCAGTACAAACAAGCATGATATCAATAACATCAACGAGTCCTGAATTTAGTGTGAACTTCCCTTCTCCGATTCCAGTGCGTGAGATCGCGCTGGCAAAATTACGAGTATATCATAGCTGGCCTAATATCAGATCGGTTGCATTTGGTGGTCAGCAACCAAATAACACACTGGTGTTCTCGTATAAGAATAAACCCGATGGTACTCCAGAGTGGGAAACTGTTTCGTTACCAACTGGGTCGTACCAAATTAAGCAAATCAATGCTGAAATTCAGCGTAGAATAAAATCAATCACTGGAAAAGAATCAAAAATAGCTATTAATCTTCATCAACCGACGCTCTCATCGTCGATCGAAATAAGCACAGAGGGATACATTGTAGATATATATAACAGCTCGTTAAGAACAGTGTTAGGATGGCCTGAAAAACCACCGGAAAAATCCGCCACCGACTTAACCACGGACGTACAATCATATCATGAAATCAATCCCAGTTATCGAGATAATTTATCTGATATAAGAAAAGGAAGAATCGCCGATAGATTTATATTTACCAACAAAGACACATTGCAATGGGATTTTATCATTAAAAGAACAACCGACTCATCTGTTACTATTTCATTTACGCTAACTGACGTCCGTGGTTATTTTAATGAAATTAAACAATTATATGACACACAACTAGAACAACTACGGAAAACAAAATCGCAAAAACACGTTGAAATAATAAATCAACTTATATCTGATATGGAATATATCTATGAACTAATTATTCAAACAATAATTAATGACAACAGCGACAATAAACAACGATTCCTAACCGATTACAATATCACAGAGGACAATCTGCGTAATTTCAAGTTTCCCGGGTACAAAGCTGATGAACTAGCAAGAATTGTTAAAACCGATATCAAGGCGCTACAAAAACAAGATCCATCTGTCCTCCTCAAATATAATAATGACCCAGATGGCGGTGGTAGGCATATCGCTCCGTTCAACGTGAATATTTCATCGGTGATTGCGCTCAATTTAGTATGTGATGCAATTGAAGGAAGCTATCAAATTAATCTCGAACGATCAAATCAAGCTCAGCAGGGATATATTCTTTATTCATTTGCACCAACAGCTCCTCCAGGATTCCTAATTATTGAAAACCCAATTAATCCTGTCTACATGCGATGCCATAATAATTCGTTAACGAGAATTAATTTCAAACTCACCGACCAGTCAAATAATCTGATTGATTTACAAGAAGAGGTGTTAGCGATTAGTTTGTTTGTGAAATCCTAAAAATCTTCGATTTTCAACAAAGGATTTTCATCCCCCCCAGACAAGGTCTGGGACAAGGTCTGGGACAAGGTCTGGGACAAGGTCTGGGACACGATATCGTATCGGACTCGATCAAATTTTCGGTTGAACTCGTAAAAGAATTATTAACCCACAAATGAAACATTTGCAGCAGCAGCAGAGAGGGTGATGACCACATCGTGCAACCTTGAATCGTTTAGGTGTATACGAATTTTATTTTATGACCATTTTTTTTAGACAGAGCAGTTTTAATTATATTTTCTGAAACAAATCGTATTGAAGCCCTACAAATGTCAAAGTATCTACTGGCTTCATTTATCGATTGAAAGCTTCTCTCATCATTATTTTCTAAATCAAACGATTTAACTCTCCTAGGGGGTTTTGCATGTTTGCCAGTTCCACCTAATTTTGCATTCCGACTTTGTGAGACGGCTTGAAGATTCACAAGACAATTATCAGTCTTCACGCCATTTATGTGATCAATCACAAATCCGTCTTCGATTAATCCATTATGACATTCAAAAATAATTCTGTGACAGAGATATGTTTTATTTCTAGCACTAAACAACAAATACCCCATATTATTTAGATATCCAACCGGGTTTTTTAGTCTGCGGTGCCTGACAACACCATCACTGGAGGCTTCGTAATTAACGAGCACTGGATGAGGTCTGAAATCTTGGCTCATTTATATAATAATATTACTTGTCTAATTTATTATTTGCTTTAATTATAAGTCTATCAATGTAGTCTTGAGGGGTTTTGATGATTTTGTCCTTGATTTTATCAAGGACGTTAGGGTCAATGATTCGTTTGTCATAGTAGCGTTTTAGTTCCCTGTATCGTTTACCCCCACAAGCAAGACACAACTGCGATTTTCCTCTAACGCCCACCCCACATTGGAGGCATGGAAGAGGGCCAAAACTTCCTCGCCTAACGCTTTGTAAATGATACCCACAGAATTCGCTTCTGCATGATTTGTTACACGGGGTTGTTGATCCAATCATTAGCCACTTGCAGTGATTCATTATACTATATTTTTCTATTTAAATACTTGTTTTAATTATAACATGGAGGAGTTCCAAAGATTATCGAAAATTAAGCCCTGGAAAAATACTAAATTCAATCTTGCTAGGGAGTTCCAAAGATTATCGAAAATTAAGCCCTGGAAAAATACTAAATTCAATCTTGATAGGGAGTTCCAAAGATTATCGAAAATTAAGCCCTGGAAAAATACTAAATTCAATCTTGATAGAGTCTCTGATACACCAAAACGTCTAATCGGTGATAGAACTATACTCGGTAAAATCAGGGAGTGTTTTAATGAATTCTACCGAGACGGTGCAGCATACTGTTGGTCGACATTTCGAATTATTGATGAAGATGTCAATGTACCCATCATCGATGCTACTATGAACGATAAAAGAGCAGCTGAGATAATTTCACACCTTGGCGTAAAATCCAAAGGTGGAAATCCAAAGGTGGAAATCCAAAGGATTTCAAGCAAAGCAATTCCCAAACAAAGCAATTCCCATCAGAAGTATTTTTTCAGAATAAAATTCATTATCGAAGTCGAAGGCAAATGGATTATTAGGGATAAATTTGAACCAATCCTCAAGGATAAAAAAACTGTCATTGTAAGTAGAGATTCCAAACCAGGAATTCTAACTGGAATTGACAAACCATACTACGAGAGATCTTATCCTGTAACAGCAATCGTTTATGGGATATATCCGTTAAATGATAAACCCGATATTGCAAAACTAGCTCCTATGAAATATTCACCGTTGACTTCGTCAAGGCTCAATTGTGTAGCAACACGGGTAATGGAACACTTCACAAATGCATCCCGAGGAAATAAACTAACTGATCTGCGACGTAGGAAAATAACCGAATGGGAACTGACAGTGAAACAGCACGGTGCAAAGATTTCTGATATAGCTAAATTAGAAGCATCATTAAAATTCCCAATATCAGTAACAACAATAACCGGAGAAGTATTATACGAACCGAAATATCAATCGCGAGGGGCTCCAATACAAATTATTGATCATAACGAACACGCGTGGACACCTGCAGTAACAATATTTCCACGAGATAGAACCGTGAGATATATCCCCCCGGAATTTTCCGGGGATGTTTTCTATGAAGAGAAATTATTTGATGCTATTCATGCGTTGTGTAAAGATGATCCTGTGTCAGTGTGGTTACTTAGTAGTGCTGGTTCCGAATCAGGATTTGATCAATTTGTAAGACCAAATGGTGAATTATATCGCGTTGAAGAATTAGATAACAGAATGAGAAAAATCGCTAGTGATTTTTCACCAGAGAGTTCCCATGAAAAACTATTGACGGATAGTTTTACTATTCCATCAGTGGTAGCTCACTTCGCAAGAGAAAAAAACTCCTGGCGTCCAACACGAAGTGATTTTCTCGAGGACGTTAAATTGAGTTGCATCGAATTTGGTCATGGAGGACTGTGGAATACGAAATACTCACGTGATGGTATGATTTCAATTGATATAGCCGCGTGTTATCCCGGAAGTTTTCTCGGGTATGGGGAATGTAGTAACTATTTTAAACGATTTGGACACCCCACGCATGAAATGACTCGTGTTGCGATTAATGGGCCATTACCTGATTTTGATTTAACCGGATTCGCTCGTGTGATATCATTTGAACTCGCTACAGGGTTACATCCGTGTAGTTATGTTTGGCTTGGTAGACATATATCTGAAAAGGCCTGGATGCCAATAGTGTTACTACGATATATGATTGATTGTGGCATGCTGATATCGTTGATTGTTTCCGAAGCTATTATATGCTATCGAGCTCAGAAAGAAGTTTGGCTACCACAACCCGATCTAGATCGTATAATTAGCGAATTGCGAAAACAATTCCCTGATTTCAATGAAGAACAAATCATGAATTGGTCTAAGAAGTTATTTGAAATTAAAAAAGAACAAGCAAAGGATTTTGGACGAAGAATAATCGGTAAATTTACCCAGGGTGGAAGATACGACAATGCAAAATTTTCCTCGCGGTTGATCATAGACGTCGCTGAATACGATTTTCTTGTAACGGATTTAACGAAACAGGGAAAACTTGTATCCCGTAAGGATGCTTTTCTATCCAATGGTGAGAAATTGGGTACGGTTGTTACCTACTGTGATGGATATAATTCCCAGTACACACATTTGAGAAGTTCTATGCTAGCTTATGCTTCTATCAATTTATTTTCGATGATAAATAGATTTCCTAATACCGCGGTTAGAGTAGCTACTGATTCGATGTATATACACAATAAATACAAATCAGATGTAGCTAAATTCACATCCCAGGAGGAAGCGTGGGGATGTTGGAGATTTAAAAAGGAGACGCTACATGAGTATTGTGAATCGGCAGATGTTACCATGGATGAAAAGTACTTAAAATGTGATGAGATTCAATCAGAATTTTCTAATGCACCACCGGTATCTGATCCAATATGTAGATACAAGACAGTTTATTTAAACGGTTGTGGTGGGTCAGGAAAGACAACTCGTGCAATTGAATTATATCGTCGGAAAAATCCTACGGATTTCACAAACATGATTGTGTTAACACCGACTCACAGACTCGCCAGAGAGATGATACAGCGAGGGGTAAATACCTGTACTTATCATAGTTTCTTTCGATGGAAAGGCGATGAATGGACCCCTGATCGAATGGGTGATAAATTCATTCCTGAAATCATAATTTGGGATGAAATATGCACGGTATCGTTGAGAGTATTACAAACATTTCTCGAGTGGTTGTTAAACAAAAACACAAAAGTCGTCATGTGCGGTGATCACGGCCAACCACCACCATTTGTCGGTGGATCTCCACATGAATGGCTAAAGGGTTCTGTAGACTATTATGAAGAAATTAATACCGACCATAGATCACTTGATGAACAATTACGCGAGTTCAAAGCACTGATTAGATTACAACCGGATAAAATCCAATGCGAAATAGCGCGTGAAATAATTTCAGAAACTCCCATGAATGATTTCTGGGAAACGTGGAGACCAAATGATTTGATAGTAGCAAGTAGAAAAATAGTCAGAGACACACTTCAGATGAAGTTATTTGAAACGCATAAAGAAAAATTTGCAACACTTCCAGTACCGTTGTGTTATAGGCCTTCGGATACACGAAAGCAGAATATTGAAGTTGATATTCCAGGGAAGAGTGAAAAGCAGATTCTCGTGTTAAATGATATTGTGCTGGTTGATATCAGCGTCGTCGAAAATGCATTGCGTGCTAATAAATCCCCATGGACGCTAGGATACGCAGCGACGATACATTCTTCACAGGGATTAACTATATCGGATACAATTGTTTGGATGGTAGATAATCGCATCGAATGGTCGAATTTAGTCTATCTCGCAGTATCCAGAGTACGAAGAATAAATCAGCTTCGAAGAGTTGTCCTTGGCGAAGCCAGTGGCGATGATAATGACACAACAATAAGTGATATTGATGTTAGCATCATTAATAAAAAACTCTCCGGTTACAAACAACAGGACAAAAAAAACCAACGAGAATTTGATATTGATGCTAAATTAATAATTACGCTGAAACAACAACAGAATAATCACTGCGCGAGTTGCAATTGTATAATGCGTTGGCAGTATTCGGATAAAGATCCTCGCCAATTTACCGTAGACAGAAAAAATAACAGTCTCGGTCATGTCAGAAACAATGTGATGTTGACTTGTCTTGAGTGCAACAGACGCCGGGGTGCCAGCACAATGCCTCTGGCATCGGGTGTTAATTAAGACCATGCGGTGGTAATTGAGTATCCTCGGGAATTACCTGTAATTGTTGTCGAGTAAATCCTCGTTGAGGGGCAGTTGAATCCAGTTTATAGACTGGAGGTCTACCCGTAGATCGTGTTATACTAGATATCTTGTGTGCAGTAACACTCCAAATAGGATCAGTAGCCATTTTTCTGCCACCCTCAAGCTCTCCTGGTTCGTATAAATACCTCACAATGACATTACTACCAAGAATTGGTTGGGAAACGCTAGCGTTTCTAGGGAAATCTTTTTGTGGTTGTACGGGTATAGACTTCTTTTTAATAGCGTTCCTAGGTTTCATGTTGATTGTTCTAGTGATCTCATTATTCAGTGCGGTAATCACAGCTGGTAACCTTTTGACCCATTCACGGGATCGCTTTTCTTGAATGAATTCTTTTGCGTATTGATATCCAAATAACCGCTCAGCAATCGTCCGATTAAATCGTTCGACAATGGCCTGATCGCGATGTAGCGCAGTATGCCCTCGTCGTATGGTGACATTATGATTTTTCATTGTAGATAGAACCGCACCCTGAAATTCCTTGCCAGGATCAACCTGCAATAGATTTGGCCAGTGCAGAGGACCTCGTCGATAAATCCTTTCAAATGCAGAAGCAACTTCAGTGGCTGATTTTGTTTTTAACGGTTCTGCTTCTTTGTATCGACTTGCAATATCAACTACGGTTAACGCATATTTGTAACCACGATCATGTGGCAAAAATAATATATCAGCCTGATGAACTTCATTAGGAGCAGTCACATCAAAATGCGAGAATTGAATTTGTTTAGGCGGTGGTAGATAAATTTGCCATAGTGCCTGTTTGGATAACCAATCCGCCGCTGTAGTTTTTTTCACTTTTGCAGCGCTAGCGAGTTTATGGACTGCTGATTTACCCCTCCAGTATCCTCTTGGGGAATAATAAATTGATTCCATATTATTAATTACCGGCACCTAACATCAATTTACTTTTCATAGCCGATTTTATCAAAAAGGAAGATAACTTTTCTTTGAAGGATTTATCAGGAATAGCATTTAATGCATGAATTAATTTCACATCTGCTAGATGTCTGTGTTGCAGATTGCTGCTTTTATAAGCAACATCATGAAGGTGACAGGCCTTATCAATGGCGTTTATTGGTTCTTCACCGGGGTTGGGTTGATTTTGATTATTGAGTCTGATATCAAGTCTGGTTCCCGGTCCACAGTAGCTATATCCTGGGAGGTGCTTTTCTCCGGGGTACTTTGCCCATGGGGTTCCAGGGAGCTTTGCCAATTTGGCTGCGATATCACCTCCTCGTTTTTTTTTAAATCAGATTTCATAGACACAAATCTAAATTTCTTTGTACCACATTGCACGCATTTACCAGAAAGCGCTGATCGGTTATTTTTAGTTGTAACCGTCGTCACATCATCTGTGCCAGTACGCGTTTTACACTTCACACAATATAGATCCATAATTTATGTATAGAAATATGGATATAATTGATTTTTCGGCGACTAAAACAAGAGAACCAATTAAGCATCATGCAGCGCTACCAAACTCTATCCGGATGATTATAATCGGGCCATCTGGATCCGGTAAAACGCAATTGTTGCTCAATTTAATAATGAGATGGATGAAGTGGGATAAGTTGTATTTAATTGCCCCTAGCGTAGATGATCAACGATGTTATGAAGTGTTAAAGGATTTTAACGAGAATGCTTCAGAAATTAAGGGCGAGAACGCCATTGATTTTATAACCGATATCGATGAAGCACCGAGCATTGATGATATTGATGGAGATATTAACAATTTAGTCGTATACGACGATATAATGTTGGATAAACAAAAAAATCCTGCTAGGATCTTTTCCAGAGGCAGGCATAAAAACACTGACGTGATATATGTCACTCAACGCTACACACAGATTCCAAAAGTGATTAGAGATAACTGTAATATTCTTGCTGTGTTTAACGGCGTTGATACACATACGCTACGAAATATTTGGCAGACATGGTGTTCCGATATGGACTTCAATCAATTTAAAAATTTCTTTAGTAACGCTCAGTCAACCCCGCATGGATTTATAACAATAAATTTACATGATCCTCGGACTCGATATCGTATCGGACTGGATCAAATATTCGGTTAAAATCATTTCTTATTTTTTGTTAACCCTTAGCAGCAGAGAGGGTGGATGACCACATCGTTGTGAGCAAAATCGTAAAATCTCCGTTTTACAAAAATGGAGACTTTTTTTTTTCGGTTAAAATGAGATTTGTGGGAAGCCTTATTTTTGCTTGAAAACGTGGTCTGTTCACCCTCTCTGCTGCTGCCATGAATAGCCTATCGTGTGCTGAAAAATGGCGTTCAACCCTACAACAACAATAACATTTAATTGATGTATGTCATGAAAAAAAAACAAGAATTAATATCTTTTATACAACTTTAAACTTTCATCAGTTCTCATTTGGAAAATGTTCTTTGGAGGCATTATTGGAAATTTATATTTTATGTACTGGAAATATGTAAATTATTGCTGTTACTGGTCCAATGATATGCTAGATGGAAATTTTCTTGTGGAATAGTGTGTGGACTGATGAAGGAACCACTCTGGTAAGTGCATGAATTTTCATTTGTTTACAATGTCTGATTCAAATGGAGCTGGTTTGGGGTGACTGACAAAGTTTGAAGAAAGCAGGCTAGACAAACACCTTTCTGGTTGTTGCTGGCTTTGCGGATGCCCTTGAGAGAGTTTGTTTTTTTTCTATATTTTTTGTATATACAGTGATGTGTATTGCCTCTGAGTCTGGAACAATGTTTACTGTTATATATAGTTCATTCCAAAAAACATTACGAATTTTATCATATCTGTAGCTCAGAAAATGTTCAGGTCAGCCTCATTAAATCTAGCTAAAAATACCTAAATCATTTCACACATAGTATTTAAAACTAATCAGATACTTTCACTACATTCAATGACCTTAAAATTTACTAATTTACAGATAGGATACAATTCAGCATGCTGTGTATAGTTGCTAGTATAATGCCAAATAAGACAATTGCATGTGTATGTGTGTCTAAATGTTTTTTATGGTGTGTCCAATCAAAGTTGGAGAGACCTTAGGTTGTTCTATGAGTGAATTTCATTTTGTTTTATATCTGTTGTTGTTGTTGCTTGATTTATATTAAATAACATCCAGCAGAAGGCAATAAGGATTTCTTCTTTCTAAAATAGTTCCAAGTGCACAGACACCACGACTGAGATAAGAAAAGTAAAGTATAATGGCTAGATTACACTCTGGCATTGGTCAGAAAAATGAATCATGACCTTTATGGTAGTATAAAAACTTCCTGTTCAATTGTTGATGACAAAGACCTATAGATTGGATCATACGCAATTCTAATTACTGATTGGAATCATCCCTCATTCGGAATGCATTATGATCTTGCACTGTCTTTTTGTATTTGCACTGGGGGTGGATGGGGTATCTTCACATCCCCCATGAGATTGATTAAAAATTTGGTTTTGAGCATGAACTCAGCAGTTCCTACTGAAATAAAAATGATATTTTGTAACAATTGATTTGCTTTTTAAAAATACTAGACTTAGTGCAACTTAGTTGCATACAACAAATACATATTACACAATTTGAAATAAATGCCAACCATATCAAGCAAACTAGTCACAGATGTACTTAAATGCACTACATCTGAAATTCCATCCTGGAAAACATATCAAATGTGTCAAAATATCAATAAATTCACTAGTTTTACAAATGTTGTATTGCACCATATAAAACAATATGTTGACTGCAAGTACCACTATCAGAGAATGGATGATGAGATTTAAGTACGAGATTAAAATTGGTTCTATGGAAGACATCTTTACTGCATCACTCCAAATGTGAAAAATGCTTACATCCAGATATAGTGGTATCCACCTGTTGGGTAGAAACACGAGGTAACCTGCTTCTTTTTGTATATGTATTATATAGACAGAAAGACATTTCTGGGAGGACTGGAATTATTGGCAAAACCTTACCCTAATTTAGTGTGATCAGATAATGTATTTGATGGAGACTGAAAACATGAGTAGAAGCCAACAGATAACCAGACGCTACTTTGAGTAACTCAATACATATGCAATTAGGAACAATTATTTAATGCAAAATTACAAGATAGATCTCCTGACTGTATAATCATCTTGATCTGGATCCTAAAGCAGGGAAACTACATTTTAATTCATGTGTCTATAATGACCTAGCTATTATCCATGAATTGAAATCACACTACCGTATATACTCGCGTATAAGCCGAGAAATTTAGGACAAAAATAAGGCCTGGAAGAAAGAGGGTCAGCTTATCAGCGGGTCAAGTTCCAAATCTGAAATTTATAATGCTTTTTCCCCTCAACTTCCAGTATTTATTGTTTCCGTCGATCGCCGAATATGAGATCACATGCCTAATGATGCCACATGGCTGATAAGATTTGTCCTGTCTTGAAGTAAAACAAATATTTTTTTCTAACATAAGTGGTAGGATAATGAATAAAAAAACATGTTTTAAAGTATTTGACGTCTATTTGACAGATGTCCATCCACCAGAAAATACAGCCATACGTGTTATTTGAACCATGCAAATACGTGTATTTTCCAAAAGAACCGCCATATTAGTAATCTCTATTCAAGTATATAACCCTCAGCTAATCAGTAATCATTAAACTCGATGGTTTCATATAAATGCGCGCTAGTTTATTTCAGTGTAAATATGAAAAGAATCTACATAAAAAAATATAAGAATTACAATACTGAAGGTATATAAGACAAACATTTTGATCGAGAGTAGAAATACATGTACGATAGTTGTAAAGAAACAATAGCGAGAGGCTCCATAAGAGTTTGTTGCGCGCACGCTTAGGAAGGGTAAATAACATTGCAATATACGAGTCAGTGTGAATAATTGTAAAACAATATAATTTGTTGGAGTTCTTTGATAGGTGTTTTAGACGTAATAGGCAGACACAGTTTATATACTACTGTTGATTAGTTGTTTGTATAGCAAAGTGGTTTGTTAGCGGTAAAGTGTTGCACAATAGCTACCATATGCTTAATCTGTGGTAAATGCCTCGGGGATAATAGGGTTTTTTTTTGTTGCACAATGCCAATGACTTTACTAAAATATGCAGACTCTCAGATGTATTGTTTACTGAGATATGGTAGTGGACATGGTTTCTGCTCAAAGTTATCAAGTGTCACAATACTTGAATCATGTCCACGCTGAAACCAGTCATATTTTGATCAATTGAATCACACTACCGGTAGTTTAAAAAACACACAAATAAACAACAAAGATAAATAATTATCAAATACAAATTGTGGAAATAATTACAGGATAAGGTATATAAATATTTCACTACCATTATAGTAAATTATTTCAGTTTCATCTCTTTAGAAGTTTATATTCAATTCAATCGGATAACATGAGCAGTATAGAAAGTAAAAGAAAGCGGTTTGCGTATGATGAAGCATTCAAACTTAACGTTATTGAATATGCAGAAGCAAATAACTGTGCTGCAGCACGCGAATTTTTGTGAACGAGAAGCAAGTACGGGAATGGCGGCAATTCGTCTACGTGCTATGCAGATGGCGAAAAATTATAAATATAAGTTGGCAGATTCAAAATTTGTTGCATCTGCCGGCTGGTGCTCTCCTTTTAAGAACCGGACTATTGGATGACCATGATGACAATGATGACGTATATGATGAAAGCACGCCCGTAACAGAAGCCGAGTTTCGTGAACTGTTTGGCGAGTCTGATACAGAGCCCGATTTTAAGGGATTCTAAAAGTGATTGAACTTTTATAATTCATGATTTTGGAATGAGGATTAATTAAATTTCCATTAAGACTTAACACTTTAAAATTGTTCAACATATAAATTAGCTTTCTTCCTTTCATTTTATTCAATAATGTGATTTGCCTAAAAAAAACATATTCAGAACTCACTTTGTGCATCTTGTGATGTACAGGTAGTCTAGAAATTATGAGTTGGCTTATACACGGGTCATGCACTTTATAACAGTTTTACCGATTCAGTTTGGGGGGGTCGGCTTATACGCGAACGAGCTTATACACGAGTATATACGGTATATACATACCAAAATCACCTGTCTCCTCCCTATTCTCCCCTAAGCCATACTGCTTTTTTTCCCTTTGCTGGATTACACATGGAACCTGGTTCTCCACAACATTAATATGCTCTCGTCCTTTGCTATCCATATACCCAACAATGCCAGGCTTTTGCAGTTCATGCTCACGATGTTTGACACTATTAATAAGTTCCTGCAGTTTAGAAGTAGCCTGACTGATACCATCTTGATTGCCTCGGACAAGAAATCCTCCTTTTGACTGGCTGTTAATCTGAACATAATAATGTGCCAGATCCTTTGCAATTTTATCAAGCACATTCTTATTTTTTCTCTCAATCAACTGAACAATACCACTGTTGCAAGTAACTAGCTTCTCTAGAATTGTGTTTCGTGATAGAAAATCAGTAACTTCTTCCATAATGATGCCCAAAATGTCATCTGTGAAATAAAGGCAAAGCTTGGAGCAATCCAGGGCTAATACTACATTAAGTTTTCCTTGATACTGCTTCTCGAGGTCTTTCATCTTGTCCTTCCACTGTTGGGATTCAACCACAGATCTCTGGGGTGGTTCCAATTCTTTTTGATGTTCTTTCACACTATCATCAATGATGTGAGCACTTTGTACAACAGCTTCATCTGAATTAGCATAGATATTTAGGCCAGTACCCTCTACTTCCCAAACCCCAACCAGTTTCTTGCTCTTTAATTTAGCAACAATATAATCTTTAACCTCTTTTGATTTGTACAGAAACAAACGTCCCTCAGGCAAGTTCTTCAGCTGTGAAACTGCAGCATTGTGTACTGCGTCATACATATTAACCTGTGCAGACCTAATATCATCCATGAGACCTTCAAACACAATCTCATTCTTATTTAGGTTTATTTTGACCTTTAATCCATTAAACTGTTGTTCCATTTGACTGGGGTATTTCTGGGCAAGCAGTAGTTTCAACTGGTGATGTTTCAAATTGGTCAAAGATTCTTTGGTTTGTTTCTTCTTCCTGTCAAAGTCACTCTCTGCTTTCTTGATAATATCCTCTATATCCTTGACAACAACTGTAGCAACAGCCTTATGACCCACAACTTGAATAGAGAATTCGGCATTCTTGACAACCAAAGCAATACCATCTGGATTTGCAATGGTAAGATTCTGAAGATTCTGAAGAACTGTCTCAAAAATTTCTTTGAAAACCCTGTGTTCATGAACAGAAATAACTTTTAAGAAGTCATTCAAATTTTGTTCAGCCTGTTTTGCCCAAGTGAGAGCCTTTTTCTTACAATCTTGGACATCAGATGTCAATGTGCAGGTCAGGATTGTGCAGTCTGTCTCTGTCTGTGGCCACTGAATCTGAGTGAAGCAATCCTGGAGTTGTTTCTCTAGGGCTGTTCTGTTGGGCTCTGACCTCATCAGAAACTGCATCTTTGCAAACTCTAATCCCTCCAGCTTTACTGGCTTGGGGGGCTTGAAGCAAGGTATACTGTCATCTTCAGATGTACGTCCCAGACATTCATAGTGCATAGAAACCTGTAGCTCTGATCCATCTATCTTAT
The DNA here is from genome assembly GCA_030141615.1 of Unio pictorum. NCBI lineage: Eukaryota > Metazoa > Mollusca > Bivalvia > Unionida > Unionidae > Unio > Unio pictorum. Next base: position 7,655,714 of record JARLTB010000027.1, on the reverse strand, counting down.
GCTTACGTTGCAACACTCGGTCACAAACTGAAATGAAATTTAAATTTGGTACTGGGACATTAAAATAAAATGGTATTCTATTCTCCTAATTCTTGAAATTTTCATGATCAGTTCATCGAGTTCATGAACAAATATTCATGAAAGTTCCTCAACTAAGTTCATGAACACTTAACGAATTTTAATAAATCATGTCCATGAACACATTGATGAACTTTTATGAACTATTATTTTAATATCTTTTAAGTTCCTGAAATGTCAGGAACTTGGTACATGAACAATTTAAGTACTTTGATGCACCACCAAAAAATTATTTTAAAAATGTATATGAAATTTCTATATCATTATATTCATACAATGTTCATGACAATTCATCATACAAACTTCTCACATTATTATTGAAATATCAATACATGTGAATATTTTTCTTTTTTTTAAATGATATGATAAAATGTTCATAATTGTGAACTTAGCCTGAACAGATCTGGATTAATATGGGAAATATTTTCTGGCCAGCATGAACAAAATGTATTTGCTATAAAAGCTTTTAATGACTTTGTTCGAATGTTTTTATCCATTACTGTCATACACTGCATAATTTATGATACTGACATAGTCACTGGATGCCAATTTGCCATAAAAACCAAAATATGTAAGTAAGTTAAAACCTCAAACAAAACACCGTGGACTCCCATGGAATGGATAGATGAGAATATATTCAATATCATTTTCTTAAGTAAGTAGAAGCGATTATGAAGATTATGACGAAAATGACTTGGTGAGAGCAAAATAGGCAAAAAAGCGTACCCAGCTTGAATAATTAAAATTACAGTGAGTAATTTTGTCTTGGTAATTTCAGCGGAAGTTATATAATACATGAATTTGTTCATACCTAATTTAAACTTGCTCTCTGAATTTTGAAAATCACTAAATATTATCATACACACACCCCTTTGATCTCGATACAAGATCAGTACTGCATCTACAATAGAAACTGAGATGTTCGATATCATCTTCTTTTTCCAGACATCACTTTTTCTATGATCTGATGTAATTTGGTAATTTAAAACAAGAAAAACAAAAACAGTTAATGTTTCATATTGTACACAATACAGGTGCAAATGACAACGTAGTGAAACTGGAAGCAGATATAACCAGCATATCGGTGTGGATGCATACTAAGGGTCTATGTATCATAAGTTTGATGTTTTATCAATACAAAATGTTGAAAGCTTGAAATAATATAAGGATATTTATTTAATGTAACAATGTTGTCCAAAAATTATGTCATATTTTATTGATCAAATCATCCAACTCCAACATCAGTTAAAATATTAAAACCAGTGACAAAATTCTCTAATAATATAAATGCCCTATAAGTTGTGTTAAATGTAAGGGATGAAATAGTTAGTTGGATCATAATTATTCCAGTAAATAAAGTGGTGTACAAAACTAATATGCTAAAAGCTGAAAACAGAGTTAATCAGAGGTTATCTGTAATTAACTAACTTTTTCTTTCAGATCAGACAGCAAAAATGTAAAATTATTAGAGGATGAAGTTTGTAGGTTAAGGAGGAAAATTTTTAAACTGGATGATTCTATGTGCAAGATGGAAGAGACATTAAATAGTGACTGCTGCAGCAATGTCAAAGATCCAAACAGTAATCAGATAGAACATCTTAAGTTGCAGATGGAGACATTCAGTGTGACAATGGGCCTGATTAGATTAAATTATAGGCCCTGGAAATCTTCACAAAAGAGTTATCTGACAGGTCAGTCTCTGTGAAAAGATTGGTCAAGTTAGGAGAAATCACAGATTGGTCAAGTTAGGAGAAATCACAGATTGGTCAAGTTAGGAGAAATCACAGATTGGTCAAGTTAGGAGAAATCACAGTGGAAAGAAAGCTCCATGATGATGAAATATAATTCAAAAGTTGATTCAACAAAACTGTCCCAAGTTATCTTGAAAAGTTTTCAAAGACAAATTACAAAACATACAAAAAAATGTGCTAAAGAGTTAAAAAAAGAAAGAATATCGCTTGCCAAATCACATGTTCTTTGTGAAATATTATACATTTTTCTTAAATTAAATAATGTTTTGTTAGATAATATATTGCATTTTTAAAAAAAAACACATTTAAGGTTTTTTTATGATTCAAAATGAAATATTTGTTTGTGAGTTTGTCAGATTATCAACTTTTTTTAATAGGAACTAAGGAACTGTTCATGAAGACATGAATTATTCATGAGAAAATTTGTTCATCATAGTTCATGAATGATGATGACCTACTTTGTGAACTTTTATGAACTGTTCATTAATTCATGATTTATGAACTGTTTGCATGAATTCAGTTCATGAATATTCATGAAATGTTTAAGAACAGTTGTGAGATGTTGGTTCATGAACAGTTCATGAATTCATAATTTCATGAATTTACCATTTTCAGTTCTTGAACATTCATGAATGGTTCATGAACCTTTTGATGAATTTTCATAAACCAGGTTCATGAACTGTTCAAGAACATTTCATGAATTATTCATTATCATTTGTAGAGATTGCTATCCTACATATCCATTTAAAATCAAACACAGAAAAAATGTATTTCTGTAAGACCCCTAAATCTGCCTATGCAATCAATATTTAATGTACTCTATTTGCTTTAACAACTGGGTAATTTTGTTACTAATTTAAATGTAAAATATTTATTTCTTTGATCCTCTATAAATATCAAACATTTATCTCTGATCCTCATTAAATGTAAAATGTTAATTTCAATGATCCTCATTAAATGTAAAATGTGTTATCTCTATGATCCTCATTAAATGTAAAATGTTAATTTCAATGATCCTCATTAAATTTAAAATGTTAATTTCAATGATCCTCATTAAATTTAAAATGTTAATTTCTATGATGCTCATTAAATGTAAAATGTTAATTTCAATGATCCTCATTAAATGTAAAATGTGTTATCTCTATGATCCTCATTAAATGTAAAATGTGTATCTCAATGATCCTCATTAAATGTACAATGTGTATCTCAATGATCCTCATTAAATGTACAATGTTAATCTCAATGACACTCAATCTCTATGTATTGAAGATAAAATTTTATTTTTTTAATCATCAAACTAATAACATATATATGGCTGGTTATAGTCTACAAACACATGTAGCAGCAAAGAGGGTGGACAGAACGAAACTATTTCAAGCAAACCGAATACAATTTCAAACAAGTCCTAAAAAGATTTCAAGCAAAGAGGGTGGACAGACCGAAACTATTTCAGACAAACCGAAACTATTCAAAAAAAAAAATCTAAAAGATTTCAAGCAAAGAGGGTGGACAGACCGAAACTATTTCAGACAAACCGAAACTATTTCAAATAAAATTCTAAAGGATTTCAAACCAAAACCATTTCAAGCAGACAAAAAAAAAAGAGAAATGGTTTCAGTTTGTCACGTTACAGACCCAACGCTGATTGTGTTTTGGAGACGAATTGAAAATCCCTGAAATTGCTAGCAATTTAGGATTTCACAAACAGGCTAATTTGTAAAACCTCACCTCATAAATAAATCAGATTATTGGATTGGGTGGTGAGTTTGAAATTAATTCTCGTTAATGAATTATTATGACATCGCATATACACTGGATTAGTTGGATCCTCAATTATTAGAAATCCGGGTGGAGCTGTTGGTGCAAATGAGTATAAAATATATCCTTGCTGTGTTTGATTTGATCTTTTTTGAGATTTATTTGGTAACTTCCTTCGATGGCATCACATACTAGATTTATTGCAATCACCAAGGATATATTGACGTTTTGAGGAGCAATATGCCCCCCACCTCCGTCTGATAACATGTCTATGGTTGGTTACAGTCTACAAACACATGTACAGGGTTGTCCATAGTCTATAATCACATGTCTAGTATATGTCTATGACTTGTTAGAGCCGTCTCTCACTCTCTTTCCGTTTGAACCTGAAAACTACCAAAGAAACACAGCTCCTGTTCTCCTTAGTTATACAGGACTCTCTCCCCTTGATCATAACAGAAAATATCTAGTCTCAAAGCTAATTTGTGATTATGAAGTTTGAGACTGAATAAGTTTAAACACCCTCAAAATTAATAACATGCATCTTAAATAGTGTAGTAATTGAACACATGAATGGCATTCACTTACACACACAATGACAGACAAGAAGTTTAACTAAATGCATGAAATACTCTTTTCTTAAATTAAAATTGGTGATCATCTAGTTTCACAGCTAAATTAATATAACTATGGGGAAAGAAACAAAGTGAAATAAAAATGATGCAATCCTACCTAAAGTTTTGGGTACTACATGGTACTGTCAATGTTGACTAGGGTCGATGAAATGAATAATTAAAATAAAGCATGATTTCTATGACATCAGTACTTGCTAAAGGGATGGGATAAAATTGTATTGGCTTTAAGTAATAGGTCCACATGTGGCTCAATTTCCATATTTCCCATTACTGATATTGGCAAATTCGCAATGCAGATAGTCTGTTCAGATTCCCATTACTGATATTGGCAAATTCGCAATGATAAAGATACAGTCTGTTCAGATTCCCATTACTGATATTGGCAAATTCGCAATGATACAGATAAAATCTGTTCAGATTCCCATTACTGATATTGGCAAATTCACAATGCAGATACAGTCTGTTCAGATTCCCATTATTGATATTGGCAAATTCGCAGTGATACAGATACAGTCTGTTCAGATTCCCATTACTGATATTGGCAAATTCGCAATGATACAGATAGAGTCTATTCAGATTCCCATTACTGATATTGGCAAATTCACAATACAGATACAGTCTGTTCAGATTCCCATTACTGATATTGGCAAATTCGCAATACATATACAGTCTGTTCAGATTCCCATTACTGATATTGGCAAATTCACAATACAGATACAGTCTGTTCAGATTCCCATTACTGGTATTGGCAAATTCGCAATACATATACAGTCTGTTCAGATTCCCATTACTGATATTGGCAAATTCACAATACATATACAGTCTGTTCTGATTCCCATTACTGATATTGGCAAATTCACAATACATATACAGTCTGTTCAGATTCCAATTACTGATATTGGCAAATTCACAATACATATACAGCCTGTTCAGATTCCCATTACTGATATTGGCAAATTCGCAATGCAGATACAGTCTGTTCAGATTCCCATTAATGATATTGGCAAATTCACAATGATACAGATAGTCTGTTCAGATTCCCATTACTGATATTGGCAAATTCGCAATGATAAAGATACAGTCTGTTCAGACCAAGATCACAAATCTTGTGATTACTATCACGCACATTCACTACCCTTGAACTATCATACACTCATAAACTAAAAAAGACAGTAATGTGCTTCACATCTAATAACAATAATACATGGCTTAACTGTGATGTAACTGTGCATAATGACTTCAAAAATAATTTAAAATGTCTTAAAATGCATCTCTGAAGATGTTGCATAATATTTTCTCTAACAAAAGTTATTCAAATTCCTGAGATCCAGCTTCGTTTGACTGATTTTAAAAAGTATTATTAAAGAGACAAAACTACAAGATTTGCTGGATCTTATAAACATTAATTAATATAATTAATCATCTAATTAATAAAATAAATTGTTAACACAAATCGATGTCTTCTATATGGTACAAATATCAGTCTAGTCAAAAGATATCTTACTGGTATAATCCACAAAATACACCAAGCAGTATTCTTCATCTCTGTGGAACTCAACTTTTTCCACAGGTCCTCCCCAAGACCGTTTCTCATTCTCAAAGTACAACTCAATCGTGCCCTCAGTTGTCGTAATCTTGAGATTTAAGACCAAGATGCAGTTTGAAACATGAACTTTTGATGGTTGGAGATGATTGCCTTCAAGAGCTCGCTTCTTGCAGGCTTCTTCAAGTTTTTGAAAATCTAATTCAGACAGAAAAGAATAAAAATATTTTATAAGCATTTCTCAAATTATTTTGACTAAAAAATCTGCTACAAGAATAAATTGGTATATATTGTGCAGAACTATATATTGAATATAATAACCATGAATGAAAAGTGGTGCTAATTTTAAAATTTTAAATTTTCTTCTGAGAATTTACATCAGCCTTTTTTCTTCAAGGTTGTCACTTTCATATCAACATTTCAGTTTAGATTCCATGTCTAATTCAAATTGATCCTTTTCTAAATGAGGAGTAACAAAACATTTCTCCATTATCATTAGTTTCAATGATCTCAACAAGAATTGAACATTAACATTAAAATTAATTGTTTCTTTATTTTTCAAAGACTGTAAACTGATAAGCATGTTGTACTGACAGTTAGCAGCACTCATAAGCATCAACTAAAATTGTCGTATTAGGTAGGTTATAAAAATGATGTCTATACCATTGAAAATGGTAAACTGGTCGCTATTAGCAACTGAGATTTAGCAGCACTCTTAACTTCAAACAAAATGGTTGTATTAGGTTCTAAAAATGAAGTCTAGGCAATTGAAAATGGTAAACTGGTTACCATTAGCATCCTCAAGAGTAATAATTTGGCAACTATTAAAAGCACATCAACATTTTCTTGTTGAGTCAGGGACACTTTGCAATACTTATTTGGAAAACTAATTAACAAACAGTGAATACTTAAGCATGATTTTTATTGTTTGTAATTCATTTTTATCCATTCCTGATGGTGCATTTTCATTGATTACAGATATTAGAGGGTCAACAGTCTTGACACATTTTTTAAAAATTTATTCATCATGATGAGGAGAGGCTGTGAGAGAGTGAGGAAGAATGTGAGACAGTGAAAAAGGGTGGTAAGAGAGAGAAGGAAAAGAAGAAATAAAAAAATAGGCCAAAATACTGAAGTACAATTTAAAGAACATTCATAAGAGAAGATAGATTTCCTAAACAGAACATGAAATAGTGCCAAAAAACTTATATTTCCACAAACTTTCTTGGCTGGGGGGTTCCAATCAAAATGCTCTGCTCAAAGGAAAAGGGTGAAAACAAATTTGATTTGCTTTGCTTTTATGAAAATTAACATATCAGAGAATTACTTTTAGTAAAGTGTGGCAATGAAATACTGTATCTGATCTGTGATACGCTGCAGGGCACCAATGTTATTCTTGGATGCAACAAGACAGAAATCCCAATATGTCAGAGTGAAATCTTTGGGCTTATGGTAATAATTGCACAAATAAGGTAAATATCTTTGATTATAAAGAAGATTAAAATGTTTTTATAAATTTAATGTTGTCAATGCTGCTTTATAAATAGTTACTGAAAATATTTTGTATTATTATCACTGTCTGCTAAATATAGGTAAAAAAGTAATTATTTGGTGTCACCTATTCATTACAAAGTTGACCTGATGACCTACATGTTCTATAAAAATGTCAAGCATTTTCAAAGCAACATCAGTGAGAATATTTCATATTTTAAATTTTTTAACTTACCAATGATTTCATCAAATGTGATGATTACTTTGTCTCCTTCCTCACCATAGAGAAAATTATCAGGGGTTAGGCCTATTTTTGCCTCTAGAAAATTGGTCAAGCCATCACGGGTAACTTTGCTGGTAAGCCCTGATAAAAGAACTCTATTTGTATAAGTTGGCCTGGGTGGAGGAGGTATGTACAGTTTCACCTCCAACAGTTGACCTTCCACTTTGTGCTGGCCATAGGATGCAACTCTCTGGGCAACTTGAAATAAAGGAGAAAATGTATGGGTACACATTATTAATGTTAATTTATTAGCCATTGCTTCATTACATATGCAGCTTATAAACCTTATTATAGTCTTGTCAATCAATTTGCTGTTCTGCCATATAAATAAATCTTTTAAAAAGACAGTTGAAATTACATTTTATAGAAATTTACAGGAAATCCATACTTTCATAAGCTTATATGTGGATTATGAATAAACTCCACTAAACACCAGAGTTAAAGTCCATACCCTGCAATTATATCCAATAGCAGAGTTCATAAAACAGATTACTATGTAAATGATATTAATGATTATTAAATGATTAGTATGTGATTAAACCTGAGAAAATGTACCCAAGTTATTATTTGTAATCTTGATATCAAATCAGTTTTGAACAAACTGTATAACCATAAAGAATGGGACAATTTGTTCATTTGAAATGTCGTTACTGTCAGAAACGCAGATAAGGACATACAAAAGAATAATATCTTCAAATGGAATAATTACTTTTATCAAAAACATTTTGCTTTATATAAGCTATTGTCAAGTATTTTGTTAATTTCAATATTTCAAAGCAACAAATTATCTGAAATACAAAATATTTTTGACATTTTAACAAATATAATATTAGGTACAAAATTTAAGATTTCCTGAATATATAAGAATTTAAAGTAATCAGACAGCCATATTGGCAGTGGATGCAAGTAAGCTGACACCAACAAGCTCAATGGATGCAAGGACCCTGATACCCTAATTGACAATGGATGCAATTAACCTGACAATCTAATTGACAATGGATGCAATTAACCTGACACCCTAATTGACTATGGATGCAATTAACCTGACACCCTAATTGACAATGGATGCAATTAACCTGACACCCTAATTGACTATGGATGCAATTAACCTTACACCCTGATTGACAATGGATGCAATTAACCTGACACCCTAATTGACTATGGATGCAATTAACCTGACACCCTGATTGACTATGGATGCAATTAACCTTACACCCTGATTGACAATGGATGCAATTAACCTGACACCCTAATTGACTATGGATGCAATTAACCTGACACCCTGATTGACAATGGATGCAATTAACCTTACATCCTGATGTGCGAAGGATGCAAGTGACATGTCACCCTGATGGGCAATGGATGCAAGAATCTGGACACCCTGATTTAATATGGATGAGAACATCATGATGGACAATGAATACAAAGCCAAATAATAAGCTTGGTGAGCTAAAGATTGGCTTCTGTGGTTACTGAAAAGGCTGTTAAGTATGTACATTGGTAGGATTACTGATTTACCTTCTTCACTTTCATATGTAATGTAAGCTATTTCATTCTCCTCTTTGTACTCAAAATGTACAATCTCATCTCCTCTCGAGCGCTTTTTGTTCTCAAAGTAGAGCTGAAGGGTAGTAATGTTCAAGCTTTTGGTGACACCCCTCACTTCAATGGTGCAGTGAGGTACTGATTCTTCTGGCTCTTTGCTGCAGATACGAGTCAAATGTTTGGCAGATTTATGCTTGGGTGGTTCATACAATTTCACATCAAGCGTGCAACCTGATACTACATGCTGACGTTGTGCCACTCTTCTTGCAACTGAAACATATGTAGGAATGATATTACCTAAGGAAAGTAAATTTTTCTAAACATATATTAGTAACTATATTATATCAACTTTGAAAAAACTGCATAAAATTGTCATAAAACTTAAACCTTTTATTTACCTGAAATATAACAATGGCTGATTGATGCAGCTCTACTTTGATCATACATTAAAAAGGATTTGAGCGAACATACTGATAGGTCACCTTATTTTGCAATTAAAAATATCAACGAAAACTGAGGATGTATAATCTATCTACTTGACATGTGTACTAGAGTTATTAGCAGCCTACGTCACTAGTTCAAAGGCACATGTATATATGGGGATTTATAATACTGTAGTATCATCAATATTCGTGGGGGATCAATTTTCGTGGTTTTCGTGGTTGCCACAAACCACGAATTTAAATCCCCAACGAAAAATGAGCCACATAGGTTGATGATCCCCCCCCCCCATTCCCGACCCGTTTTTTTTTTTTTTGCGCTGGGTTCTCAGCTTCTGATGGGTTAGGAAGTCCAGGAACCGAGGGTGATCTAAGTTGAATTTAACCACTCTTAAGCCACTGTGTTAATGCCATGATAGTCATAAAGTACTGATATTGCAACTTTATGGACAGTGGTTTAAGTAAGAGATCATTCAAATGTACTTTAATAACTGACTGGTCTGGTTTTGTTGTTTTCCTTTGATCTTGAACACTCAAACGAAAACATGGCGAAACTGATTAATCCTGACCTGTGTTTGATATGTGCTCACATAGGTGGAAGTATTGTTTTAGTGTTGTTGGCTGAGTCTGCTTTGACAGATGTTAATCACTTGGTCAAAAACACGTTGTAAGTATTGAACTTGCCGGGTCTTAGATATGTACTCATACAGGTGGTAGTATTGTTTTAAACATTAATGTGACCGCATTTTGCGTCGGCATCGTTTTATTCTTTTGTATTCTTTATTTGGGGTACTTGTAGAGGTTAAACCATGAAATTAACTACCTTATAATATGCAAAATTTGACAGGCAAAACCATGAATTTACGTCCCCACGAAAATGCCTTTTTATACAAAACCACGAAAATTGAGCCCAATGAAAATAAATGATACTACAGTAAAACAAAAATGAACTCAAATTTTCACGTGTTTCTTGACTGAATATATATATGAATGAATGTATATATAAAAAATTTATTCAACTCAAGTAGTTTTAAAGATATGGTCCATTAATTTCATTTATTATCATTGATAATCTGGGCTATGTGAGTTACCATGATGATGTCACAAGGTCACATACAGCTAGCTTACCACTAGAACAATGGTCTTCTGATTCTCTGTTGCATATGTTTTTTTGTTAACTATTCAAAAACGATTATTAGACAGAACAATCAGATTAATGAAAAATCATTCAATAAGCTGCAAAATTTGTACAACCTACTGCCACTAATGGATAATACCATCCTACAATATGGCATGATCTACAATGTTTGATTTATTATCTACCGGTAAATGCAACATTTAAACAAGAAACTCCAAGATACTGTTAAAACACCTCTGTTTAATAATAACAATTGAATTATCTCCAAGTGAAATCCTATTGTGTGGATAAATGAGAAACAACTAGCACGTGATACTGTGAATGAGAATACTATCTGCGAGAAGGCAAAAGCCTTGGATGCCAACCTCATAAGTAAACTGCCAGGTATGTAGACAGAAAATTAATAATAAGGCTGCAAGGCGAACAGGGAATGGTTTGATAACTTTAAGAGGAGAAGTGGCATGCATAGTGTTGTGAGGCATGGAGAGGCTGCATGTTCGGGCACTAAGGCAGTTGAGGTGTTCACTGCCGAGTTCTAGAAGCTCATGGTTTCCAAGTGTTACCTGCCACAGCAAGTTTTTAACTGTGATGAGAGTACCTACATTACAGCAAAAGAGAATGTAATGTCTGGTCACATGCCCATGAATGAATGTCTCACCCTCTTGTTGTGTGCTAAAGCAAGTAGTGATTTTAAAGTCAAGTCCCTGCTGGTGTACGATTCTGAGAATAGACGAGCCTTCAAGAAATGCAAGGTGCAGAGGAGCCAGTTAAACTTTATGTGGAGATTTGGTCACTCAAATCTTGTTTGTTGAGTAGACCAACAAGATCTTCAGTGCTGCAGTGAAGAAATAACTTTTGGAAAAGAATTTGCCACTCAAAGTCTTGCTGGTTATGGTTAATGCTCCTTCTCATCCCAAGGCCTTGAGGACTACTTACTGGATGAATTTGAGTTCATTAAGGTCAAGTTCCTTCCTCCCCAACAACATTCCATTACTCCAGCTCATGGATCAGCAAGTCATTTCAAACTTTAAAAAGCTTTACACCAAAGTACTATTTCAGCAATGCTTCGAGATGACTGTAGGAGCAAACCTTACCCTCAGGGAGTTTTGGACAAATCATTTCCACATCGCAAACTGCCTCAAGATCATCAATAAAGCCTGAAATGGGGTCACCAAGAGAACCCTCAATTCTGATTGGAGAAAACTGTGGTCCGATTGCACTGAGAGGTTTGCTCATGAACAGGAGCAGCCAGCTGTCGATGAAATTGTGTCCTTGGAGAAGAACATGGAACTGGAGGTGAATGAGGACAACATTCAAGAGCTGGTGGAGCAACATGGCCAGGAGCTGACCACAGACGAACTGATGGATCTGCATCGCGAGCAACAAGATAGAGGTTAAGGAGGAGATCTCATCAGAGGAGGAGGAGAAAAAAGACAGGAATCCCACAACTCAAATGAGATTTGGAAAATGTGGAAAACTGCAAAAGTTTGAGAAAAGCACCACCAAAATAAAGCTGTAGCAATTCAAGCGATGAATCTATTTGACAACAATGCAATGTCACATTTCCATGAAATCCTCAAAAGGAGGCAAAAGCAAGTGTCAATGAATAGGTTCTTTGTTCAAGTCACAAAAAAAGAAAAAGAGATAGAGGAATAGATAATTGAGAGAGGATGTGCAGAACACTCTACCTTTCCATGGCTACCCTTCAATGGAAGAATGGCTGGATTCCCTATATGAAGGATAAAGGACAGCTCACTTTCCTAATTATAAAGTAGCAATACTTGTGGCCATGTGATCTGTGAGAACCATTCTTCTTACTGATACATTTTTCATGTAATCCAGTAAAAGTACTAAAGTACTGCCTCTGTGAAAGTTGTCCCGATGTCAACTAGGTCTGGAGCATGTCCCACCCCAGCTACTTTAGTAGGAATAGTACAAGATGGCCACTACAGCTTAACCAGCTTGACGCAGCTTTTCCATTTTTTGTGTCGTTTTTCATGATAGTGTGCATGTTATCTGTCTTCATCTACATTTTTGTGTTCATCATGCATTGGCTGTTCAGTCGATTCACATGTGTTTCTTCATCTTCTTGTCTTTTGGAAATGAGAACAACCTGACTTTATCTCAGCTGTCTTGCTCCACTGATACATTATAGACTTGATGATAATATTCTAGGGTCAACACTTGTATCCCACAAACTTTTATCATATCACCGCTGCATTATATGCCATCTGGACTTATCATTCCCTTTACCTTCATTTGCTACTAACAAAAATCTCTGTATGATAAATAGAAGCAAACTAATGCATGACATCCAAGCAAACCTAACAACTTGCCTTCCTCCTAGAGCAAAACAACTCGATAACTGGCAGTGTTCATTGCTTGAAAACATGCCCCTGCCACCAAGCGCAGAGTATCAATTCAAAAGTGTTCTCCGTGGTATAGCAGTTTTAGGGACCAGCTTCAAGCTGCTAAAAAAGACAGCCATAAAAGTGAGAGGATTTGGCTTTGCACCAGGCTAACTATTTATGAACAAATCTATGAAGCTGCTAAAAAGAATGTCACATAGTCCATGCAGCAAAACAAACCCTCTACAGTGCTAAGGTCATGGACAGTTCCAGCTGCAAAGAGCTTTTCAAGATTAATAACCAACTATCATTAAGGAATAAATGTACACCACTTCCAACTGCCTTCTCTCCAGTCGACCATCCAGGCCTGTTTGGAAATTTCTTTTGTGATAAAAGTACAAACCAATAGAGATAAGCTTGACAACACAATTTTTAACTGACTCATTGTCACCACAGTTATGATACTGAATTACAGCAGCAACTGTTAGCAGCATTTGAACCTGTCTCTATGAACTTATTATGTGCAATCATCATGATGAGTACACCATGACTAACTTGATCCAATACCAATATCACTGCTGCTTGAGTGCTTAGATCCAATATTGCCTTCACTAACTGATGTTATTATTACCACTCTCTCATCTGGGGAATTCCCATTTTTTAAAACTGCCATCGTAAAGCCGAGTCTGCTGAAGAAACCAGCACTCGACCATAATGATTTAAAGAACTACCACCAAGTTTTTAATCTCTCATTCATATCAAATATCTTGAAAATAATTCTTCTAACCCAACATGTATCTCATATGAATTCAAACAGTCTTTCTGGCAATGTACAGTCTGCATATTGCCCTTGTCACGGTACTGAAACTACTCTTCTGAAAGTAGTTATTACTTTCTGCTTTGAATAGATGAACGATTACAGTCCTCACCCTCCTTGATTTGTCTGCAGCATTCGACATTATAGACCATGATATATTACTTCACCATCTCCAGCATGTATTTTGCTTTCACAATACAGCTTTACTGTGGTTCAAGTCCTACTTGGTCAATAGGACACAAATTGTGTCCGCAAATGGAACACTCCAGCCCAGTTGATCTATGTTTGTTGTTCCAGGGAGGTCTGTTTTTGGACCTATTCTCTTAATTCTATACACTTAGCCACTCTCAAGTGTCATAGATCATAATCCAGTGTCTCACCAAGTGTATGCTGGTAACACCCGAATATGCAAATCTAGCCACCCAACTGAAGTTGATGCTACCATCCAAGGTGTAGAGAGGTGCATTTCTGATATGAAATCATGGATGACATGTAACTAACAGCAGATGAATGATGATAAAACTGATGCTATTCTGATCACAACACAAAGACTTTCTCATTCACATCTTTGACCTGAAACAATAAATATCAGCAACACCAACGTTAAATTCACACAGTCAGTATGAAACCTAGGTGTTACTCTTGACAGTACTCAATTCCACCAACATGTCATGAACATATGCAAGGCTGCATATCTTGAGCTGAGACACATCAGTTCCATTTGCAAATATTTTTCAGTTGATGGAACTAAAACAGTACTCACCTTAGTGTACACACCAGCAAGATACTTCTGTCCCTCTTCTGTCAATCATATACTCATTATTCCCACAAGAAAGTCATATGGACACTGTTCCTTTGTGGAATGAATTGCCCATTGAACTTAGACACAAAGACAGTGAACCCTTGCAAGAGTGCTCTTAAAATGCACCTATTTTGACTGTGAAAACAAACTTAAAAGACCTAATAATATTTCCTACCTTAAATATTGTCAGCATGTTTTTATGTTTTCTAATTTCATGGTGTTTGCTTTGGTTTTTTTTGTAGTCATATCATTATATAAAAAGCTTATAAAGATTAGGTGCTATACAAAGTCCTCATTATTATTAACTGTGGCACTAAATCCCAGAGTGTAGAATCCAAACAATCTACACAACTTATTCAGCAAGTAATGACCTGATCTCCTTCTGCATAATGTATGATTTCACAAAATATTATGGTATAAAAAATTATAAATGGTAAGGCTAGATAAATGAAATCTGAAGCACCTCTGAAACAGCTTGGATTGCCCAGTCATCCTGAGAATTTAACATTAATGCTGATGGAAATGGAGTCTAATATCAACCAACAGGCTGTCTGCTAGCATTGATGTAAACAAGAAAGTTTACCTAATTTTTCATTTTCTTTCTTAACATGCAGGAAAATGTTTTATTTTTGTATTTATATTTATAAACAAAATTGAAAAGCCTGTTGTCTTCTAAAATCTGATTGAGATTGAAACTGTTGCTGTTGATCAACAGTATTCAGTCAATATATGTTTGCAGTCAACCAGAGTTATCCAGTCTGAATGTTTGAGCAGAAGGCATAGCAAGTTGGAGGGGCAGTTCCTGTGATGCCTCTCTCCTCGCTACCTCCATCATTGTTTGAACCCCAGCCAAGTCATAACAAAAAAAAAAAGACTTTTAAAAATGGTACCAACAGTTGCCTTGCATGGTACTCATCATTAAGATGTTAGTGTTAGGACTCGTTGGCCTGGTGTCAGGGAATTCATACTAAATGTCTTTGGCATGATGCCCCAGTGCTAAACATCACTATAAACTGTCACACTGTAGACACGTAGCAATATGACTGAAAAATTGTTGAAGATACATTAAAAAACTAGATCACACACACTACCTCCATCGTACTGCAAAACAATAACAGTGTTACATGGAGCACAAAAGAATGATACGACTTCAGTGATGACAAATGAAGAAAGCCATCTTGTCTCACCAAATCTAATATGAAATAAACTATCAAAATATTAGCCATAGAAAGATATGCAGCCCAGCTAATGACTTTGGTTATCCTAACCGTTGATTCCCAGGTATGATCACAGTCTGCTTTATTGGCAAGCTGAGAAACAGCTAGTGTTGCTAGGTCCAACACTGTTGTTATGATTTTAAAAAGGAGCTTGAAGATGGTCTTTATACATTTGTCCATCTGATAGAACAGCAGGAAGCCATATTCACCACTGTAATGTTCTTGTCTAATGCTGGAAGCTTGATGGTAAATACATCCAAATACAGTCTATACCAGCATGATGAAAATGTTGCTGACAGGTGACTTTTTACCAAGACAAATGCACTAAACCTGTCCCACTCATGGATTTTATCTGATAAATGGTCAGACATTTCTATTAATAAGACCAACTGTGGCTGCAGTACATATTCAGGAGAAATGTTCATCTTCATTTCCAAATCTAATGATTCTGTAATCTTATAGGCCTGGCTCACGGTAGTGGGCATTTGAAAGCAGGCGACATACAATATATTATAAACTCTGTCTAAAGTAAATTACAAAATTGGATCACAGTGTGTTAAAGGGATTGAGGTTAACTCCACACTCACTGTGTATATCAACTTGGTCTTTGTCTGTGTCCATGTAAAATTCCTCAAACATGTTTTTGATGAGTTAAAGGATGGATGACTTGACAATCAATTGCCAGCAAGACAGTATGCATGGCATTCATCTGGTTAGTCGATTCGATAACAGGTTTTGGAACTGTCTGTATATAAGTTATGACAAAACAGAAGACCAATAAACCTGATCCCAATATGGTTCCACATACAGTGGCACTCATAATCACCTAGATGTGGCACAGCTCATTGAACCGATGGATCTCCAGTCACTGGACATTGGGTACAGTTGGCCAGATGGCTGGACTGGCTGATAAGCAGTCAAAATGGTGTGAATTGGATTAGCAAGATTTGATTTTTTTAATATAAATCACATATTGGACTCACAGGCCCAAAGCCTAACATCAAGTGCAGATATTAAGGGAGACTTACACCCACAAACCTACATATTAACCATAAGGAAAAGAATTATTGAAATTTACCATTAATGCTTCATGTACCAGAAAAATGTATATACAGTTATAACAGAGTCTAGGAAGAATTAGAGACCTGCAATTTTGCTACCCCTCATTCCTTAAATGCATGGGATGTAATAATCACAACTGTCAAATGCATGGGATGTAATCACCACAACTGTCAAATGCATGGGATGTAATAATCACAACTGTCAAATGCATGGGATGTAATCACCACAACTGTCGAATGCATGGGATGTAATCATCACAACTGTCAAATGCATGGTATGTAATCATCATAACTGGCACTTTGTGTCTGATTTGGTTTTGGGGAAAAGTCATGACATCGACCTCCATGTTAGAAATCAATGCCACCACTGAATGAAGATTCCAGAGATCCCTCTATTCTGTTTAAGATTTCATATGTTTCTCTTTGCCTTTGATATTTTCATGCAACATCCTGGACCAGGTATCTTCTAAACATAATGCACAGTTTCCTCTCTTATTCCACATGAAACCAATACAAAAAAGATGTTGTTTTTACCTTTTCTGCATCACTAGATTTCAGGAGCTAGCTGCATTTACTTTTTAATGTAATCTAAGCAGAGAATATATTCAACGGTGAAATGAGTATAAACAGTTTACTGCAGCATCAAGAAATACTCTAAATACAGTGGGACCCCGCTATAACCCGAATTCGAATATAACCCGGTCGTGGCATGGCTCCCGAAATTTCGGGTAATTTTATTACAGGTATTTTTCTCAAAGACCAAAAAAAAAAAAAAATTTTAAGTATAAAAAAAAGGCAAGAGTTTAATTATCATTCTCATATTCGTCTAAACAGTGTGAAAAAGAACCTGTAGAAAATGTATTATCAAATTTTCTTCTAGTTTTGTGCAAAAATAAACGTCGTTAATACGAACCAATTGCTGGGCCTACTGAGAACTTTGATCTTTGTTTATTGTTGAAAAATTACAGCTCATAAGTGTCAATATTATAATTACTGATTCCTGAGTAATGAAGCCATCGTGTCTGCTTTGTGTTTGTCTTTAATGCATTCTGAATACAATGGTTGCTCTAATAATCTCCGATATATGTTCTCTTAATTTCATACACAACTAAACAATAGCCAATGCGGGGGTTGATAAAAGATTCTCACCAGAATGTATAAATCAATCAATTTAAGTACATTGTTTATCATCAAAGTGAACTGCCGAGCTAAACAGTGATTCAGTGGTTAAAATATCAGCCAGTTCTGCCTGCTGTATTAGAGTACATCAAAAGAACATGACGCAATAGCTGGGCGGCAAGTTCAAAGGACTTTGACTAGCAGCTTGGGTGGGAAAATGTGCTGAAATTTACAACGACTGAATTCAGAGACGGAAAGGTCCTGAGATGTACATGTAGTTATTATAAGAATACACTTTAGCTTCCATTATTTAATCTACGGACATGTACTATTTCATCATTCGTTACGTACACCCGTTACGTAATTTTTGCTATTTTCTTTTCATTGAATTCAGTCACATAATGATCTGTGACAAAATTATTGAATATTTTACATCCTTGTGTGGATATTTTCGATGGAAATATATGTATTATGGATTCAGTGTATGTTACAAGATTCGCTGGTGAGTACACGGTGTTGATACTCTTTTTATGCAATAGATTATACAGGTATATATAAATTAGACACGTGTATGTACCAATGAATGGTTCTCTGAATAAAGTAATATATTAAATCTGCAATTTCTGTTACCACAGTAAATGTTTTTCTCATTTAATATATATTGATTAAAAATGGTAATTGTGCCATGCATTTTCGCACCCGTCTTTATGTACCCCCCACCCCCCACCCTGCAATTAAATCAAAAAATGTGTTGGTATTGTACATGGTTGCTTATAACACGGTTTGGTTCATAGCCCGGTCGGATTCTATGGCTCCCAACTACCGGGTTATAGCGGGGTCCCACTGTATATGGATAATTACAAGAGGTCTTCACAATTTAAAAGTTGTTATGACAGATAATGTTCTCTAGAAAAAATGTATGGAACATTTACCTTCTTCACTTGCAAATGTGATGAAAATAACCCCATCGGAGTCGACTGGGTCAAATTTCTTAATCTCATCTCCACCAGACCTCTTTGTATTTTCAAAATACATTTCAATTGTGCCCTCTGTCTCCAATTTGTAATCTCTGACCTCAACAGTACAAACTGGCTCCACTGCTTCCTCCTCCTCTCTCCCTGTCTCCACTGCAGATGACTTTTTCTTTGGTAAATGCAATGTCACCTTCAACTTATGACCATCTAAGAAATGTTCTCTTTCACATACACTTGATGCAACTGAAAAGAAATACATTTATAAATTTACATATATGTACATAATTGTATAATGTAAAGAAAATATGATCTGGTCAACTACATACAAGCCAACATACTAAACTTACTTTGTCTCCCTTAAATTATTTGACCTATATTATATGAAAAACATTATATTTAAACACAAGTCCAAACATTTCAAAAGCATTCTAAAAATGAAAACATTTGATTTAATGACCTGGAAATCTGATCAGGTCATCTACATATGAATACAAATAAGCTGATTAAATTGTTCTCAATGTGTTGTACACTGATGGCACTCAAATATGTAACTCTAGCTACCCAGCTGAAGGGATGTGCATTTCCAATGTTGTCATGACAAATAACAAGCTGAAGATGAATGTGTGTATGTGTGTGTGTGTTGGATTTTTAATGTAGCTTTAAAACAATCAGTCATATTGCTATGTCTGCAGTGTGATAGTTTAAAGTGATGTCTAGCACTGGGACATCATGTCACAAACCCATAGCATAATGTCTGACCCAGTTATTACCATGACACCAGACCAACTAGTCCTAACACTAACCTCTTAATACTGTGTACCAAGTGAGGCAGCTGCTAGTACCACTTTTATAAGTCTCTGGTCTGACTCAGCTGGGGGTTCAAACCCGTGACCTCCCGGCAGACATTCTAACCACTATGCCACCAGAGCAGTCTCAGTGTTCATGAAACTAAAGCTATCCTGATAGCCATGCCATGACTTTCACATCATTTACCTCAAACAAAAAGTATCCACAATAACATTACATTCACTGTCAGTGCACATTGCACAAAAGGGTAAGGCTGCATATCTGGAGCTGAGATGTATCAGCTACATTTGCAATTTTCTATCAGTTAATGCCACATAAACATTTGTGTGTTACCTAGTAGTAAGCTCAAGTCTGGGCTATTGTAGCTCACTTCTTTTTTATCTCAGAATCTAACACAGAAACATCAAAAAGTTCGAACTACGTTATAAAAGTTGTTGCTGTGATTATTGTGGTATTAGGTCCATAGAAAAAGTGACTGATTGACTCCTGAAAAAGGATAAAATTATAAATACTGAATTTGGGGGAAAACAATAAGCTATAAAGAAAACCTCCAAAGGTACAACAGAATATAAGCACAAAAATGGAAGTAATCAATTGTCCACACAACCACTCACTGTGGTATTGCTCTTGGACGATTTAAGATCCAAGGGGTTCTAAAATGTGTTGACATTTTTTGTCAAACTTTAAAATAATAACAAAATAATATGAGTTGAAGATGGAAAAAAGTTAATGAAAATTGTTAAATAAATTTGTGTGGTTTCCACACAAAATAAAACTTTTAATGAGTACTTAGATTCATGGAATGATGGAAGAGTTCATATTGCTTCAGCATATTAATATATATTCCCTTGAAAATTCAAGGAACGATGGATGTGGTCCTATTATCTCAAGAGATGAAAATTCACTGGGTCTTTAAATTCAATGAATGATGGAAGTGGTCCTATTATCTCAAGAGATGAAAATTCACTGGGTGTTTAAATTCAAGGAATGATGATGTGGTCCTATTATCTCAAGAGATGAAAATTCACTGGGTGTTTAAATTCAAGGAATGATGGAAGTGGTCATATTATCTCAAGAGATGAAAATTCACTGGGCGTTTAAATTCAAGGAATGATGGAAGTGGTCCTATTATCTCAAGAGATGAAAATTCACTGGGTGTTTAAATTCAATGAATGATGGAAGTGGTCCTATTATCTCAAGAGATGAAAATTCACTGGGTCTTTAAATTCAACAAATGATGGAAGTGGTCCTATTATCTCAAGCGATGAAAATTCACTGGGTCTTAAAATTAAAGGAATGATGGAAGTGGTCCTATTGTCTCAAGAGATGAAAATTCACTGGGTATTAAAATTCATTAAATGATGGAAGTGGTCCTATTATCTCAAGCGATGAAAATTCACTGGGTCTTAAAATTCAACGAATGATGGAAGAGGTCCTATTATCTCAAGAGATTAAAATTCACTGGGTCTTAAAATTCAACGAATGATGGAAGTGGTCCTATTATCTCAAGAGATGAATATTCACTGGGTTTTAAAATTCAATGAATGATGGAACTGGTCCTTTTATCTCAAGCGATGAAAATTCACTGGGTCTTAAAATTCAATAAATGATGGAAGTGGTCCTATTATCTCATGATATGAATATTCACAAGGTTGTTAAAAATTGTAGTCTGCTGCAACCACTAAATCCACAAATACCAATAAATAAATAAAAATGAAATCTCCATATTTTGAAATCTGTTACAAAATATATTTTAAAATATAGGTATATACATACCATCTGCATCTGCAAAAGTGACGAGAGCAACACCATCTTCAATTTCAACACTAGTGACTTCACCACCTCCAGATCGATTGGTGTTCTCAAAATACATCTCAAGCACCTCTTCAACAGCATTCTCAGCAAATCCACAAACCTCAATTGTACGAATGGATGGTTCCTCCTCTTCCTCTTCCACCTCCTCAACATATTCCTCAACACTAATTTGTTTCTTCAGAAAAAGCAATGGTCGCTTCTTGAGCACTCTATCAACAACTGTAAGAAAAATAAATATCTCTTTAGCAGAACTTGCAATTTCTTCATAAAACACTGCCAGTAACTAAAGAAACACTGTATTTTCCAAAATGTTCATATTTGTTGGGCATATCCATTAGGAGCTTCTAAAAAGAAACTTGTATTTAAATTTGAAAAAAACACTTTAACTGTCACTCATGCTGGAGGTCAAGGGTCTTGTCCTTCTAAATCAGATGCAATTGTGATGAACAATACAACAGGTCTATATAAATGCCTGAACCCAGTCTGGGAATATACTGTTCAAATACATGGAAAAGTAGTGATGACCATAGAAACCATTCTATAAATATATTACTATATATGTAAGCTAAGAAAATCTTTACAAATAATGATATTGCAATGTATTAAATCATAAAATTCTTTGCAATAGAGACAGTGGCAATATTAAGACTGCTTGAAACATATAAAAACATTGCTATATATTTGATGAACAAGTTTCACATGCAGCTATTTCAAAAAAATTACATGATCAAAATCTGAAGGTAAAATATTGTTCTTGTCATCAACATGTGTTGGGAAAACATGGTTTTCTACACAAGCTTGTGTTGGGAAAACATGGTTTTCTTCACAAAAAAGTGTTGATAAAAAAATGGTTCTCTTCATTAGCATGTGTTAGTAAAACATGGTTTTCTTCACAAAAAAAGTTGGTTAAACATTGTTCTCTTAACCCATTTTATCCTGCTTACCAATTTTAACTGCAGTGCCTGATTCCTTTGAAGCAATTCTAAATACATTGTGGTAAAACGGAGCATCATACAGCAGTAGCTGTATCAATTCTGACTACCTTCACCATGTTTACTAAAAATGTCATTACAATGTTATTTCTTTTATAAAGTATATAAAACTATATATCTCTGAAAAGATAATACAATTTGGAACACAGTGATTCATGTTTTGTTATCATTTACCAAAGTACATGCTCACAACTGTATTTTGAAATATGACTTGCAAGAATTTTTTTTAATTAAAAAACTTACCATGATGTTCAGTGAATTTTTTGTCCATGAAGATGAACTAAATGCTCCTCATTGTATGGGAATACAATAAGATAATTCAATTTCTAGTATTTTGGTACAACTTTGAAGTTTCTAGCACTGTTAGTTTAAAAGTTATAATAATTTTACTAAAATTGGACAACATGACACGTGGAACAATTTCGTTATTTCACATTCTGATACATCTACTTCAGCGTGCAGTTTCTCATAAAAAATTGTCGCAAATTAATCCTAGAAATCTTTCAGTAAGATAATTAATCAGTACAAACTTTAAGTCCACATCATCATTATGTTAGTAATAAAAAATATTACTTTAATGGTGAATAAAAATGAACAATAGCTCCTTCTAACAATTTAAATCTTGGCTGGAACTGAATCGAAAAATCATCCCGGTGTCATTCCTCTTGAAAGCCTTCAAAGTCAGCTTCATTCTCTGAATCGCTATTGACAAGTGCATGAAGCCATGCGTCATCTTTTTCATCAACTTTATTCAATCGTAACTCATCATTTAAGTCAATATCATTATTAAAATCATCTAAATCCTCAACTTCAATGTCGCTACCCTCGCTGTCAACATACATGTTTATCCGAGTTGTGGCCCATCATTTTATCGATCGATTTTCAAGTCAACCATTTCTTTTCCAACCACGTTTTTTTTTTAAAATTCACTGTGCATGCTTGCTTTAACCATTTCCAGTGTAGGTGAAGAAGTACACAAATATTTGTGATGTATACCATGTGTTTCTAGAGACGCTACACACGTAGTAGAGTGTACAATCGTAGTCGTATTCAGGATAAAATGGGATACTACAACTGCAGGTGTATTCAGGATAGAATGAGGTATTACGACCGTGGGAGTATTCAGGATAAAATGGGTTAACAAGCATGTTTGGTATAACATGGCATGTGTTGCAAAAACATTCGCTGGCTTGCAATGGTAAAATATGGTTTTTATCATAAGCATGTGTTAGTAAAACAATGTTCTGTCATTAGCATGTGTTAGTAAAACAATGTTCTTGTCATTAGCATGTGTTAGTAAAACAATGTTCTTGTCATTAGCATGTGTTAGTAAAACAATGTTCTTGTCATTAGCATGTGTTAGTAAAACAATATTCTTGTCATTAAAATGTGTTAGTAAAACAATGTTCTTGTCATTAGCATGTGTTAGTAAAACAATGTTCTTGTCATTAGCATGTGTTAGTAAACCAATGTTCTTGTCATTAGCATGTGTTAGTAAAACAATGTTCTTGTCATTAGCATGTGTTAGTAAAACAATGTTCTTGTCATTAACATGTGTTAGTAAAACAATGTTCTTGTCATTAGCATGTGTTAGTAAAACAATGTTCTTGTCATTAGCATGTGTTAGTAAAACAATGTGGTAGTAAAACATGATTCTCATAAATACATGTTGGTAAAACATGGTTCTCTTTTGCAAGCATGTGCTGGTAAAAGAAGGTTCTCCTGACAGGCATATGTTGGTAAAACGGTTCTTTTCACAATCAAGTGTTGGTAAAACATGGTCCTCATCCAAGCATGTGTTAGTACAGTAGAACCTGTCTTGAAAGACCACCCTTTCTGTCATAAAATTATGGTCTCTCAAGACAGGTGGTCTCTCATAACAGATCATAATGCTATATAATCATTAAACGTGTGCACTGAGAGTATGGTACCTCAAGAAAGTTGGTCTCACATAGTAGTGGTCTTTCAAGACAGGTTTCAGTGTAAAACATGATTCTCATCAGATGTACAAGTAGGTAAAAAATGGTTCTTTTCAGAAGTGTGTCTGTAAAACATGGTTCTCTTTACAAATGTGTTGGTAAAGACTTTCAATTTACGGGCACATGTTGGAAAAACAATGTTCATAAATCATGGCTCTCTTCACAAATAAGTGTTGATAAAACATGGTAGTCTTCACACATACATGTTGATAAAACATTGTTCCCTTCAAAAGTATGTGTTGATAAAACATGGTTCCCTTCACAAGTACGTGTTAACAAAACATTGTTCCCTTCACAAATATGTGTTGACAAAACATTGTTCCCTTCACAAATATGTGTTGATAAAACATGGTTCCCTTCACAAGTACATGTTGACAAAACATGGTTCCCTTCACAAATACATGTTGTGAATACATGGTTCCTTTCGCAAGTATGTCTTCATAAAACACTGTTCTCTTCTCAAGCATGTCTGTCTGAAGCAGACATATCAATATTGAAGATAAGTTATTAACAAAGATGTTCTTAGCTATACATATACTAATAGATGTTATATATTAATAATATATAATACAGTCATTGAAAAATGTGATGATATCATGTGACATCTAAAAGTGATAACTGTGAAAGGCTGCAACATTAAACCACAAGAATAATGTAGCAAAAGAGATTGATTAAATTATGGGGCTAATGGAGTGCAGTCTCAATATCGGTGCGGTGCAGTCTCAATATCACAAAAATTGAATATCAAACATTATCAATTTGATTATCAGATGAAATACAACAGAAAATAAAATGTACAGAATCCTCAAATCTCACATTCCTTTGTGAGTCTGGTAGTAATGAAGTCTATCCATTAATTAGGATCAAGATTAAAATTACTGACCTATAACTTAACTTGTCTACAAACTTACAAGAAATTCTGAGTAATTCAGATAAAGAGGTTTGTGGTACACACCCACCCATGCATTGGAATACAAGTGCAACTGATATGATCTAAAAAAATGTAAAGTGAACGAAACATATCCATATTAATAGACATACCATCTATTTCTTGAAACTCAATGATGGCACTTGATGTTGCTGGATGATACTCAATAGACTCAATAGGTCCACCGCCATTACGTCGCCTATTCTCAAAGTAGTTCATCAATGTGTCTTCTGTTGTTTCTGCTGGTAGTTTAGTGATCTTGATCTTTCTAATGGGTTCATCGTCCTCTTCTTGCTTCACTGCTAGAAAACAACCATGATATAGAGTATTTAAAACATGATTTCCTAGCCTACATGTAAAGCCACCATATGTTAGCCAAATGCTGTGATGTAGAACTGAGTTAATTAATGAGGAATCCATTTTATTCTTTCAGTCAGTGAGCTTAAAAATTATATTACAAAAATGACAGATTTCTTCCTTACCTCAAACGCATGCCATCCCCATTCAAATATATGATATGTTGAACCATATTATTATGAGGAAATTATTTTTAATATTTCAATGACCTTGACCTTAGACATTTGAGTAAATGAATTATTAGGGTTACACCAATGTGCAAGCCATTCACAAAGTTTGATAACTGAAATTATTTGGTAGAAACAATTTGTCTCCTTATAATCTTAGTGATACAGTGGGACCCCGCTATAACACGGTAGTTGGGAGCCATAGAATCCGACCGGGCTATGAACCGAACCGTGTTATAAGCAACCGTGTACAATACCAACACATTTTTGGATTTATTTAGGAGGTGGGGGGTTTACATAAAGACGGGTGCGAAAATGCATGGCACAATTACCATTTTTGATCAATATATATTAAATGAGAAAAACATTTGCTGTGGTAACAGAAATTGCAGATATAATATATTACTTTATTCAGAGAACCATGCATTGGTACATACACGTGTCTAATGTATGTATACATGTATAATCTATTGCATGAAAAGAGTATCAACACCGTGTACTCACCAGCGAATCTTGTAACATACATTGAATCCATAATACAAATATTTCCATCGAAAATATCCACACACGGATGTAAAATATTCAATAATTTTGTCACAGATCATTATGTGACTGAATTCAATGAAAAGAAAAAAAACAAAAATTACGTAATGGGTGTACGTAATGAATGATGAAATAGTACATGTCCATAGATTAAATAATGGAAGCTAAAGTGTATTCTTATAATAACTACATGTACATCTCAGGATCTTTCTGTCTCTGAATTCAGTCATTGTAAATTTCAGCACATTTTCCCACCCAAGCTGCTAGTCAAAAGTCCTTTGAACTTGCCGCCCAGTTATTGCGTCATGTTCTTTTGATGTACTCTCTAATAAATACAGCAGACAGAACTGGCTGTATGTATTTTAACCACTGAATTATGTCACTGTTTAGCTCGGCAGTTCACTTTGATGATAAACAATGTACTTAAATTAATTGATTTATACATTCTGGTGAGAATCTTTTATCAACCGCCGCATTGGCTGTTGCTTAGTTGTGTATGAAAATTAGAGAACATATATCGGAGATTATTTGAGCAACGATTGCATTCGGAATGCATTCAAAACAAACACAAAGTAGACACGATGGCTTCATTACTCAGGAATCAGTAATTATAATATTGACACTTATGAGCTGTAATTTTTCAACAATAAACAAAGATCAAAGTTCTCAGTAGGCACAGCAATTTGTTTGTATTTCCGACGTTTATTTTGGCACAAAAATAGAAGAAATTTGATAATACATTTTCTACATGTTCTTTTTCGCACTGTTTAGACGAATATGAGAATGATAATTAAACTCTTAAATGTTTTTTTTTCATACTTAAATTTTTTATTTTTTTTGGTCTTTGAGAAAAATACCTGTAATAAATTACCTGAAATTTCGGGAGCCATGCCACGACCGGGTTATATCCGAATTTGGGTTATAGCGGGGTCCCACTGTATTGACATTTTAACCCAAAATCTATCTGGTTCTTACTTATCCCAAGTGCAAGTCATCAACAAAGACTGGTAACTGAAAGTATTATTGTACAGAAACCATTTTCCTCTTTAACTCAAAGCAACCTTGAACTCTGACCTCTTTCCATCCCACAATCCACTGAGTTCTTCCTCATCCCTAAGCTGTTCATAATGTCTTAAAGCCACAGGTGGTGGAAAACTTGATTTACTGTGCAGAAACATTAATCTTTTCCACACAGTGACCCTGACCCTCAAATCTGAAGAGTGCAATCTATCCACAAAGTTTTCAAAATGAAGATAGTGAAGAATTTTAGTTCTTAAGCAAACCAAAAATTCTTCTGTCACTGATATTTATCTTTGAGCATTTTCGCCCAAAACTGATCACTCTTCCTAACCGCAAGAACAAACCATTTATCAAGTCTGAAAACTTTATCTAGTGGACAACTTAAATGGATATGCCAAAACCCAAACTGACAGTAAATGGATAGGGAGATGGACTAATGCCAGAACAAATCATGCACCAGCTTATCAGAGGCACATAAAATGCAGATCACTTTACAGCTATGTTCATTTTAGAAAAGGGAATAAGTTAGAACCCATGACAGAATTATATGAAAAGTCTATTATGTAGAAGAAAATGCAAAGTCATAGTCCCATGGCCTATTATCAAATTTATCATGCTTATGTCCAACTAGAGATAAAAATAAACATTAATGTTGACAAAAGCACTAGGTCCCAAATTGAACAAATCATTCGTTTTCTAATTGTTTATGTCGACCCATTATTTGTTCTACAATTATTTTGATATTGCTTCTGCAATAACAAAGGGGTATTTGTTTTGGTCTATCATGGTTGGCCTTTCATGGCAACTTCAATAACACATGGTCCCTTTCATTAAAGCAAGCTGGCTAAAATCTTCAACAAAGGCATGGCATCATCAAAATAAAGTCTGCACCAAACTAGAATAAAACCAATTGAATCTGATCAATTGTTGCATTTTCTAATATGAATGGAACACATTTATTGTTACATAAAAATTGCATTTTTGCAAGAAAAATGTAACTGTTTCCTTACGATGGCAACCAAAGGAGACGTAAAATGCAAATTAAATTCCATTCTTTTGAACTCATCAAGTTAACTGAAGGTGAGATATCTTGCATGGATATTTATGAAAAATTTGATTTTGTTTACATGCTTTCATTTCCCTATGAATAGCTTCAACACTTTGGTAGCCTCAGTAAAATCATGGTTTGTTAAGCAGAGCAAATTCTACGCCAATTTAAGTACATGCAGTGATACATGTAGCATGAAAATTAACATACATTACATACTAGTGACATCAATAAATATCACAGTGAATTGTTTAGTGACACATGTAGTATGAAAATTAACATAGATTACATACTAGTGACATCAATGAATATCACAGTGAATTGTTTAGTGATACATGTAGCATGAAAATTAACATACATTACATACTAGTGACATCAATAAATATCACAGTGAATTGTTTAGTGACACATGTAGTATGAAAATTAACATAGATTACATACTAGTGACATCAATGAATATCACAGTGAATTGTTTAGTGACACATGTAGCATGAAAATTAACATACATTACATAATAGTGACATCAATAAATATCACAGTGAATTGTTTAGTGACACATGTTTGTTAACAATGGAATGTCAATCAAATGAGGACTACCAATTTTGTATTGTGTTACTTGTGTTTTCTAATGGGATATGATTAGTGCATGAATTTTTTGAATGTGTGAACAATACATGAATTTATGGATTTTTTTCATACTAATGTACAGTACTTAATAAATTAAGGACTGTACTATATAATTTTAAGTTGTCAATATACAAGTGTTTTTCAGTCTAGTTTTAGCTTCACTTAATCCAAAATTTCAAGTTTTTTAAAGACAAATGATATGATACTAAAACAATGTCCATTTCAAAGTACTATGACATGGATAAGACTACAACTATTTTTCCTGAAATGAGTGCAATGACAAGCAACAGAATGATGATCAATCTGAAATGATCTTCTACAAAACTATCCTCGGATTTCTGACACTAACTGATTTCAGTATTTTCACTTTACACTGAAGTTTCCAATCCATGAAAATATTAAATGTGTTCATAAACTAATGCTCAAGCCAATCATATGTCAGTATTACATTTAATTCATCCATTGTAACACAACATTTGATTAGGGGCACATTTTATTTACTACACTCTTTGTAAGTGATGCACTTGATTTAGTAGATTAGAAATAAATTAATCTGGCAAGAAACTATAAAGGCAGCTTTATTGTGAAAAAAATGAAAAACTGGTCTATGCTGGAATGGTGTGGCCTGAAATGACCACAGGTCAAGCTGAGAATGGTAACCTATCAAGATAAGCAATGTACAATCATATTATTATGGAAAATTTCCCACTGAATAAATAATCAACTCAGCTGAAGACACATACATGTGAGAAAAGCATAAAACATAGGTCATAGTGACTTCCTTTAGTCTGTAAGAGAGTAGTACCGAGAGGGCTGTATCCAGTTATCAAATTTCATTATTCAAAATAAAAACAATTGATCCATTAACTAATGAACCCTTCAATATTATTTTCATTTTTACCGTAAATGTGGGTGGGAAAAGCATTTTGGAGTTACTTCTGAATATATCCAAATATATGTTTCCAAACGATCTTCGTGTCTTTACAAGAAACCTATGTGCTTAAAAGATGCTGTTTCTGATTGGTTATTTTGCTCAAGCATGTGCATAAGAGTAAAAAATGTATTTCAGTGTGTGTGTGTGTGTGTGTGTGTGTGTGTGTGTGTGTGTGTGTGTGTGTGTGTGTATTGAACCAATAATTTTCATGTCATGGCCACTTTTTACTTCATATTGCAAACTTATCCTAATTTTTTGGACAAAGACTTGCCTGTCCATGTACATTTCGGACCAGTCGACATTAAATCACTGGCCAAAATGTCTAAAATCCATACAGAAAATCCAGTTCCGAAAGCGGCAAATTTTTTCTAAAATATTCTGGTCTCAAACATGAGGGTTTTCCCTGCTGTATTTTGTGATGCCAGTCCAAAGATTATGTTATTGGTATTATAGAAAAGCAACATCTGTCTAATATCACTCACACTGATTATTATGAAAGATGTTCATGGTACATAGCTAGGAGGTACAATCTCATGACAAATGTGGCAAGCCATGCAGGGTTAAAGAGTTAATGAACTTAAAACACAAAATTTCAACTAAGTAACTAAAACATCAAATAATGGTCACAGAGACCTATTTTATCAATAAGAGTGTTGTATTTACCAAGATGCATCATCCCACCAAGTTTCATGATTCTAAGTATGATGGTATACTTACAGTATGCCAAACCTACTGTAACCTAAATGCAAAAACTTATCCAAGAAAAGTAAAAAGTGCAATATAGGTCACACTGTGGTTCTTTTGTTTTGAAGTGTGGTACTAAAAGTAATATATATCATTAGTGATGGGAATCGGTCAGAAATTCATAATCGATAATCGGTTCCCCTTAACCAACTGATCATCGATTATAATTGGTTACTAAGAGCAGATTTTAATTTTTGTTAAACAGTTATATCTTTGATCAAGAGTTCAATACGTTTATAAATGTACAGGAGTAATCTCTTTTAATGAAATGTATACTTTAATCTGACAATAATATTACATTATGTGTTACTTTTGTTCTACAACTTTGTTAAATGAACTCATTCTTTATGGCTGATCTGTCATATGTAACTGAAATACTGCTACAATCCCCTGAAACCCTTTTGTTCACATGTGATGCGTTTATAATTTAAAGTATAGAAGGACATGTTTTTCTTGTTTGTCATTGTCTATAAATATTACAAAAAAGATGTTGCAATTTGACTGAAACAAATCAACAAAATGTGTTTAAATGTATTAACTCAACAATTTAACAACTTGACCATGTAATAATGACTATATGTTCCTAATTATGAATCATAAGGTTTCATATTTGTGGTTGTGAAGGGAATTAATAAATTTCAGGTCAACTTTAGTGGCTTGGAGTTTTACTAACCTTTATGCTTTGCATACATCTAAAATGTAGTCTCCTTTTACACACAATTGATTATGGAGTTCACAATCGATTATCTGCTCAACCAACTGATGATCGATTATAATTGATAATCGGAACAACACTACATATCATTCTAAAAAAAAACTGTGTGACAAATGAACTCACAAATTTTAGCATACAAACTGATGTACCTAAGATGTATCCTCCCTACAAAAATATCATGATCCTAAAATGGATATCATATACACAGGATGCAAAATCAGATGTGGGAATAAATTAAAGGTAAAACCTTAAGGTAGGCCAGTAAAATATACAATATAGGTTATAATGACCTTTTGTTCTTGTGGTATTAAGAGATGTATACCCTCCTATAGTTTAAAGATTTAAGCATAAACAGTTACAACATACCCAATCTCTGTGAAGCATTAAATATGAGTCACAATGACCTAATTTCAAGCTGAGGATATAGTACTTATCAAGATGCATACCTTATCAAGTTTCATCATTAGAGGTACAGCAGTATGACAGGGTACATAAAATACCTGTTATCATGAATTATACTGAACAATCATAATCTAAGCTAGTCCTACCCACTTATGTCAACATACTTATGTCGACAAGCCGCCTATTTCGACAAAAAAGCAAAGTCCCAGTCCCTTAGTCTACTATTACTACCAAAAATTGTTATGCTTATGTCGACATTGAGATTTAAAAAAAATAAACATATATGTCGACAGAAACCCTTGGTCCAAGCTTGTCTACAAACTGCCAGTTCCGACCCATAATTTGTTAAACAATTAGTTGATCTTGCCACCATGCTTTAATTTTCCTGCCAAATCTTCTATGTCGGCTAACGACCAGTTCTGAACTGGAATTTAATCTACAATTAGTTGATCTTGCTGTCAGGCTTTAATGTGGCGATTGTTTAAAACAAAACAACAGGCTTTTGTTTGGGCCTTTAAAATTCGTTTCTTGTTGCGACTTAAAAGTAATGAAATCTGATCGATTCTTGCATTTTCCAAAGTCACAGAGGTCTCGCTAAGATTTTGAAACTAGAAGTTCAGACCCAACAGCAAATGTTGCAGTCCCCTACCAGGAGCAAATTGGGCATACCTGAAATGGCTATATTTCCAGATGAGTAGAAATGTATTTTGCCATCAAGTTTAATTTTCTAACTTCTTTACAGCACTGACATGTAACCATTGTTTGTCCCATTGAGTGAGAGTGAATTACGGCAGACCAAGGAAAGGTCTTATTCCAAGCACTAACAAATGTCAGTTCCAGCAACTTCTGGCGCTATGTTGAATTTCATTACAATCTTAGTCAATTTGCCGTTCAACCCTTCTTATACAAATCTGCAAACAGGATTTTGTCTAACTCTTAACATCCCTTGATTTTGAGGTCACATGCACTACTTAGTTGGCTACACGTGGAAATGAACACAATAATGAAAGTTAAAGTTGTTCATTTGATGTACTCTTAAACACAAGTAAATCAATGGGTCATTCTACCTCTGAAATCAGTCATTGTAAATATCAGCACATTTTCTTATCACTCTTCAGCTAGTCAAGTCTTTGAACTTGCTGCCTAGCTTGTGGGTCATGTTCTTCAGATGAACTCTTACAATGACAAACTGTACATCTGGGGGTCTTTCAGCCGCTGAATTTTCTGAAGGTAAATTTCAGCACAACTAAAATGATCAATTGGTCAAGACATTTCACACTCAACAGGTGGCTGAAGCAGGACTAGCAAGCCCATGAATGTGCGGTCCAGCAAATTGTTGAGTACAGAGTACTCCTGTATACATGATTTTCTGTATCCCAGATTAAAAGAAATTGCATACAAATACACGTGATTACATGTTTCCGAGACCTCTGAAAGTGATCAGTGATTAAAACAAGTTTACTGTGCTATGAAAGTCTCATTTTTTAACTTTATTTATATGAACGATGGCTATCAACAGCAGTGTACAATGCAGATTAAATTTACAGTCTCTGGAAACAAAATATCTGGCTGTTAATGAAGTTGAGGGTGGAGCATCTTGCAAAGATGTCTGTGCAAATTGTTCGCTTAAACATAACACCCTGTCAGGATGGATGAAAGCTGCTGGGTTTATAAAGAAAGACTACATTGAAGGTTACTGTGCTCAACGAAAGGAAGAAGCAGAAGAGTGCTAAATTTGAAGACATGGAGGAAGCCAGAGCAAAATGGTTCAATGAAACCCGCAATATACATTCAACCTTCTCCAGAGATCATGATATGATCATTGAAAATGCGAACAATTTGCCAAAAAAATTAGTGTGGAGAACTTTGCTGCAACAAGTGGTTGGTTTAGTCACTTTAAAGTTTGTCATAACATCAGATACAAAAAGATTTGTGGAGAATACATGTACTGTTTAAACCAACTTGTTGACAGGTTTACATTTCCCTTATGAATAGTCCCATCCCCTTGGTAGCCTCAATAAGATGGAAACAGACTGAACATAATCTAGGCCAATTTAAGTATATGTACTTGAAGCATGTAAATAACAACTATGCAACCCTGTGCTGATACCGACATTGAATATCATAATGTTTTTTGTATCAAGATGTCACAGATGCTGCATTATTTTATTGTGGATTTCTTTTCACAACGGTTACCAAGATGTAATTTGTCAATATACAAGTGTATTTTGTCTTCATGCACTCAAAATTTCCATTGTTTTCTCAAAGTGTAAATGCTACTCACTGATGACAGGTCATCCCTGACTGAAAAATTTAACTCGTTTTCTTTTTCTTCAGACACCCCCTCCCCTCAACACTTATCTTGACATCCGCCTATTTCCTCAGGCCTGATAATGTCGACATAAATGGGTAGGACTAAAAATACAAATCTTTCTATTGATGTATATAGTGTAACACTGAAAGTTTAATGTGGGCAAACAGGATCAACCTTTTGTGTTGAGGATGCAATACTCACCATGATACAACCCATCACCAAGTTTCATGATTTTAGGTACACCAGTATGTATGCACACGCAAAACATCTCAGCTGAGCACAAAAAACTTAATGAAGAATGTACAAAAACTGTAAATCTATGTCCCAAACAGCCTCCTTATTGTAGGTGACATGATCAAGGATGAAAGAATAATTTAGATGCAGTGAGACTGTACAGAAGTAAAATTATTTTAAAGGTGAAGAGGCTAATGCCAGGGGCAGCACATTATCTCCCTTCAGCCTCATATAAGGTAGTTAATTATGAAACACACAAATTATTTTTAAACAGCAATTTATGAAATATTAATTAGTCTGTAACTTGTAAGTGCTCAAATTATTTAGTTTTATCATGTTTCTGAAGTTTGTTGTAAAAGTGACATAAAAAAAATGTTCCTATCCTTCGAAAGAAAATTTCTTACTAGGCTCCTTCCTCT
Source organism: Unio pictorum (assembly GCA_030141615.1). Classification (NCBI taxonomy): domain Eukaryota; kingdom Metazoa; phylum Mollusca; class Bivalvia; order Unionida; family Unionidae; genus Unio; species Unio pictorum. The sequence continues at coordinate 7,620,669 of JARLTB010000027.1, read as the reverse complement.
TCGGCATTTCACCAGCCTTCTGTTCTTCCTGTTGTTTTTTCCTTGCAATTTTTTCTAAGAATTCATCCTGCACCATGGATATCAAATCCCCAGTGGGCCTATTTGCTGCATTACAAGAAACAATACCATCTTAAGACAATGTTATAGCCAACCTTCCATATGCTTTTTAATGTTAACAAATATAGTATAGTACTTACATATAAACAAACTGCTATATGCTTTAAGTACTTAACTTTAAGCATTGTCAATTCAGGATAGTAAAGTCCTTATATATGTTGGGAGTTAAATATTGGCTTTATTGGCAGAAAATGTTCTCATCAGCCCTAAAATTAAACAGAGCCAACAGCATTTTATCATGTATATATTCAACTCTCCCTTGCTATCAGTGCTCTTGTGCTACTGATAAATCTATTTTGTACGGAGCACAATTATTCAGGGATGAACAATAAAATGACATTTCTGAGTCAGGACTTAAAGGTGTGATATGGACTTTATTTTTGGGGATTCAATAATGCAGATTAGGACTTTCTGTTGCCACTCTCTATTGAGAAATGAACGAGTTTAACATGTGCTAATGTAGTCTAATTAGGCCATTGTTCATCACCACAAGGTTTGCACCTGTTCAGATTTCATGAATACTTTCAAAACTTCAACTGGAGTTGAGAAAATCAAAGGCACCATGACAGGAAGCAGCAAACTTGGATATAACAACGTACTGGAATATACTGTTAGATAAACAAATCCTTGTTTCATATTGACAAATCAACCTAACAGTGCACTGTTGTATCATAATCTGCTTATTCTGATATCTGGCCTTTTTACTGTATGCTGTATTAAAATCAAAATAACCATGCAACTGACTATTTAAAATCCAACACCTCTATAGGAGAAAACGTGAAATGAGTACAGTCAAACAGATGATGCTAATTTTTAAAAAAAATAACAGATGGAAGAAAAAAATAGTTTTGCTGACAATTCAAAGAAAACTGATTACCTCTGAAGCACTGATATATACTAAACAAATAAGACAAATCTGTCTCAATGTTCTACAATTATCTGATATCATATTACTGCAGCAATAACAAACAGGTATGTTTGGTCCTTCAACTGGAGCCTTCAGCAGCACCTTCAATAACAAATGCACCATCATCAAAGCAAAACGACGACTTTTGCTCAAAGAAAGTCAGCAACAAACTCAAACAAAAGAATTGCCTCATTTTTCATAGTGATTAGAACATTTCTATTGTGCCGCAAAATGTTCTTGTTTGCAAAAGAATAAAAAAAAAAGCCACAATCAAACAAAAAAGAACATGCGTAGGGAGGACTCCTGAATGAGTGATTTTCTGTGTCCCAAATAAAAAATTTGCATCCAAATATGTGTAATTTCCGAGATCTCTGCCACCTGACTGCTATTATTGGGTAAGAATCCTTATAAGTCCATTATTTTTTAACTACCAAGTACTGAAACTAGATCAAATATTATTACAGAGTAGATCTTTTGTGTGTGTCTAAGTGTGCATGGTTGCCATGAATAGGAGATAACTTTACTTGCCCCAAATACTGTCAAGATCTTTCCATATGCCAAGTCAGGTTAACTACTGTTTGTTTTAATTGTTGTATTTATTTTAGTCCAAGTTATGATTTAGCTGAACTGACACTCATTCAAGGTAATCTTAATATAAATCCTGAAACCTTGTTGATAAAAATCCATTGATACATGATTGTGTTATTATATACAAAAGCCAATAGAGATTACACTCCAGTCACAATTTTTGACCTTGAAATTAATGTCAGAATGCTACTTGTTCACCGGAATGCAACAAAATATAAGGTTTAGACAAATACATTAGTATATGGGCTGGATGTAACATTATTATTTTCACACAGAACCAACTTCAAGACATAATAAAATCCTTTCGCAAATTTCCAAAAGAATAACACAAGCTCTTAAGAAGTAACATACAGATTTTCAAGAAGCTATCACAACATTCTTGAAATGTATTGAGATCTGCACTATCTTCATCTGTGACCAAGTACTTTAAAATTTGCATTTCAGTCAATGCCAAAAGTCAATACAATTGTTAAAATAATCTGTGAGAACATGATGATAAATCATATGGGCACGCTTTAACATTCAGGAACTATTACAAATTGCAAGAACTGTAATAAGGAAACTTCATGTTGTTATGGCCTATTCATCATGGGTAGTGTAACCAAGAGCTAGGAAGCAGCCATATTAGAACTCAGAATGGCATGATTTCAATCAGGAACAACTTCATAAGAAGCATGTTATTACAAAGCATGTCAATATGACAATCCATTAGGAAGTTGCAAAACAAGATATATCACTAAGTGGCCATGTTGGCGGTCAAATTCACTTAATTTATATTTAGGGCTAGCAAGATATTTTACAAAACCTTTCTATGAAAATAACAAACTAATACAAAAAAAAGAAATATCAAGATGTCCACCATTAATTACTAAGCAGCACAACTTTCATTTCAGAGCGCATACATCTCTGGACAAAAAACCATTCTATTAGTTTTAATTTACTGCCTTTCCCTCAACAGAATATATGTAACAAATATCTGCCAAACGCCTATGATCACCAGACACAGTACTGTCACAACGGCTTCACTGGTGTTGGAACAGTAGAACTAAAAGTGACACAAAAATGTATGAACACTTAGAATAGAAAGCTCTTATGATAGCATCAAAGTTTACACATGCAAGAATGGAGACTACAAGTTTAAATTCCTTGTAAACTTTCAAATTATCAAACTTGAAGTACCTTTGAGAGGAGGATCTGCAGTGACAAAGGGTGATTTGGCTTCAGTGTAAGATTGATCAGAAGTGACATCAGATGCTGTTGATTTTCCTTCTGTCAGAATTCTATCATCTCTACTGCTGGCTTCTGATTTGATTTCAGGATTTTTCTCATATGGGGGAGGTGGGCCAAATGGTCCATAGTTTGGGTACCAGTATGGGACCTGTTGATACGGATTACCAATACCCTGAGCTGCCCCACTTGTATTTGGCATCTGGGCACCTGGTGTTGTTGGAATCCAGTACTGATGGGATAAGAGCTGATCACTTCTATCACCTGATGGAGGATTGCCAATACCTGATTGAAAGTGGGGTGGAAAACCTGGGTGTGGCATGTTTGCATACCAATAACCTGGTGGAGGTTGTTGAGGACTGGGTTGAGATGGGTTATTTTGGCTTCCATCTTGGTTTGGGTTAATGCTCTGGTCTGATTCTGATTGTTGGAAGATGAATTGTCCTGGATAAGCCTGACTGGGGTGTGGATACTGCTCCCATCCTGTACCATAAGGGCATGTACCACCAGGTGGTGGATGTGTAATACTAGTGTCTGTAGGTTGCGGAGCCTGATTTGGGTTGTCTCCCTTGCTCAATTTATTTGTCAGTTTATCGTCGACACACTGCATGGGAACTTGATAAAGAGACTGTATTGCAGCAGCTGTGTTGACATAAATTGTCTCCATTGGTGCATTAATTTTCTTCTGCAACAGAAGGAAAAAAGAGACAAGAATTAATGACTGTTCCCTTAATTAAACTTGGCCATTACTTTCATAATCATGGTGATTTTAATTTCAAATTTTCACACATAATTTCATAGTTATAAATGTGTGTGATTTATATTTTAACATAGCTTATACAAGTTTTCAATCAAATCACTACAATGTTATGTCTAGCACTGGGGCATCATGCCGCAGACATGTAGCATGATGTCCCACTCAGTCACATTACACTGACATCAGACCGAACAGTCTTAACACTAACCTCTAAATGTTGAGCTCCAAGCAAGGCAGCTGTTAGTACCATTTTTAAAAGTCTTTGGTATGACTCAGCTGGGGTTGAAACCATGACCTCCTGCATCTGAGGCAGATGCTCTAACATAAGGCAAACAGAGCGATCATATAGTTATAACTAAAATATACAATTATTTTATGATAAAAATGAAAAACGTTTGAATAATCACAAAACCTTTGAAAAAGTTGCATACAGTTTTCACTTTTGTATATATTTATTTACCATGTTCATTTGTGGAGATCTTTTTTATGGCCCCATAACATGCATAAAACTGAACATCAGTCTTTATCTGTATGCCAACATTATTTGTAGCTGCTGCTGTTTTGGGCTTAACACCATTTTTCAGCACATGGTATGCTGTACATGGCAGCAAGTATATCTGGTAGAGAGAGAATCTGGAAAAATCCTAGGAAAAACCACCAACCCATGGGAAACTATGCAGGGCTAGCCTAAGACTTGAACCTACATTGAGACAATATGTCAGTGATCCGAAACATCACTTGACCATCTAGGACCCATTCATTATCTGTAACATTTTTAAATTAATATCAACAATATAAAGAAATATGCTTTAATGATAACCTTTATGTAACACACACCTGCTCATACAGGACAATTCAAGATATTGTAGTTAACCTGAAAATAAAGAACACCTTTACAGAAAGGACAACAGGGTATGGTCACGTGGATGTCAATGATGCTGGGTTAATTATATAGTGATCTACGAATGTTTTATACTGGAAAATAGTTAATATTTATGGTGAATCTTTTAAATCTACATATGGGGGAAGGGGGGATAAATGTGCATAACAGACCAATCCACAAACTTGGCATATGAACAGTGGGACAAGAAAATATATTTCAGTCACTACAAACAAATCAGTAGTTACTTGTATATCATCAGTACATGTATATACTTACATTTTGTTTAAGCCATGATGTTTTGACATCACATGCATCACATAACTTCACACTCAGCTCAACATTGCCCTCTGATGAATTAAGGTTAACCGTTGGAGTCTTCTGAAGCTGTAACTTGGCAGCTGGAAATAAAATGGTTTATTTTAATACTTTGTAAATTATGCTATAATGTTTTTACTTACTTAAGAGTAAATACAAAAATGTCATTAACCTACATAATTACTACTGCAAAACAAAAACATGAGTCCAATAAGCTAACCCTGGAATGGTAAAAAAAGACTGCAAGATCAAGGATATATGTTTAGGAATTATTGTAATGATATTACACCAAATTTGTTACTGAAAGCATACACATGAAATGCTTGCCACAAATATAAATACATGGCTCATGTTTCTTTTCCAAACCTGAAGCCTCATGGGATATGAACCATATAAAAGACACATAGTCACTGCCTTGAAATAAGCATGGGCAACAATAAAGGGGAAGAGACCCATTATAAATTATTATAATTTTGATCCGAACTCCCAACAATTGATACAATTCTTTGGAGGTATAAATCAGAGTGGAGAGGAAGGGAGTATAGTCATAAGGTTTTATCATATAAATTTTGTGTAAACTTCAAGTAGAAAAATGAAACACATAAATGATATAATTATTTGGTCAATACATTATATTACCACATTTCAATCAAGTCTCAAAATTTTCACAATATTTACTTTTTAATTTATACCCAACTGCATCAGCTATCAACATGTGGTACATTTGTCATGGTTAATAATTTTAATTTCTGCCCTACTGGACCAACAAAGTGCTGGTTATTCTTTTGCGACCTCTAGCAGGAGGTGCTCTAAAGAGGATGTCTTTTACCTCGGCAAATAAGATATAACGGGGTTGTCATTATGGTATCAAAGAATAAAGGACAAATCTATCCCCTTTTTATAAAAAGTTTGACTTTAATTTCATAATTTAATAAAGATCTTTATATACTTTACTTGTTGTAAACCCATTATATAACTATGATCTAAAATTATACTACATGGAATATTTACAGTTAATCCAGAACCCATACACTTTAACTGAATGCCCTATCTCCATTAAACATCTCTTATGAGTTTGAAGGGATGACATTAACTTCGCTTAATCCATCTACTGATCTAAGAACCCACAGTGAAACAAAACTCACAGGTCTGACAATACACCCTTAATCCCACCCCAACACCAAAGTCAGGATTTTAAATACAAAAGATCAAACATTTTTATTGAAGAGTGTCAGCTATGTCACTAATTTAGCTTGTATTGTTTAAATTGTGATGCAAACAATTTGTAGACGCCGTGTTCATTTTATTGCTTAAAAGTACAAATAAGGGATTGGATCAGGATATGGTATGAACTGGATTTGATCACTTACGGTACTTGAATTTGTAAATATCAAGGAAATCTATAATTTTGTTTACTATGAATTATCCTTCCAATTTGCATACCGGTTATTCAGATGCTACACATCGTGACATTACTGAATAAAAATGTTTCAATGCAGCAACAGCAATCATACGGATGTAATAGGACATGCCACTAAGTAAATAAAAAATGTCTGTTTCCAGGTGACCAACCATTCATTTTTCTCATTGCTAACCCAAGCATTCAACCACCCACCCATGGTTAAATAAAACAAAAATTTCAAAAATACATCACAGCAATTATATGCTGTTCAAAAATACATACCCCAGTGCATACCATTATTTTAAAACCAATGATTTTGGAAACATTTATGGTTTATTTGTTTGTTTGATTAGACATTTTTTTAAAAATTTCATTCATATTGCTACAATGCCTGCAGTATGACAGTTTATAGTGATGTCAAACATTGGGGCATCATGCTGCAGACATGTAGCATGATGTCCCACTCAATGCGAAAACAGCAAAAACCTCAAGGGATTAATGTGTTTACAAAAATGAGATTATTACATAATAATAATAATAATAATAATAATAATAATAATAATAATAATAATAATAATGAGGACTTTGTATAGTGGTTAAAGCATGAAATTAAAAAATAAATAAATAAATATATATGCAAACTTTGTCAGGCAAAATCATGAATTTTTACATTAACCAGAAAATTTAGAGCATAAAAGTAAATAATAATAATAATAATAATAATGTGGACTTTGTATAACGCCTAATCTTTAGAAGCACTAAGTACTCTACAACATCTATAGTGATATGACTACAAAACAGAAAACAAAAACCATGAAATTGGAAAACATAAAACATGCTGAAAACATTTAAGGTGCAAAACATTATTAGGTCTCAAAGTTTGTTCCTGCAGTTGAAAAAGGTGAGTTTTAAGAGTACTCTTAAAAGAAACCATTGTGACTTTTGTCTAAGTAATTTAAATGGGCAATTCGTTCCACATCGCCAGGCCTTGGTATGCAAAAGAACATTGTCCATATGACTTCATTTTCATAATGGGAACAATGAGTATCCAATTGTCAGAAGAGGAGCATAAGTATCTTACTGGTGTATAACATGGGTGAGGCTGGATAGGTGCATTGGACTGGAGTCTGTCAGTGAAACATAGGACAGAGAACAAATTTTGTGTTTGATTCTGCATCAAATGGATAGCCGGTGTAAGGTACAGAGTAATAGGGAGGTGTGCTCTGATCAAGGTACTCTAAAGATGATCAGAGTAGCTGTGTTTTTGGACTTTTTGAAGTTTCTGGAGTAGATATTGTGATAAACCAGACAGAATTGAGTTACAATAGTCAAGTCTTGAAAGTACTAATAAACACATAAGTGTTTTAGTGGTATAAACTGAAAGATATTTGCAAATGGAACTGGTGTGTCTCAGCTCAAGATATGCAGCCTTGCATATGTTCATGATATGTTGGTGCAACATGAGAGTACTGTGTAAAGTAACACCTAGGTTTTGTACTGACTGCGTGAATTTAATGTTGGTGTTGTTGATATTTATTATTTGAAGTAATGGATGTGAATGAGAAAGTTTTTGTGTTGTGATCAGAATGGCTTCAGTTTTATCATCATTCATCTGCAGCTTGTTACATGTCATCCATGATTTCACACAAGAAATGCACCTCTCTACAGCTAGACTTGTATATTTGAGTGTCATTAGCATACAACTGGTGAGACACTTGGTGATGATCTATGACATATAGTATATATAGGGGCCCCAAGTGGCAGAGTGGTCTAAAGTGCTCTCTGTTATGGATCACTGCCATCTTGCCTCTGTCTGCATGGGTTCGAGTCTCAGATTCAGCCAATGTGGGTATGTGAGAAAGTTTGCATGCAGCTTCTCATGGGTCAGTGGTTCTTTCTGGGGTTTTCACCAGGTTCTTCCTCAACTATTAATACTGGCAGCCTTATATAGCCTGTCGTGTGTTGAAAAATGGTGTTAAACCCTACAACAACAACATATAGTATAATCCATTTAGTTCTAAGAGTTGCAGATTTTATTGATACATGTAAGTGTTATGACACATCCAAAGTACTATCACAGTGACTAAGTACAATATTTGCACTGGTACAAATGAACATTGGTTGTCATCAGGATCTGAATTGCCTAAAATGAAATTTAATATCATTTTGTTTATTTCTTTCATTGTAAACTATGGCAATTTCAGCACTGTTTCTAAATAATAATAAAAATAATGCCATTTTGGGCACAATCACGGTTGATATATCTAACCATTCTGGGCACAATTGAATCTATTGGATTTTGAGTCAGGGTTAATAATTTGTTTATAGTAGCTTGTCCATGGACTGTCTCGACCAAAGTTCTTTGATCACAGTTAAATAGTACAAATAAAGGGTCCTTCTGCTTACATGGAATTCTAGTCTGGGTTTCTGGAATGTCAGGGCTTGTAAAGAAAATGAAAATAACGCAACAGTTTTATTAAATAACCTCCCATTTGATTCAAATGCTGGCAGTGTCTGCACTGTCCTCTGGTTAAAATGATCAGGTTAAAAATTATAAACTGATGAATAAGATGAAGTTTTTTTTTACCCTTGATATTTTTGTAATTATGCTTGGTATAAACAAATGAAATGGTGTGCGAATACTATACATAGTTAATTAGTTACAAATTGTCTTTATCTAGATACAAGTTATACAGGTCATGTAGGCTTTCAGAACTAACCATTACTGTAATGGGTGTGACTTGTGCGAATTTGATTACACATATATTTAAATGGCCATGATTGTGATCCTAATACATCTAAATTTGCCCCAGGAAATAACAGCAATGTCAATGCCAAATTATGTGGATTTTTTACACAAGGCTAACATAAAGGTGTGATGCAGTATAAACTGGAAAGAATGTAATTTGCTGTGTAATGTCAGACTGAAAACATAACATATTGTGAGTGATTAGGATATTTTTAAACATAGCTTTAAAAAAAATCAGTCATATTGCTACAATGTCTACAGTAAGGCAGTTTATAGTGATGTCTAGCACTGGGGCATCATGCTGCAGACATGTTGCATTTCAATGTCCAACCCAGTCACATTATCCTAACACCAGACCGATCAGTCCAAACACTAACCTCATAATGCTGAGCGCAAAACGAGGTAGCTGATTGTACCATTTTTGTAAGTCTTTGGTACGACTTGGCCAGGGATCAAACACACGACCTTCCTCTTCCGCGGCAGACGCTTTAATCACTAGGCCATTGGAGACGTCAGAACACGCTGAAAACACTGTTAACCTATCATTTGGAAAGACCTGAAGTTCTCTTTTCTTTACCAAGTTTTTTACCTTGCTATCATTGTAGAAATCTGTAGCAATCAATAATTTTCATCCAAATGCTTTCTTATGACATTTAATGGGCAAATCATTCAAAATTTATGATTAAATTGTCTTTGGTTAAAATATTTTTATTACTAGATTTAAGAACAATTAAACATTTTTTTTTTTGGTTTAGTATATACAAACTAGCTCCAAGACGAAAATAGCATCAGCTACGTCTTACGTTGTATGACTATTATTCGAATGAAAGACATCTACCCTGGTATTTGTTTTCGCCAAAAACATAAATAGGGTTGATGTTGGACATTGTAGGACGAGACTTTCACTATCATATCGCATGCAAATGCCTCAAAAAGATTGATACCCTGTTCATCTTCAAACAGAAAAATGTGTTTTCCACTGATTGTAACATGGCAGTCCAACACATCTGTGAAGTACACACGAGTTTCGTTGGTCAGCACGTCTGTTGGCGCTCCTTCTATACATAGACATCGTCTTGCAATATCATCGGGTTTAAATTGTGCCATAGTTCATTTCGTCTAAACTTTAAAAGACCTAGTTTCAATTACAAGTATCATTATTACTACTGTGCAACGCGAAAATACTCCAGTTAGGTGATACCAAGCACGGAAATAATTGTGTTCTACTTCTTCTTGGTCTTATTCTTTTCTTCTACGCCAATCCAGTCTACCTAAACACAGTAATAAACAGTAATATACAGTGAAAAAGATGAAATACAGTAGCGTAAACGAAGTTACAGTAATGGAACAATAAATTACGCATTTTGCACATACAATGATTTTATGAATTCATTTTTGTTTAAGTTTGTCGATGTTCTTACTATTGTTTATCCACTGAGATTTATAGGAAATTTTAATTTTTTTTCTTCAGTTTCTTTTTGTTTTTGCACTTCTATTGACTTAACTTCTAATATTCACTTATAATTTACTCTAACACACTGTATTTCTTCACATCACTGAAAATAGTCATCTAAAATCATAACTTTTGGGAAAAAAATTGTAGTACTCGCTACCTAGTCCGAGTTAAGGGTCAGAGAAAACTCTGACTACACGCTACCATGGTCTTGTCGACTGTTCTGTCTTCATGTGGCGTGTCATTACTGTACTAGCACCAGGGTCGTAGTGTATTATATTCATGTCAAAGACTTAACAAAAAAAGCAAGCTGTACAACAATTTATATTTGTATTATTCAACAAATATATAATCAGTGAAGTATATTAATGTCATTTCTGTTACATTACGTTAAGGTATTTTTATTTACTGTACTGTATATTACTGTCCTTTACTGTGCTTAGCCAGACCATTTTTTAACACTATATTTCATTGGTCGTTGCCTACTTGACGTAACGGACCTGCGGAATAACTACTTTCACTTTCAATGCATTGAAAATCACGTAGACAAGTGTTAGTGTTGCAAATCAGTAATAGATGAATAATATTTCTAAATTTAGTGACCTTTTCTACTGAGTTATAAATAAATAGTTGTTAGGCTATCTTTCTTTTTTTGTTCGCCGAGTATATTCGCATGTTATGTTATATTTTACGATAAGATCAAATTTATTTAAAGTCGATATGATTATAAACAGCAATTCAACATAACTTCTAATAAGCTTTCTACCGACATGACAAAAAAAAAAAAAAAAAAACACAATAAAGACATTAAATCAAACGATGATTTGCAAATAATGGCTGATATATACGGGTATTTCTACGTTTACTATCAGCTTCAAAGTACACTTCTAAATGTTCAGTTACCGCACCAAGTTAAACAAAAAATGTTTTAACTATGACCCTAAAAAATATCGTACACACTCACAAACATACAGCCATTTGTCACTTGAAATTTATCCATAGTTTTTTTTATTGCGCACGAAAGGGGGGGGGGGAGGGGACGGGGTATTGTACACATTTTGAGTAAATAGATACAGCGACTTTTGCTTTTGTTCCCTTTTGAGAAAAGTCATGTCCCTTTTGACATTTCGGAAACCCAACACACACACACACACACTCACACACACACACACTTGATATAATCCAGCCCCATTTTACGTCAGTTTATTGTATTCCATCGAAGAATGAATATATATATATATATATATATATATATATATATATATATATATATATATATATATATATATATATATATATATATATATATATATATATATATATATATTCCATGTTAAAGTGAGTCAAAGATATTGAGTCAAACGGGAAATTTCGCATAGGCGCCATTTTTTCATAGCTTTATCGTAAAAGTGCGGCACAAGGTGACAATCTGCTAGCGAACGTAAATACCCTATCGTGACCTATTTCAGTATGGGGAATTAGTATAGCCGTCAGTGTAGGGGGTGAGTGGGTGGGTGGGTGAGAGAGAAAGAGAGATCAAACAAGTCAGCACTAGGTTTCCAAATTATTGTTTTAATATAGCCCCGTTCACTAAAAATGATGAAGTGGATTAGAGCATTTTCTTCATTTTTAATATATATATATATATATATATATATATATATATATAAACATATAAATTCGACAACCTTGTCAAGTCAGACAAGATTTTCAATCAATAAGTATATTATCATATTCCGTTATCAATGCTAATCAAACTAGATTATCATAATATTCACAAAACAACCTGTCTAAGTTATTATCATTTCTAAACATGGGAAAGACGGTCAGAGGTATCTTGATTGGGAGATTAAATACCATTACTCAGAGAGATATATGTTATACATAGCGGTCAATATTCAACAATAACTGGTGGAGGAAGAACCAGAGAAAATCCACGCGAGAACCACAGACCCACGGGAAGGTACTCGCAAGTTTTCTCAAATACCCGAATTATCCGATGATCAGATTCTAACAGGGGTGAGATGTCAGTGATCGGTAAAGGTGAGCGCTCAAGTAGATCACTCGGCCACCAGGCATCCCAATAGAAGGTACAAGGACGAGTATGCATTGAAGACAACCAATACAAAACTTACTATATATCTTATATATATCTTATATATATATATATATATATATATAAAAGCATGCACTCTCAACCTAACCCTTCTCAGACTCTTTGACACGTGTTGGTTCTATTTAGGCAGGGAAATGTAAGCTTGTCTGCACGCCAACTGGAATGGCCGCATGACAACATAAATTTTATACGAATAGTATGTTTGTTTGGAACATGCCGAGTCCATTTAGGAGAGAAACGTAATGAGTTTTAGTTTTATCGACCAGGGGTTAAGTATTTTTAATTTTCATATTTTTTGTTAGTCACACATCCACCCAACAATCCCATACATAAGAATAACTCGGGGTTTGCGGATAAAATATCACTAGGTTGAAATTTGTCCATCACTCCTTGTTTCCGAAACATAGATTCAAACGTCTCTCAAATATTAGACTATTCACCAAACATATATATGTACATGTATCTGTTATCCATTACAGTGATATATGATATCCAGCACCAAATTATTTACTTTCAACACCAAATGATATTCTATCCAACAAGCAATTATCTACTATCAACACCAGTTATCTACTATCCATCAACTAATTATTTTCCATCAACACCCAGGTATCAACTATCCATTGACCAGTTATCAGGTGAACTTGAATGTGGTAAAAAAAAAAAAGAACTACTGATCTTATTTGGAGTGTCACATCGCATAAAATATCTAACATAACAAGATCCACGGGTAGACCCGCAATCTATAGATTAGATTCAACTGCTCCTCAGTGTGGATTTACACGTGAACAGTTACAAGTGTTACCCTAGGATACAAAATTACCGCCGCGTGGTCTTAACTAGCACCTCTGCGTCTGTTACACTCTAGACAGGTCAGCATAACATTATCTCTGGTATGACCACGACTATTATCCATTTTCTACACGGTAAATTGGCGAGGTTCTTTATCCGATTACTGCCATAGCATTATACAATTACAGCTCTCGCAATGATTATTCTGTTGTTGTTTCAGCGTAATTATATATTTAACATCAATATCAAATTCTCAGTTATTTTTCTTATCTTGTTGTTTATAACCAACGAGTTTTTTTCTTATTATATCATCGCTCACAATATCACTGATTGTGGTGTCATTAGAATCTAAAACAACTCTTCGAAGTTGATTTATTCTTCGTACTCTGGATACTGTCAAATAAACTAAATTCGACCACTCGATGCGATCATCTATGATCCAAGCAATTGTATCAAGGATGGTTAACTATTGAGATGAATGTATCGTCATTGCGTATCCTAGCGTCCACGGAGATTTATCAGCGCGCAATGCATCTTCCACAACACTAATATCAACCAGCACAATATCATTTAATACGAGAGTTTGTTTCTCTGTTTTCCCCAAAATATCAACTTCAGTATTATCTATTCGTGAATCAGCTGGTCTATAACACAACGGCACTGGAAGTGTTGCGAATTTTTCTTTGTGTGTTTGAAACAACCGCGCTTGAAGTGTGTATCTGACAATCTTTCTACTTGCTACTATCAAATCGTTTGGTCTCCACCCTTCCCAAAATACATAGAATGGGGTTTCTCAAATTATTTCAAGCGCTATTTCACACTGGATTTTATCCGGTTGTAATCTGATTAATCTCTTGAACTCATTTAATTCTGGATCAAGTGATCTATGATCAGCATTAATTTCTTCATAATAATATGCAAAATTCTTCAACCAATTATCTGGAGACAAACCGACAAATGGTGGTGGTTAACCATGATCGCCACACATTATCACAGTTGAATTTTTCAGTAACAACCAACCAAGAAGCCGTTTTAATATATCTAACGACACCGTGCATATCTCTTCCCAAATAATGATTTTTGGAATATATTTCTCACCGATTCGATCCATGCATCGCCCTTATATCGAAAGAAACTGTGATATGTGCAAGAATTAACTCCTCGTTGTTTCATTTCTCTTGCAAGTCTATGAATGGGTGTTAGCATAATCATGTATGACTTCTCCGGAATTAATTTGATCACTCGTGTTGTTTTTCCAGACTCGCTACAGCCATTTAAGTAAACGATTTTATAACTGCACACTGGATCGGATAACGAAGAAGCCGCTCGATAGTTCTGATATTTGATTATTTTTCATGTAATTATTGTAACATCTGCTGATTTAGAATACCCGTGTATCATTTCTTGTTTTATTCTCCATGACCCCCAACGCTCATCGGAATTTTTAAAAAGAGCCACTGCTTCTTTATGTTTGATATCTATATAAAATAAATCTGTGGCGACTCTTACTGCGATGTCAGGAAATCTATTATCATCGATAGCAAATTGATAGAAACATAAGCCAGCATAGACGACCTTAGATGTACGTATTGCGGAGAGTCGCCATTAATGTAGCTAACAATTGACAAGTAAGCATTTTCACGACTGACAAATATATATCTAGCTGTTGCATCCGTATTCAGCATCATCTAGAATTAATCGTGAATAATGTCGCTTGTTATGATATGCTCCACCCTGGGTGAATTTACCGATTATTCTTCTAACAAGATCCTTTGCATTTTTATTATTGACTTCAAAGATGTCCTTGGACTTTTTAGCAATATATTCTTCGTCGAGATGAGGAAATATTTGCTTGTAATCGTTAATTACACTATCAAGTCTGTTGGGTTGTGGTAACCAAACTTCAGTTTGCGCTCGATTTGATATATTTGCCTCACTGACAATCAGCGATATCAATATTTTACAATCGATCATATACCGTAATAACACTATTGCTACCCAGTGTTTTCCAAATATATTTCTACCAAACCAAACATAACAGCACGGATGAAGTCCTTTAGCAATTTCAAATGATACCACTCGAGCGAATCCGGTTAGATCAAATTCGGGTAATAGTCCATTAATCGCACCTCATGTCATCTCGTGGGTGGGATGCCCAAATCGTTTAAAATATCCAACACACTCAGCATATCCGATAAAACTCCCTGGATAACACGCAACCATATCAACCGAAAAACGTTTTTAGGATCATATTTGGAATTCCATAATCCACTATGTCCGTATGCTACACAACTGGCTTGAACATATGAAGGAAATTCATATTGCGTTGGCTTCCATACATTTTTCTCTCTGGCAAAATGAGCTGCAATTGACGGGACTGTAAAACAGTTTGTTAGTAATTGCTTGTTATTATCCGTTAAAAATTTCCGAGCTAGCTTTCTCGTTTCATCGTGAAGAGATTAAAAGTACGGTATATATCACCGTTTGGTCTTACAAATTGGTCGAATTTACCATATTGTTCTGCAAAACTCTGAAATAATCACACTGACACAGGATCGTTTTTACTTCCCGCATGAAGAAAATCCCCCCCCCTCCCCGAAGAACTCCACCGGAAGGTATTTTACGGTTCTATCCCGCGGAAATATTGTTACTGCGTTAGTCCACGCGTGTGCAATATGATCAATGATCTTGATTGGATCCCCGTTTTTTATATTTCGATTCGTATAATACTTCTCCTGTTATAGTTGATACGGTTATTGGGAATCTTAATATCTTTACTAGCTCAGCTACATTTTGAATTGTGGCTCAAAAATCCTTGACTGTTAGCGCCAATATGTTAATTTGTTACGTCTTAGATCTGTCAACCCGTTTCCACGCAATGCATTTGTAAAATGCTCTATTACTCGTTCGGCTACAAAAATGTATCCCTATCCCTGACAATTTCATAGGTTTCAATTTCTCCACACTCGGTTTTTCATTTATACGATAAATTCCATAAACAACCGCGGTCACAGGATAAGCTCTCTCGTAATACGGTTTGTCAATTCCAGTCAATATTCCTGGTTTGGAATCCTGACTCATGGTGACAACTTTTTTATTTTTCAAGATAGGATCGAATTTATCACAAATAATCCAGTTGTTTCTTTCTGGTAGTATAATAAATTTCACTCTGAAAAAATACTTTCGATGTCCACTTTCGTTATTATTCTTGCTGCCCGTTGGTCGTTCATGGTAGCATCAACACTAGCAGCGATTTGAAACGTTGACCAACAGTGAGATGCACCCTCGCGCTTAAATTCGTTAAACGCCTCATGGATTTTACCTATCATGCTTCTATCACTTACTAGACCCTTATTTTCTGCATATATAGAGACTCTATCGAGATTGAATTTAACATTTTTCCAGTGTTTTTATTTATTTATTTTTTGTGATAATCTATCAAACTCCTTCATATTATAATTAAAACAAGTATTTAAATAAAGAATTTATATAAAATGAATCACTGTAAATGGCTTATGATAGGACCAGTAACCGTTTGTAACAAATCGTGCAGAAACGAATTCGGTGGATATCATTCACAGAATGTGCGACGATGAACCTTAGGTCCAAAACCCTGTATACGATGCAATGTTGGAATACGAAGAAACACACAATTGTTTCTCAGTTGTGGTGGTAAGCGATACAGGGAGCAATTATTTAGTTATTTTGATGGTTCTATCATATTTGGCGAAAGTACGTAAATCATATATGGGATATTGACATAATTTCTGTGTCATCAAAATAACAAAGATAGAACAATTATTTTATCGTTTATATATATATATATATATATATATATATATATATATATATATATATATATATATATATATATATATATACTGTATTGTTACGTATATTTGATTTAAATTATTTATTTTTGTCAGATTCAAATTTGACATTTTGGGTTTAAAATTCGTTAATTGGGAGTGATTTTCTAGAAATGGATGACCTATATACTTTACAAGTAAACACCAGATGTTAACCTCATTTCTGGCCTTGCTTCTAGACTGGTAAACAAGCTTCTAAAATGATTGGTTGATTCCAAGGACATTAGAGCTTTACTATAATAATGATTGGTTCTTATGTGGGTCATACACTGTGTACGTGTTTTTATGAACATGGTTTTGTTCTGTGAGATTCTGGAATATCACGTGATCCCTTCCTGTTTACGTAAAAAACAGTATATAGTTGTGTTTGAGAGAGAGAGAGAGAGAGAGACAGAGAGACAGAGAGAGAAAGAAAGCAGTTCAGTAGAAAGATTGGGCTTTTAGAATACAAAGATGTGTGTTATAGTTTGAGTTATATTGGAAATTATTTCAATTTGTTTGGATAAAGAGGAATTTATTGTGTTATTACCTTGTATTGAAAATTATTTCAAATCATTTGGATCAAGAGGAATTTATGGTATTATTTATCTGGAAAAACTTGTGCTTATTTGACTTTCATAAATTTAAAACTGACTTATCATGTGACATCGTCATCCATCTTGGATTGCTTCGTCAAGATTCGAACCAGGAACTATTACGACATTTTATTATCAGGACTTTTGCAATTCCACTAGTGGATTATATTGTGAATTTATTTTGGATTTATTTTTGGACTTGATTCTCTAAAACTGTAAGTTTACTTTTTTCTTTTATGAAAATATTTCTACTCAATAAATTGTTTTATTAAGTTTTTACAAGCTTGTTATTTTCACTCTTTCTATGTTACTGTTTATTCGAGCCTAAGCACGTAACAATATATATATATATATATATATATATATATATATATATATATAATATTTGGACACTTTCCACATCACAAAATATATAACACAATGGTGAAATAACAAAGACCTTACAAAGATAGAACAATTTTTTTATCAGTGAGACTTTGTGCAGTGGTATGAAAATATCTTCGTCATATCAAGAGAAAAAAATCAGATTATTAGAAATAATTTAATATTATTTTGTAAAAATAAAATTATCATTCAACTTAACTAAATGAAAAATATACTGCATATCACAATGATTTTTTTTTTGTAAATAATTTTTCTCAGTGTAAAATATATCACGTTTTTTTAAATATTATTATTTTTGTAATTTCCTAAGTAATTTCTCATGTATTTACTCGAAATGCATTTTTCAAAATGCAACAATACAAGATACAAAAGGAGAAAAAATATATTAAAAAAATGAAAAATTATGCGTTACTTTGACATTATTCTGACCAATACATGTATTGGGTTGACAATTATACATTTTCCAGTTCACTCTACATTAGTGAAACAGTCATAAGTTTGAAATACACAACGCTATTTGCAAAGGGACACCTTCTAAACTTAAATGTGGAGACATTCTAAATCAGTCAACTAATTTTAGGTGTGATCCAGTTATTTATAAACTTGAAGAATTTAAGGGAGCTGATAGTACAGGTATGCTGTATTATGAATGAATGAATGACTATATATATATATATATATATATATATATATATATATATATATATATATATATATATATATATATATATATCAATGACCAAAGCAAGATGATGTATATCAAAGTTGAAAAGATTCTAAAAGACCATAAGAATGAAATATAAAAAAGATAAAATGTATGTACTTGGGAATGGAAAAGATGTGTTAAATTGTTTAACATTTCAGGACAAGCATTAAACATTATTCGATTAAAAAGAAAGACAAATAAAGCACAACATGTATCATTAATAAGGCTATTGATAATTATAAGTTTGTATTGCATACAATTTTTTTTATTATAGATAATGATCTTTAAGAATGCAAAGAATGTGGAAATAAGTGCATTTAAAAGAGTTAAAACTGCCATGTCAAGTGAATTTGTATGACTCACAAAACCAGATCATAATTCTGTTAAGACAAACAAATGAAGCACACCACATAGCAGTAATATTAGGCACATGAAAATGAAATTATGAGTTGTATCTCACTAAATGTTTAAATATACATAAAAACTAAATCCACAACACCAGCTAAACAACAAAATGTTACAAATGAAAACTTTTGACATAGCAATATCATAAAATAGCAATAAATGACATCACTGAAAAAAATCACAAGAGATAACATTTGAATATATGAAGCTGATTCCAGCTTGATCTGAAAAGGCTGAAAAACAAATGCAATGAAAAAGGCTTCAAAGCTAGTCCAATAGATTCTTTACAAAACTTGATATCATTTTGATTTACTTTATTTGTCACTAGTAATAATGTTCCATATCATTGGATTAGTATACTGAATGCTCTATTTAAACAATTGTTTCTTTGGCTTTGGTGTAATATAATTTGTACATGTAACAGGCCTTAATTTGGAGTCCAGTGAAAGAAAGTGCTTAGATAGATGGGAATGGCTTTTCTGGACACTTTAAAGTTTATACATTAATGAATCCTTTCAAATGAATATTCTTGTGTCCAGACAATTCTCTAAAAAATG
Source organism: Unio pictorum (assembly GCA_030141615.1). Lineage (NCBI taxonomy): Eukaryota > Metazoa > Mollusca > Bivalvia > Unionida > Unionidae > Unio > Unio pictorum. The sequence continues at coordinate 7,600,867 of JARLTB010000027.1, read as the reverse complement.
ATGTAGAATGAACTAGCTTTCCTATGTTTGGTGTATTAAAAGTGTTGTAATGATTGAGTTAAATGCAATATAATGTGTTAAATTACGAAACTATAACTTTGATAAATTATGGTCTTATATTAAAAAGGAATGAATGCTCTGATTTTCTTATGTTGCCAAGATAAGAATTAACATTTTATGAATCAAGTTTAATGTAAATAGACCAAAGTAGATTGTTATCTGCAATTAGAACAATAATTTTATTATGAGATAAAATGAAGATTGACAATGTCAAATATAACTTGGAAATTGCCACTTTCTAGCCTTGCTGATTACAAAAGGTCCAGTTAATGGAGTCAAAGGCTTTTTCAAAGTCTATTAACAATACTAAACCATATCTATTTTCATTCTCAAGTTGGTCCATGATATCATATAATACCCTGGTATTTTCACTATTGAATCTACCCTTTATATATCCTATTTGAGTATCACTGATTATTGATGGAAGAACCTTTTTAATCCTAGCTGCAATGGCTCCCTAAGCAATTTTAGTCAATATTTAAAAGTGATATAGGTCTCCAGGTTTTAAAATATCTTCTATCTTTTTCTTCCTTTGGTAGACATGTGACTCCTTGAGTCTAAAAATCTGAAAGATTTCCTACAGTATATTCATAAATTTATTGATCAGCATATAAATCCCCCAAGAGATTTCCAAAAGAATTTATAGAACTGTAGAGTGAATCCATCTGAGCCAGGACTTTTTCCATTTTCCATCCGTTTTAGAGACATAATAATAATAATAATAATAATAATAATAATAATAATAATAATAATGAGGACTTTGTATAGCGCCTAATCTTTCAAAGCTCTAAGCGCTTTACACCATCAATAATGATATGACTACACTACAGAACAACAAATGACAAAAACAATGAAATTGGAAAACATAAAAACATGCTGAAAATATATAAGATACAAAATACGATTAGGTCGCTAAGTTTGTCCCTGAAGTCGAAACAGGTGAGTCTTGAGAGCACTCTTAAAAGGGACCACTGTGTCTTTGTGTCTAATTTCAATGGGCAATTCGTTCCACGTCGCCGGGCCCTGGTATGCAAACGAACGTTGTCCATATGACTTTGTTTTCACCTTGGGAACAATGAGTATACAATTATCAGAAGAAGAGCGCGAGGATCTAGCTGGTGTATACACATGGGTGATGCTGGATAGGTATGTTGGGCTGGAGTCTGTAATTGAAATATAGCACAAAGAACAAATTTTGTGTTTGATTCTGTATTGAATTGATAGCCAGTGTAGGGTATTGAGCAGTGGTGAGGTGTGCTCTGATCGAGGTACTCTAAAGATGATCCGTGCAGCTGTGTTTTGAACTTTTTGAAGTTTCTGGAGTAAATATTGTGATGAACCAGACAGAATTGAGTTACAATAGTCCAGTCTTGAAAGTACTAATGAACACACAAGTGTTTTCGTGGCATCAACTGAAAGATATTTACGAATGGAACTGATGCGTCTCAATTCAAGATATGCAGCCTTGCAGATGTTCATGACATGTTGGTGCAATGTGAGAGTACTGTCTAGAGTAACACCTAGATTCCGAACTGACTGTGAGAATTTAATGTTGGTGTTGCTGATATTTATTGTCTGAGGTAAAGGTTGTGAATGAGAAAGTCTTTGTGTTGTGATCAGAATAGCCTCAGTTTTATCATCATTCATCTGCAACTTGTTACATGTCATCCATGATTTCACATCCGAAATGCACTTCTCTACTCCATGGATGGTAGCATACCGACTTCATTACTTGTAACCAGACCTTCGCATGGTTCTCTTTCTTTTTGACTAAGTTTAATATTGTGATTAAGAAATCTATTTAGAGTTCCTCATCAGCTGAGCAATTCTACTTTTGTACAATTCCATAAAAACTGTTTTGGAGCTAATAAAATATCTATTTGGTCAGATATATTTGTCCCATCATCTAAAATAATATCCTTTATTGTCTTATTTTCTAGTTTCTTTCTTCAAGATTTAAAAAATACTTTGTGCTTTTTCCCCAAATTCATACCATCTAGCTCTAGATCTTAATATAACATCTTCTATGTATTTTTTGTTGTAGATTCCTCTAATTCTGCATTTTGTTTCTCTAAAATTTCCAAAGCTTTTCCTTCTATGTTATTCACCAGTCCCCCCTGAATTTCTATTATTTCCTGTTCAATTTTTAATTTTGCTCCATTTTTCTTTTGTTTTTCTAATAGAATAAAATATAGTTTCAGATCTTATTTTCATTTCCAACAATTTCTAAGAACATTTGATCATTACAGGATAGAGAAACATGGAGAGAGTCATCTCTATTTCCCTCTACATAATATTCATTTACCGTGTCAGTTATACACTTTTTGACAAAATCAGTATACTCAATGTTCCTCAACATTTGTGCATTAAATTTCCAATATCCTTTTACCCTTGGACATGTTGAAAAAACCACACTCAAAACAATAGCTGAATGATCAGTCTATATATACCCTGGTAAGATACACTCATCAGCTATATTCATGTGAATGTTATCCAATACAAGAAAGTAATCTAATCTACATTGTTTCAAGGGAGATTTTGCCTCCAGGTATACATTGTTAAGTTGTCATTCGAATTTTGCTAGGGGTCAATTAATTTCAATTCATTTTTGAGGTCTTGAATCCACTGCTCTAGACTGTTTGTGTTTGTGATGTAAAATATTATAAGTATACAAATCTAAGTCTTGAACAGATTCCAGTCTCCGCACATTACAATTGATGAAAAAAACCTCTTTTAACTCTCTAAAAAAGCTAGGATTATCATCATTATAACCAAACAAAATCATGAAAGTTATTCTGTTGCCATTAATTGCAATATCTAAAATAATAAATCTTCCTTGACAGTCACATCTTTCTCTATGAATTGTGAATTCAAAAGTATTTCTACAAAATATTGCAACCCCAGCACTATTACTAGAGCAGTGGCTAAATATACATTTGTATCCCCATTCAACTGCCCAATCTATTTCATCCTTCTTTGTACTATGAGTGTCTTGCAAGCATACTATTGATACATTATTTTGTTTTACCCAGTGGAAAATGTCCCTTGGTTTAAAGATTGAACCTTGCAGGCCTCTAACATTTATAGATATAATTTTTATGTTATTATCCATGACAACGGTAGAAATTTGACATACACATGTTCTTGTACAGGAATGAATGAAGTAATTATCACCTTGAGTTTATCATATGCATAGCTTTCACACTCACTCTCACACAGAAAACAAACATCATTAATAAAAACATCCATGGTGTTACAGTACATGCTGTAGATTTGTCTGCAGTTAACATTTTATACAGTATACGATAGACAACAGTTTTGTAAACCAATAGGCACAGATTAATAAGAATATAAATTACAAATTTAATGATTGAAAAGGAAAGTATGAATGAGAGCATACATGGAAGTGGTGGGTGATTGAATGAATGAGCAAGAATGTGAGATTGAAGAAAAAATATAATGTTGAAGAGCAGTGTTGAATAGGATAAATAAACGACTGAGTAAATGAATGTGTAAATGAATGAAAGATGATTTTTGAAATAAGAGAATTTATTATGGAGAGAGATGACACAATGGACGAGCAAAAAACACCAAATCTATAAATTAATGACACAACTGGTGAGAAAGAAGTATCTTATAGAAAAAGAGTCATACAAATCCATGTAGAAAAAGGAATACCAAAACAAAAGTTCACATACCTAATATGGACAATGTCATGAGTTCATAAGTTGCATATTACACTTATTTTCTAATTTTCTCATTAATTTCATCAAAGATTTCAAATTTTATCCTTTTTCCTGATTTGGTGTTACCATACACAGATCCATTAAAGTACCATGCACTGTCCATTTCTTGATGCCTGGTTGATTTATTGATAAGTTTAGTATTCATCCTGGAAACATCCTCTACCAGTCTAATTCCTTTGTTCTGTTTAAAATCCTTCTGCTTTTTGATAATTGGAAGTTTACAATCTAAACTCCAGAATTTGCCAATCACTAGCCTTGGTTGTCCCTATCAGCCTGGGATCCTATGCACCGCCACTATGTCCCTGTTATCCAGATTAATCTTTGTGACTTCCTTCACCAATTTCGGAATTCTCTCTCTCAGACTTTCATTTTCCTCTTCCTGCAGCCCTAAAACTTTAACGTTCAGCTTTCTTGAATATTGTTCGGGCTTGCTCCCTACTGTCAGAATTGTTCATGTCACTCCTCATTTTATCATTTTCCTTCTTTGCCTCTTGTAATGTTTCTCGCAATTGGTGGTTTTCAAATTCCAGTGAGTCCATCCTATCCATCAACTCACTTGTCCTCTCCTTTGCTACCCTTTCACTTTTGACAACTATCTCCTTTCTCAGATCTTCCTTCACATTCTCTAACAATTTCTTCACAATAGTTGAGACAATTTCTGTTAGGTCATCTTTTTTCACCAAATCAGCAATAGCAGATTGAAATCTGCTTTTGAAATACTCCCTCTGAGACTTTGTTTTATTTCATCTAAGTCCAATTGAATTGTGCTCAAGCCTGATTCACTCAAACTTGTGTCAGATGTTAAAATTATCTATGCAGAACCCATAGATATAATCACATTAAAATTACCAATGCAGAACACAGATTCAAAGACATTAAACATCCCATACAGAATCCATAGATTTAATTACATTAAAATTCTTATGTAGATTCCATGAATTTAATCAATTCAAAATTCCCAATAGAGATCCCATCAGAACAAGATAAAATGACCTTTTTAAACTTCCAGAGCAAATTAAATTATTGTCAGAGGGCCAAATAAACATTCATGCCAGAACATAAGCCATGTAAGCATGCCAAAAAAGTAATCATGTAATAACTTTATTCTGCACTGGTCTGTGATCAGTGCTATCTTTGCCAAATAAAACAGCTATATACAAAAGCATGCCTACTCCAACATCAAACAATAATTTAGATCTGCACCATAATGTCACTGAGTCACTTCAGCCAAACAAATGTTCTTTGGATTGAGTACATTTTCATTAAACTATATGAAATTCTATCCTAACTCAATATAGTATGCCTTGAAAAGGAGAAAAAGAGAAGACACCTGGCAGTCATGATTCACATTCATTAACTATATCAGAATTAGCTAGAAGTTTTAGATTGTCTCTTTCTTCCAGCTAACAATTCATGTTCAATTAATATTTCATTATTTGATACACAGAGATCTCTTCATCTGCATCACTTTTATGTGTCACTGCAAGCATTTGCTTATCTTCACTGAAGATAAGGCCACGTGCATGATGCACTCCATCCAGGGTTATCTCTCCTGCCTTTTTTCCATCCAATGTAAGTACTCTGATATTTGAAGCAGCTACTAATAACATCCCATCCACAACACAGGAAGTACGAGGTTCAGTGAGCTTACATGTTTTAATTATAAATTTGTTGTCGTCTTTGATGACAATGATAAAAAACTCTTGAGTTTTATAGTCACTTACACAGATGGTTATGTTATCCACAGCTCTGACATAGGAAGGATTTCTGAAAAGTGTTTCTCCTGAGCTGCCATATTTAATTTCTTGCAAAATCTGTCCACCTTTTGAGCATAAAAAGACTGATCTTGTTTCCCTGTTACAGATAACCAATCTGCCATCTTTCAAAGAGCTAATACCAGCACAGTGTTGTTTGAATGGTATGGTTGAAACAACAGACAACTTATCCTTTGTATCAACAACTTGCAATACAGTTTCAAATGGAAATGTTACCGTAACAAGATACTCATCAGTAAGTGCAAGGCAGTCTGGTCTAGTTTTAAAAGCCAGTCTATCTTTCAGTGTACCCTGAAGTGAAAATTTCTTCAGCTCTTTATTATTACCATCAGTGACAATCAGGTCATCATTGGGGTTTAAGACAACATCCAGCAACCAGGGTATCTCCTTATTGTTTTGTGCCCGTCCTGAAAATTTCCATTTTAGGGAAAACATGCTCCTGTTGAATCCAGATGCTGAATGTAAATAAAATGTAATAAAATTAATAAAGTATGTACAGAAAATTATTATATTACATCATCGCCCTCTTACTGCACACCAGACAGCTTTATGAATCAGTTTTTTTTCTACCATTGCATTCAATTAAGAAAATCAAATTAATTGTTTTCCCTATTTCAAGGGAAAAGAAGACAAGATTCATATGCTCTAAACATGGATCATACCAAGAGTTGACAAATAGATACTTTAGATTTAAATATAAAATGTTCCAAAAATTGTTATGTAACTTATGTTCATATCAAATGCAATTCAAAGTAATCCCCATATTTTCATTTAGTAATGGCTGTAGTTTGTGAGATAGTTAAATTCATCTGTTATATTTCTTGTTATCTGTACTGATTATATATCAGAAGAAATTAAATTCATCTGTTATAGTTCTTGTTATCTGTACTGATTATATATCAGAAGAAATTAAATTCATCTGTTATATTTCTTGTTATCTGTACTGATTATATATCAGAAGAAATTAAATTCATGTTATATTTCTTGTTATCTGTACTGATTATATATCAGAAGAAATTAAATTCATCTGTTATAGTTCTTGTTATCTGTACTGATTATATATCAGAAGAAATTAAATTCATCTGTTATAGTTCTTGTTATCTGTACTGGTTATATATCAGAAGAAGTTAAATTCATCTGTTATAGTTCTTGTTATCTGTACTGATTATATATCAGAAGAAGTTAAATTCATCTGTTATAGTTCTTGTTATCTGTAATGATTATATATCAGAAGAAGTTAAATTCATCTGTTATAGTTCTTGTTATCTGTAATGATTATATATCAGAAGAAATTAAATTCATCTGTTATATTTCTTGTTATCTGTACTGATTATATATCAGAAGAAATTAAATTCATCTGTTATAGTTCTTGTTATCTGTACTGGTTATATATCAGAAGAAGTTAAATTCATCTGTTATAGTTCTTGTTATCTGTACTGATTATATATCAGAAGAAATTAAATTCATCTGTTATAGTTCTTGTTATCTGTACTGATTATATATCAGAAGAAATTAAATTCATCTGTTATAGTTCTTGTTATCTGTACTGGTTATATATCAGAAGAAGTTAAATTCATCTGTTATAGTTCTTGTTATCTGTACTGGTTATATATCAGAAGAAGTTAAATTCATCTGTTATAGTTCTTGTTATCTGTACTGGTTATATATCAGAAGAAGTTAAATTCATCTGTTATAGTTCTTGTTATCTGTAATGATTATATATCAGAAGAAGTTAAATTCATCTGTTATAGTTCTTGTTATCTGTAATGATTATATATCAGAAGAAATTAAATTCATCTGTTATATTTCTTGTTATCTGTACTGATTATATATCAGAAGAAATTAAATTCATCTGTTATATTTCTTGTTATCTGTACTGATTATATATCAGAAGAAGTTAAATTCATCTGTTATAGTTCTTTCTGTACTGATTATATATCAGAAGAAATTAAATTCATCTGTTATAGTTCTTGTTATCTGTACTGGTTATATATCAGAAGAAGTTAAATTCATCTGTTATAGTTCTTGTTATCTGTACTGATTATATATCAGAAGAAATTAAATTCATCTGTTATAGTTCTTGTTATCTGTACTGATTATATATCAGAAGAAATTAAATTCATCTGTTATAGTTCTTGTTATCTGTACTGGTTATATATCAGAAGAAGTTAAATTCATCTGTTATAGTTCTTGTTATCTGTACTGGTTATATATCAGAAGAAGTTAAATTCATCTGTTATAGTTCTTGTTATCTGTACTGGTTATATATCAGAAGAAGTTAAATTCATCTGTTATAGTTCTTGTTATCTGTACTGATTATATATCAGAAGAAATTAAATTCATCTGTTATATTTCTTGTTATCTGTACTGGTTATATATCAGAAGAAATTAAATTCATCTGTTATAGTTCTTGTTATCTGTACTGATTATATATCAGAAGAAATTAAATTCATCTGTTATAGTTCTTGTTATCTGTACTGATTATATATCAGAAGAAGTTAAATTCATCTGTTATAGTTCTTGTTATCTGTAATGATTATATATCAGAAGAAGTTAAATTCATCTGTTATAGTTCTTGTTATCTGTACTGATTATATATCAGAATAGCTTATGTAATGGCCTTTTGTCTGTCAGCAGTTCTTTTATTAATTGCTACCACTACTCCTCCTAAACCACTGGAAGGTATGCAACCAACTTTTACAGACACATTCATAATAAAGTCTAGGTGTACCTAAGTGAAAACAACACCCCAATATGGCCACAATAGAATCATTTTGGAAAATATTATTACCACTTCAATATGGATGGTCATATATCAAAGTAGAGTTTTTACAAAAGGATCTGTCCTAAATTTCAATAATGGCCATTTTGAAAATCTTGTTATTCCTACTTCTCCTGAATGGATGAGTGTACATGTATTTACATTGTATTTTCATTGAAAGGCCTTTTATTATGTCTAGCTGGTTCTGAAAGAAAATGCCTTCACCCTGACACTCAATATGGTCACCCATGGCAACTTCCTTCAAAATGTTTTAATCATTATTCCACCTGATTGACATATAAACATTCATTTTAACTAAACCACTATCTGTAATATCTGTTTGTTAATGAAAATGATGCTTGTCATCAGACATCAAATCTAAAAAATCATGTTATTAATATTATTCTAGAATGGATGATCCATCATAGAGGTGGTCCTTAAGGTCGCACTCCACACTAATTAAATACATCTAAAAGTGCGACACCTGTAAGGTTTAGTTGTTTGCATTATTAATATGCACATTGGTGTCAATGCTTGCATGCCATCATTATAAACCATGTGCTCAAACATTAAAGCTGAAGCCAATTTATTACATTACTTTCAGGCAATGAAATTACTCATCTAGTACCACTATCACTAAGGACCACATTTGTATACTTATAAAAGAAGGCTGTATTTGATTTAGCAGGTCAGAAATACAACACATTTTAATTCCTTTATGTATATTTGATTCCTGAGTGCTTCATTGAAAATGTTTGTGCCAAAATTGAAAAACTATGGTCACAGGTGTGTTACTCTTTTTTTACATCAACACTGTATGATTTCTATATCTTCATTGTAGTTCTTATAAAAGATGACAGTAAGTACACATGGTTATGTGACAATCATGGACAAATGAAATAGGTTCATTGAGAATGATAATCATTAGTTAAATTAAAAGGAATAAAATAGACATTTACTTTAAATTTATTATTTTGACAATGTAAAGATAGTGATGCATCCACACATAAAAAAGTATTTGAACTACCCTTCAAAGCATAGATAACCCATTGCTTGAGTTATACTACAGTTATGGAATAGGTATGCACAAGGATATGTTGCCTTCTGGCCCTTGTGTTATGCTACAGTTATGGAACAGGTATTCACAATGGATATGTTGCTTTCTGGCCCTTGTGTTATGCTACAGTTATGGAATAGGTATTCACAATGGATATGTTGCTTTCTGGCCATTGTTTTATGATACAGTAAAAGAAAAGGTATGCACAATGATATGTTGCTTTCTGGCCATTGTTGTATGCTACAGTTATGGAATAGGTATGCACAATGATATGTTGCTTTTTGGCCATTGTTTTATGATACAGTAAAGGAATAGGTATGCACAATGATATGTTGCTTTCTGGCCCTTGTTTTATGATACAGTTATGGAATAGGTATGCACAATGGATATGTTGCTTTCTGGCCATTGTTTTATGATACAGTAAAGGAATAGGTATGCTGGAGAACATGTTGCTTTCTGACATGCATGTAATGTTACAGTTAAGGAAATAGGTATGCTTGAGAACATGTTTTCTTTCCCATGTGTTAATGCAGCAAGTATGGAAATGGGTATTTTTATGAACATGTTGCTTTCTGTGTCTTGTGTTATGCTACATAATTGGAAATGGATATTCTTGAAAACATGGCAAGGTGCAAATAAATACACTATTCGCAACCACAGGGTTAGAAAAAATATAAATAAAGAATAATAGTAGTTTGATACCTTGATTTCCTTTGCATTCTCCTTCAACAAAGTCACTAGCCAATTCATGGTCACTACTTGAAGCCATCTCTATTACTGATCTGTCTCTTTATATATATATACATATATACTTCTGAAATTACATAGGATATTTAAATTATAGACACAAAGTCAAAATACTCTTCTTCGGCAAAATAATGCTTACTTCATAACTTGAAATGGCATCATCATTACATGATGTCACTTTTATATCATAGAACCATGAACTCCTTGAAAGACTGGATGTGAAATTTTATGGTTATGACCTCTGTTAATTATTTAGTCAAGGGAACAAAAAAAATCCTGTTCAATTATAATAGTAATAGTAAGTGCCTTTTGAAAGAAAATTGTAAAATCAATTAATAGTATACAAGTTTCTAGTTATTATGACCTCCTGTACATTAGCTGTGCAGGCATTCTGTTGGGGAACAAGACAGTAATCTCAATAAATGTGTCATATTTAAACTATCAACTCATTATGTTAAGGAAAAGTAACTCTGTTAATGCAAGTAAATTTTATCCTAAGGAAACACATGCAGTCATAAACAAACAACCAGAGCATGACTTGCATTGTTATATCTACCTTTTTCCCCCATAAACTTCCAAGTGTTTAATCACTAAATGTAAATTTTAAGCAGAATTGATAAGTTTGGGTGATTTCAATACTGTCAAGTTTAAAGACGTTTTTCTGTGGGTTTTGAAAATAAATGCAAAGTTTTACTTATTGGGTACAACAATGTACATGATGTACAGAGTTTGTGACCCTGATTTGAGTATTAGGCTAACCATGTGAGTAGAAATGGCCATGCAGTTTATCTGTTTCTCAGCCATTTTATGAGACACAGTCCAATTCATAATTTCTAAACTATTGTCAATGCTGTCTTATTATAATATATGCAAATACAAAAGAAAAATGTTGAGACAGTAATAATACTATTGTTGTGTCCAATGTAATTCTCTGATTATTAACCAAATTACATTCAACTGTACATAACAGGAATCTCTGATATAATGTATATGAAAATACTATGTGGTTTGAATGGTATAATAGTAAATCAAAGACTTTATATATTTACTCTTACAGTCAAAAGTTCCATTTCTGGCTCCAAAACAAGGGAAAATACAGTGGTGACTTATAAATGATATTCATTACTGTTCCTACCATAAGCTCTGTCCACTGAAATGACCACACAATGGCAACATAGGTGCTGTTTAATGTACTTGATATATGCAAAGGACAATTGACTTAGTACATGTACATCTGAACCTGATTTGTACAAATACTTGTTGGGAATATGATATTTCATGCAATCACCATATAAAGTGACATACAAATATAAATAATATGCTAGTTTATATATTATTTGATACACATCATCTTTGCCATGCTTGTAGGCAAAAATATGAATTGGTGGCCTGCACTGACCACATACTCTAGCATAACACCTTATCTATCTTTTTAAATGACTACAATGTATGATGAAGAAACCTAGCTAAGTATTATAACGTCATACACAAAACAATAGCAATAACTATTTATCATACAGTGTAACTATAGCAGCACTAATAAGCATTGTATATAATAAGTGTCAACCCTTTCTCAACAAATGGCTTTTTTGATGGAATCACAGAATCCATTGCAGAAAAATGCATGGATGCAGATATGTATACATCATAGTCACTGAGGATCTTGCACTATATTTAACATTCACTATTTGTGACAATCATAAACATTCAACTGAGATTTTTTCTATATATCATATTTAAGACAATTATCTAACATTAAGTACTTTTCATTATCTTTACATGGGTATTAAGGATAAAGAACTGATAATACTAAAACATATAACGATCAGCAGAGTAACATTTATAGAATACACATGCAGTAAAAGAAGATAAATTGAAGGGAAGTGTATACCAAGAAATAAGGCGTCTGATATTAAATATTTCATGTATATGTAGGAATTTTCTTTACTATTACTAGTACTGACCACACATGTACTCTCTGTATAGGCAATTTGATAACCATCTGTTTACAGATATGCCTCTCAGTCATAGGACCGTATAAACTGAAAGAAGGTGCATATGGCGCCCAGTGCCGTTGCACGTTTGCGTTGGATGCCCTGGAAACCATCACCTATTGGTATGCATAATCCTCGTACCCCACCCCTACAAACTGTTGATCTTTTTAATATATATATATATATATATATATATATATATATATATATATATATATATATATATATATATATATATATATATATATATATATATATATAATAGTCATGATACTAATAACTATAAACCGTATAAACTGAAAGAAGGTGCATATGGCACCCAGTGCCGTTGCACGTTTGCGTTGGACGAAACAGTGCCCTTGGAAACCATCACCTATTGGTATTCATAATCCTCGTACCCCACTCCTGCAAACTGTTGATCCTTTTAATATATATATAATAGTCATGATACTAATAACTAAATTTAGGTACTGAAATAAAAGAGATGTATATTTATTTCATTAAAATATAGAAACAAAGAATACGCTCCAAAAATGCCACCTCCACCCTGTCAATCAACGACGTGCCTCATGCAGAAACTATATTGAATTTACACGGTCTGAAAATGATCTTTTGCTCATTGTATATTATTTCTGAACGCAATAAAATAACAGTTTATTTGATTAAAAATCACAAATTCATGTGATATTTAATGAATTTTTAATCAAAATACCTCTAGTTCTCCGAGTCGACACACTCACATCAAAACAGAAAGTAGGAGAAAATGCAGTCTCACGTGACCGGGGTGCTCCAATCACAAGTGACCGCTCAGGTGTGGTCCCGGTATCACGATACCAATTGTTTTTCCGTAGACCTCGATGCTAGTGTTCTGCGAAATAAATATAATTTATATCCTACATCGGCGTGCATGTCACACACTTCCATAAAGGATAATGTTAGATTAGGACAGAATTAGGTATTCCATTACATTGAAGAGAGATAACTCTGCTGGAACTATAGTCTGATTCTATATCCCCCGTTTGTTTGTACCCCCCTGCCAATTTCAGTAACGAAAAGTATAAACAAGATTAAAAAAAAGTCAATAAATCTTACTCAATTCATTCATTGATTTATAGTTTCTAACCCGATTGCGACCAGGGTGTCCATAACACATTTATCGTCGTTAATTTTCATTAAATTGATGTTTTCTAAAATCACACTCTCACGCCATATATTATTGAAAAAGTATGGTCAGTGCACACTGGATTTTGTGACCCAGCTACTGAGACGCAGTCTCATCCAAACTATTATTTTGCAGTCAATACATAACGACCATAACTAAGTTAGCAAATCAGAGAGCACGTAAATAGGTATAAAAATGTGTGACAATCAACAGTGAAAAAGTATCATTTATTCCTATTCACTGTAAACTGAGACAACAAAGTCATAGTTTTGTTACATCAGTCTAATGCAGTCCCGGATTACCCATTAGGCAGAGTAGGCAACTGCCTATGGGCCCCGCGACTTTTATGGGCCCCATCAAGGGCCCCCAGGGGCCCCCATGAGACCGTGACCGTGGGTCTGGGGCCCCAAAAGTTTGACTGCCTATGGGCCTCCACGGTGCTTAATGCGGCGCTGGTCTAATGCACTACTTCAAAAGTGGTTAAATGTTCTTTAATCACATACGAGTTATTCTGGTGTCAGTTCCTGTATAGTAACCAAACCATGATAAAATATCCATTAATCACGTTCGAATGAGTTAGAATTATTGCTGATGTTAATTATGTAACACATTATACATTACACGGAATGTCACAGCAAATATAACTCGTGTAACTTAAGAAATCTGAATACATATCTTCCTATAATTATCTCTCCATATTTTTATAAATAGTTTGTTTTTAGTTAATGTTGGAGTAGAATAAAATTTATACAACCAATAAAGGGGTTCATTATCATGGTGGGATTAAAAGGCACGCCTTCTGCTATTGGTCCAAGACGACATTATATTGCTTTTGATCATGATAATGCGTAATTGGCATGGTCACCAATAACATCAAGATCAGGAATATATTATTTAAGATTATTTTATAAAATCCGACACTTGTGAATATTAAGTTAATTAATATGTGACCAATTCTAACAATTTTGAATTCATTTAAAATTATATTCTATTAACTGTTTAAATACCTACAGGAGTAAATAAATGTAGACTAGTGTGTTCGCCTAATTGAAATATGTCAGTTTTGACATATTAATTTCTTAACGCATTAAGTGTTCAAATCCTTTTCATAAAGAAATTAAAATTAAAAACATCGTGCAAAGTCACCTTTATTGATGCGTACAGCCTCAAATCAGGGGAAAGTGGGCCATGTATTATAAAACAATCGACTAAACAAAAAACTTAAGTGATCCTGATATCATTCATCTCACCTGTTTAAAGGTATATGTAAAATATATTGGCTGAGTTATCTTGATCAGAAGACGTCTCCACCTGTGGAAGACAAACGGTCGATAAAGCCTTTTTACCATATTTTATTCAAAGTGGATAAGGAGTGTAAAAGGATCTAATAAAAGCAAAAGCTTCCACCCTTACTTTTCTCCATAGATGAAACGAAAACACAAGAATAGCTGGGAGTTTAAAAGAAACAAATTCAAACCTCTGATGGAACAAAAATAAAGAATATGCCTGAAATGCAAAATTGTAGTAGAACGGTGGTCTCAGGTAAGACGTGGAAAATATGTTTTCACCTGTGACCATGGACGAAAAACGATCGCCATGACGGCCAGCAACAAAACCTAGTAAGAACACAGTACACGGAACATTCATATAAAGTTTGGTCCCAGATGACAAAGTAATAACAAGTTACACGGACCATTCCCATAATGTTTGGTCACAACTGATACAGTGATAATTTGTAACATCGATCTATCGTAGACAACATTGTTCTAGCTGTGCTTGTGATAAATAAAATGTATACCGAACAGTAGTATAGTGGGATACCCTAGCGACAATGAGAAAATACATCTCAGACCTCCCCCCCCCCCTCCCTTTCCGGGAACGTTTGGTGACAAGGTTTTAATGGGAACATCTGGCGACAAGGGGAATTTAAACATGGGGGATATTAGCACTGCCTAGCGTCAAGGCAAGTGGAGTGGTTGTATAAGAACAATAGGAATGGAAGAGGTGAGGTGACGTCACGGTACTGGAGACAGGTAACAATGTTGCAACAATGTTGCAATAATGGTAGAAACAGGTGTGCACCGGATTAACATCGGTGGGGAGTAGAGATATAATCCCAATAATTATAGAATGATTGAACACATACATACATACATACATACATACATACATACATACATACATACATACATACATACATACATACATACATACATACATACATACATACATACATACATACATACATACATACATTTTACAGGGACAAACATTTCACATTATATTATTTTGTGGGTTGAGGCAAAGAAAGCAAATCTTTTCGAGATCTATGAGTGGTCCTGAAAAGAGCCTTTGGGTTATTCTTCTTCTTCTATTTTCTCCAGTTATACCACAACCTCCTGATATTTCCGATGATTCCTTTCTCCGTCTTCTTCTTTTCATCCTCGGGAATGCAGTCAGGATGTCCCATGGCTCGAAACATTTCTGAACCTTTATCCAACTCTTCTTAAGTTTCTCAAAGTACTCTTCCTTCGTTTTCTTTTCTTTTTTCTTCCTTTCTTCCGCCCTGGTTTGTTTAATTTTCTTTACTTCTATTAATAACACCTTTGTCATCTTGTCTTCGGCTTTCGTTCGTTGGTCTAGCCCCCACTACACAAATGACCACTCTGTACAATTGAATAAGTTTCCTAATTTAAAAAGACCCCACCTCACTTGGATCATATTGTCAAGTGCCTCCCTCAAGGTTCCCACTTTTACATATTTTGGTGTACTGAAACCTCTTAACTTTTCTATTATGACGATCATTAAAATTAGAGACGCTTTAGTCCATATGTGCATCTAGTGGGCGAAATCGTCTATAATGTAATAGAAAACATGCCTTACACTCACTTCAGATTAGTATATACTATCCACACAGAAGGGAGGGTAAACAAACCAAAAAATATAATATCATAAACCACAATATCTACTATATACACAGAATAGAAGAGAAACAAACCACAAAATATTATCACAAACCACAACATCTACTATCAACATAGAAGGGAAGGAAATCAAACCACAAAATCAACTAACCACACAGAAGGGAAGGAAAATAAGTCACAATATGCTATCAAAAACCACAATATCTACTATCCACATACGGGACGAAGAATAAACACAACACATATATTATCCAGACACGAGAAGTAAAAGACCCCCTCACACACACACACACACACACACACACACACACACACACACACACACACACAAATACTATCAAAAACCACAAAATATACTATCCACACCCAAAAGGGAAAGAAAAACAAACCACAAATATACTATCAACACGGAATGGATGGGAAATGAAACACAAACATACTTTCAACACAGAGGGGAGGGGGAAAACCCCACGACTATGCTATCCACACAGTGAAGGTGAAGAAAAATCACACAAATATACTATCCACACACGGGAAGTAGAAAAAACAAACTACAAAATACTATTAAAAAACCACAATATATACTATCCACACACGTAAGGGAAAGAAAACAAACCATAAACATACTATCAATACAGATGGAAGAAGAAAAAAATCCAAAATATACTATCTACTTTGAGAGAAGAGGAATAAACAAACCCCAATCTACTATCCACACTAAGGAAAGAACAAAAAAAAAAAAAAAAGCTAAACCCAATATACACTATCCTCACAGAGAAAAGAAGAAAATAAAACATTATATACTATCCACACAGAGTGAAGGAAATAACCCATTATATACTATCAACACGTACAGAGTGAAGGAAATAATCCATTATATACTATCAACACAGAGTGAAAAAAAGATTTTTTTTAAGCACTTAAGCCCTCACCTACAATGACCAACTCTACCAAACACCCACACACTCCAAAAACATTTCACCCATTACTATATAACGTGAGAGTGTGATTTCAGAACACATCAAGGCACAAAATCATGGATGAACAAACTGACTATTTATTACCCATTTGCATGCCTAAAGTGCAAACTTGAACGAAAAGAAAACACACCCGTTCCATTTCAATTCCAAGTAAACAATGACCCAGAGGGATAGAGAGAGGTGAAAGAGCACATATTCACGCAGTGTCGATAAAAAAAACCACACCATCCTTTTTATTAAAAAGGTAAGATCAAGATACACTTACGTTTTCTTTCTGGTCTATTCTCTTTTAGAAGTTAATCAGGAAATTTCACATCAGGCCCAACGCATCCGCTCAAATTGTCTATTTTTCCATATACATTTCTTCACTGGCAATGTATTCTTCTTCTTAATCCCTCTCTGCTTTCTCCTCTTGTTTGTCTTTCTACTTTTTTATCTTAAGACACTCAGAAGCCCAATGTTTTTTTATCCTGACAACAATAACGGTATCTTGAATTTTGTCTCTCTTTCTTAGACCAAGCAGGTATTCTGGAGATAAATACCCATTTACCTTGCAGATAGAGCAAACTTCATCAGCGCTTATTCACTTTGGCATGACTCTCGTCAAATCAATGATCCGAAGGGAAGGTTTTGTTGCCACTTTCGCCAGTGAATTATGCTTTCGTGTGACTCTTAGCAAATCTTTGACCAGCAGGTCGATCTCTGCTGACTCGTCCATCTTTTTGATCGTTTGAGAGTTGAATGAATACTCTAATACACTCTCCCTATATACAGGGACCTGCTGTATGTAAAACCTAGTCAAAAGAAATTTTGCAATAAGAACGAACGCTTTCATTAAGAAAGTAAGAGGCAAGGACGTGCTTTATAGCCTCACACATGATCTGAAGTATTAGATCAAATCCGTACCAGCGATTTCGAAGACAACATAAGAGAGCTTAAATCAACGCTCTCCACTTAAGTCACAAAACCATGAACAGTTGCCTGATGGTATTGGTCAACTTTAGACCCCTGTTCTACTTCTTCATTGTGGTCTACAATTCCTCTTGCCAAACAATGTCAAAAGTAGTTTTGAAATTGATGAACAGATGATAGATGTCTTGTTGATGTTGTGACTACTTTCACACAGAACCCTGAGATTGAATATTTGTTATTTGTGGTTATTCCACCCCGGAACCCTGTTATTCAGCGATTATTTCTTCTCCTTGTAGTTTCAGTTTGTTCAAGATGATATTCACCATTACCTTACTCTGATGAAACTGATAGTTCTGTAATTTTGGCACAGCTGGAGTTTACCATTTTTAGGGAGTGTTTTAATCAGTGACTGGGTTCACTGTGTTGGCCATTAACCTGTATGTCAGATCTTGTTGCAGATTTGTATTAGTAGCTCTATCACTGATCCCCCCACCACCATTTTTGATAAGTTCAGCTAGGATATTGTCTACTCAGCTGCCTTTCCATTCTTCAGTGCTAATATTGCTGACTCCGTCTCTTCTTTGAGAATGGGGGAAATCATCATCATGTGTAGAGTTTGGAACTTCAAACACTTCTGGGTCTCCAGAAGATAGTTGTAGAGTTCTTTACAATACTTAGTCCATCTTTCTGCAATGTCACTTGCTTCTGTGAGGCATTTTCCATTTTCATCTTGAATGGTATTAACTCTTGGTTGCTTCTGTCTGGTGAGGTCTTTCACAATTTGGAATGCCTTTTTGTGTTTTCTTTATCAGGTTGCTCTCTAAATCTGTGCATTTTGTCGGATATAATCTTCATTTGCTTTTTTCAAGTTTTGTTCTTCTCCTGATATTTTTTTTTTCTCGGTACTCCATTGTTCCTGTTGTGTGCCTGTTGTTTTTGAAGTCTCTTCAGACATGATATAGATTTAGAATCTTTGCTGTAATTCAGGTTTTTTTTTTCTCTGGGCGATGGAGGCCAATGATGTCCTTTGCAGCTGTTGTCATGACTGTGTTGAAAGTACCTGTCATCATTTTCACTTCAACATCAATCACAAGGAGTGGAGCAAATTTTCATCTAACTGTGGCTTACAATGACTTGCAGATGTTAGGGTCCTTCAGTTGTTCAAAGTTGAATTTGAGCCTGATGTTCTTTGGGTTGTTAATTTTCTTCAATTTTACTCGGAAGTTCATTATCACGATGTCATGATCACTCCCAACATCAGCACATAGATACGTTCTTGTTTTTGATCTATTGATATCAGATCGGTAACGGTTTTGAACCAGTATGTAGTTGATCTGGTTATGATTGGTTCCATTTGGTGTGTGCCATGTCCAGCATCGTGAAGCTTAATGTTTGCCCAGGGTTTTTACTATTACCAAGTTGTTGTAGCTTCCAAACTCAAGCAGCCTTCTCCCTCGTTCACTGGCAAACTCATTGCAAGAAGGTCCATAGTGATTGTCCCAGTCTTTTAGAGGATCTTTGCCAACTTGGGCATTCCAGTCTCCTTGGATGATGATGATGTCTTTTGTACTTACCATGTTTATTATACCCTGGAGTTTGCTGTAAAACTCCTCCATTTCTTCATCATCATGATCAGTTGTTGGAGCATAGGCTTGGATAATTGTGATGTTAAAAGGAGATGCTTTCAGACTGATGGAGATGATTCTGATAGATATGGGGAGACATTCAAGCACAGATCCCTTGATAGCTTTGTTTACAATCAAGTCTACTCCACTACAGTAGAACATATTCCCATCTTTTGTTTGGTGTTCTCCTAGGGCTTTCCATCTGACTTCACAGTCCCAGAATGTGCCATGTACAGTATTGCATCTCGTGTGTCAACTCATGGAGTCTTCCAATTTGCACCAGATTTCTAATGTTCCAGGTGGCGATAGCAATGCTGTCGCTCTCTCTGATTTTATACAAAGTACCAGTAGCAAACTTGTCACACAGCAAAAGATTAAACAACATAAATACCGTTACAACAATAGAAGCCTTAAATCGTCTCTTTAAAAAGAAATGCATAAAAATAATTACATATTAACAATAATTATGAATAGCCAGTGAAACCGAATTTAAGAACGGTCATGACATGTGTACATACGCCTTTCACTCTGAGAAGGAATGTGGATCTAAATTGCCAGTTATAAGATCGTGTCTTGTACATTTGCATTTACATTCAGCGTCTTGGTGATCATCATTACGATGAAATCGAAGGACGTATGGACGAACGAGCATCTCGATGACAAGATTCTAAGTTTTGCTTGCGTCAATCCTAAAATATATGGCTACGAATACCGAGACCAAGAAAAAGTGCACCGACTGTAAAGTGAAATGATTGTCACTAAATTATGGCACGAATGGAGTGGAAAACTTCCACGTATTGAAAGAAACGTTGCAGTCTGGAGTGGATCGAGATTTTAGAATGACCATTAACAGCCGAAAAGTGGAAGTTTAGCCACTCACCAATTCGTCTGCTGCCCTGTAGAAAAACGTTATCACATCGTGTATCACACACGAGTGAGACTTGACTTTACCATACGAACATGTCAGAATAAAAACAAAAGGGTCCAAGAGTATAGCCACCAACAAGAAGGATGAATTTAACACAACATGAATCAAGTAAGGGACCTACTTAGAATTCCATGTTCAAACCATATAATTTTCTTGTCTTCTTGCCTGACTAGTGTGATCATGTCCGTCGATTGGAAACGTTTCAAAAGTGGTCCACAGATTGGAAAGGATCACCTACTTCGAATGTTTTAGCTAGAACACAATTATGGGACCTGAGACTGGATTGGGATACGAAGTACAGTGTTTCAAATGTGGTCTGAAGTTGCAAATGGATCTATGCATCTATAAAGATTCAGCTATTCTGAAACATACTCGATGATCTTAGCACTGTCCTTACCTTTCGATGGCCTTTCCACCAATCACACAACGGTACTGGTATGACGGTA
This sequence comes from Unio pictorum, assembly GCA_030141615.1. Taxonomy (NCBI): domain Eukaryota; kingdom Metazoa; phylum Mollusca; class Bivalvia; order Unionida; family Unionidae; genus Unio; species Unio pictorum. The sequence goes on along the minus strand of JARLTB010000027.1, from coordinate 7,579,750 downwards.
CCTTAGAAAAGGTAGTACCATTATCAAGAAGAACAAAAAGGAAGACTTCCAAATTTAGGCATAAAAAAGGAACGATGTATAACCTCGAGACTTCATTACGACTAGTATAAAATGGAGAAATCCTCCAAGACCGATAGTTCATTGTAACTACCAACGTCAAGCGAGAAAGATGAACAATTTGTGTACAGTCATCATTCAAGTTCGGGCATTGTTAACAACGTTTTACCTCCCCCTAGTGTGACTAATAGTGGATGGATAAGACCCATGCATTCCAACGGAAGTTGTCAGGAAGGAAACTGTAAGTGCGCATGTGGTTACCATTGTAATTGTGTAGCTTCGTTTGTACCTTGCAAATGCATGGATGCCGTACTCCGAGGTGGCTACATGACTACAAACTACAAACACTATATCTACCATGGAAAGTGATGATGTGCGTGTCAATCCTGATGAATGCGAAAATGATGCCACACGTTATCGTGGACTTGTAACTGGATGTCCATCTAAGCGTGAGACCATGCGTCTACCACCCTACGGATGTCATTCAACCTTAAGCAAACTCCTGGGGATTTCACTGTACCCTCATCGAAATGAACTTGTGAAAGACGAATATTCGTTCCCTGTGAGTTTGCTTGAATATTGTCACTTTGAAAGTCGCTTACAAACCTTCAAAGGAAAAAGTTCAAAATATCTGCCAGGACTTCCCCCCTCCCCCCGAAGAATTAGCCATAGCCGGAGTTTTCTACTTCGGCGAAGGGGATAAAGTCAAGTACATCAGTTGCGGTGTGTCACTTTACCAGTGGGAAAAGAAAGATTCCTCTTACCGGGAACACGCTCAATTGTCTCCGATTGTCACTACCTACCTTTAGTAGGACCCTGGTCATTGAAGTTACATACTGTGTCGTTTCAGAAACCAGACTGACTAGTAATAAAAGATTCAACAACACCTAGACAAGTATTTAAACCCCATTAAAAAAATATTCAATGAATGCCAAACGAATTGTAAGAGAAGAACTACAAGGACGTTTGGCAGAGACTTGCCAGAGCAAAATCTCAATTGGTGTCTGTAGCACTTTTGTGTCGAGAAATTCACAAGAGGAAAGTTACAAAAGTCAACCAACGCGTCAGATTTCTCTAGATATAGCGTGCCTTCATCCTAGTATTCCGCATAGACCATTTACATCAGAAGATTTTATTACCATTCTTAACCGTTACCCTGAATTGTAGTAGTCAGAAATTACACATGTCCGTCACTTTTGCAAAAGAAGATTTTAAAAAGAATTTGTAAAAAGAGAACATTCGTGGTTTACCTGTGGAGCTGATAGAACGCATTTACAGAGAGTTGGTCAACATACAAGTGAAACGCAAAGAACAATTACATTCGTTACGTCACCGATGTTTAAACCACTGGTACCTGAATGCTATAAGAGGTCCGATTAAGATGAAAGTGTTTCAGTGGACAGACCTTGTTCAACTGAACGTGAGCGAGAAGGATGGGTTTGTTTTGACTCGTTTCATTTTACTACAAGTTACATATACTGTAAAGATTCCAGAAGAAGAGTTACAGGATTGCCTAAATATTTCACACAACGTAAACTTAGTGGGAGAGGAACCTTCTAAGCGGAGTGTAACGTGTGAGTTAGTGACAAAATCATTTAGATATCGTTACAAAAGTAGGATCCGTTTTGTGGAAACAGTACACATATTACCTCCGAAAAAGAGGATATAAAAGCAGGCTACCATGCCACAGCCTTTATCATAAGTGATAGAACAGTTTCAGTGGAAGGAAATGACTGACCATATTCAGACTTTGGAGGATTACAAAAACCTTTCACAAGAACTGTTTCCATTGAATTTTGGACGCCATGTGGTGTGTGTTAGTAAATACGTTTCTAGCATTTTGTTTTTCAGCTGATTCCTTGTAGACTATTTCCGAACAATACCTACAAGACATTATGGTAGATCCTTTAAATGTGCTCGAGACACTGTTTCTTGTTCAAAGCTTTGCGATGTCATTTCGATAAATCTCACTCTCTATTACATGAAGAAATGATTCTTAAAACTTTAATGGCTTTGGATGCTTACGACAATGTGTGTAGCTCGTTGGTTAAACCAACACTGAAAAGATGTACATGATAAAAACATCTACGTTGGAATACAAGTGGTAGCTGACAAGATTTTAAACAAATGTGGGTTACGAACGTTGTCTCATTTTGTTTGTTTGTTTCTTGTTTGCGTTTTCTTAAAAAATGAACATTTAATGTAGTGTGCAAGAAATGGCATTTTTTTCTTCAAAATGAAAAATAAAAGTTAACACTGCATATGAAGTGATTCTTTCCTAAGGTATGAATGGTACTTTTCTAGGACCAAGATCTGGGTTTTTAAAACAAATATGGGATATATCTGAGTGAGATATTTTAGGCTTTTTGGTCATTGCCCGGTTAGCTCTCTTGGAATTAATATATATTGGACTGAAGTGAAAGTTCCATTACGTCAGGGGTGTCCAAAGTCCGGCCCGCGAGCCAATCACGGCCCGCGGTAAGATTTCATACGGCCCGCAGCTTCGGTCATATAATGTATTATTTATGGCCCGCTAGCACGCAAACCCTTCTCCGCGCATTACTGCCATGGCGACTGAAACGAAAAAGAGGAAAGTTGACAGTGAGGGCCGCCACGTTCAGGAGAGATGTGAATTACAGTACTTTTTCACTGAAAATCGAGCCAAATGTGTTTGTCTCATTTGTAGCGAGACGGTTGCCTTGTTTAAGGATTTCAACGTAAAGAGACACTACCAGACTAGACATACACATACGACAAGCTAACAGGGAGTGACCGCGCTGAACAAGTGAAGCAACTCCAAGCTGCTCTGGCATCAGAACAGCGTTTCTTCACACGGGCCTGTGAGTGAAAGGAAAATTTCACCAAAGCAAGCTACGAAGTGGCCATGTTAATAGCTAAACATGGCAAATCTTTTACTGAAGGTACATTTATCAAAGACTGTGTCGTGGAAATGGTGGATAACAGTTGCCCCGAGAAGAAGCAAGAATTTATGAATGTTTGCCTGGCACGTAACACTGTGGCACGGAGAGTTGAGGACATATCGTCAGATATTCGGAGATAACTGAGGGACAAGGGAGTGACATTTAATTATTTCTCATTAGCCTGCGATGAAATCATTGATACTTCTGACACTGCACAGCTCTTGATTTTTTTGAAGAGGAGTTGACGACAACATGAACGTAATAGAATAGCTGCTTGACCTCCCAAGCCTTAAAGACCAAACTAGATGAACACATTTATTCGTTTCTGTTTGTGATGCTGTTGATGATATGAAACTATCGCGGAGTAAAGTTTCTGGGATCATTAGCGATGGTATGCCTGCCATGGCTGGTGAGCGAAGTTGATTGTACACACTGATCTGCAATAAAGTCAGCGAAGAAGGAGGTAACGCTATGAAATTACACTGTATAATTCATGAGCAGGTACTCTGCGCCAAACATCTCAAAGTTGATCATGTTATGAAACTAGTGGTAAAGGCAATCAATTCTATTCGCTCTAAAGCTCTACAATACCGACAGTTTCAGCAGTTCTTGCTTGACATCCAAGCTGAATACGGAGACATAATATATCACAACGATGTGAGGTGGCTAAGTCGGGGGTCTGCAGTGCAGCGATTGTTCTCTCTCAGAGAAGAAATAAGACATTTTTTGTGTGAAAAGGGGCAACCAATGGAAGAATTGTCCTATTCTGTATGGCTGACAGATTTGTCGTTTTTGGTTGACATAATCAAGCATCTGAATGGACTGAATGTTAATCTTCAAGGACGAGATGCAGTGCTGAGCCAGCTATACGCTCACGTCAAGGCTTTCGGAACGAAGCTGCAACTTTTCCAAAGACACTTCTCCCAAACAGAGCCCTGCACCGCGCACTTACAAGCTTTGAAAGAGGTAATTTACAGTTTCCCATTGGACGACATCGGTGTGCGAATGAAACAGCTACCACATCACTTTCTGTGGAATTCAACAAACGCTTTTAGGATTTTGCACTTATTGAAAAGGACATGTTGTTCTTCTCCTCTCCCTTTTCCGTAGACATTGATGATGCTCCTCAATAGCTGCAGCTGGAGCTCATTGAGCTGCAATGTGACGATGAGTGGCGCGTCAAACACCAGCAGCTCTCTCTTGTTGACTTTTACGGGCAGCTGGATAAAAACAGATTTCCAGAAATGCGAACATTTGCTAAGAAATAGCTGAGCTTATTCGGCTCCACATATTTGTGTGAGCAGACATTCTCTGTCATGAACTTAAACACGAACCGATTGAGGTCAAGACTAAGTAACTCCCACTTACGTGACATTTTAAGTATCTCAACCACTGCCCTCAAACCAGACCTGACCTCTTTAGTGAAATCCAGTTCTCAGTATCACCCTTGTCAGCAAGTTATCGGTTTCTCCATCAATCTGAAACTGAGTGTTGTGAACGGTAACATATGTCACTATTAACAGTGAAAAGCCAAAAGGACACTTATTGCACTTGGACTTATGACACTTATTTTTTTAAACTCTTGAGTAACATTTGGTTATAACTGTTGATCTTATGTACCTGTATATGTGGCACAAACTATTATTGTCGGAAAGATCTTCTAAAAGACAAAAGCGAAATGCACTTGTTTTAAACTTTAATGATAACATAAAAAATGCGTTAGTTATAACTCCTGTTTAAAATGACCATGAGGCAAAGATATTTATTTATAGGAAGTATAAGGTATTAAATACAGTTCAACGCTATCTGACTCTTCAGATATGAATGAAAGGCAGAATTGTGTTTTTAGAGTTGTTCATATCTGCCTGAGTGGCTTATATTTAGTTACATTGTCTTCTGAAAAATAAAGATAATTGTGACAAAGAAAATTGTTTTATTTATTTATTGTTCATTTGTTTTTTTAAAATTTATTTATTGTTCTATAACAGTGTATATTGGTATGTAAATTTTGTGGTTAAAAAAACATCATAAGGAACTATTGGCTCTCGGGCATCTTCACTTTATCAAATCAGGCCCTCTTTGTAAAACGTTTGAACACCCCTGCATTACGTGATAGGAATGTAACTAGTAGTATCAAAATCTGACTAATGGAAAATTTGCAAGATCATATGTACGAGTTTCATTACAAGTAAAGGGGAGAAGAGAAGTCCAAGCTAGTAAATAAAGATGATCTTGGCCAAGAGTTGCATAGGAGAAAGGTGGATCAAGTGAACAAATATATTCAATTCATATTTTTTAGAACTTTCTTTTGGAGCCTGTACATGTCAAGAACAGATTTGACAGCTCAACAACAGCATGATAATCTCTCCAGTTATCCTATTGAATTTACTGCAGAAGTTTGTACATATATTCTGTTCTTTGAAGATTTACTTCAACGTACGCGTAATGAAGTAGAAGCAGAATGAAGCTGAGTATTTGTTTTGTGAAGGATTTAGATTAATTCAGTAACTGTAACATAGTTTAACAGTACTGTATGCGATGTGAAATTGAGTGAATCTAAAGAGATTTCAATTTAAATATGAAAGAGAAAGGACAGCGAAAGTTTATGGCTAAAAAGTAGCACATGGAAAGGATGTTTGTACTGACTTTAGATGGATAAACGTGAGGAATATAGGAATGATACATATGATTTGTTCAAGGATTTTGAAGTATGGAGAGATCAGGGTGTAAATGGGATTTGGAAGTTTATAAAATTAAACGTGTTGAGTAATGAGAAATGAGTAAAGTACTTTGCACTGGGATATAGAGATGAATATGAACATAACTTGTAAATATGTTTGTTACATGTCCAATTGATATGTATTAAATAGATAATGCTTAAACAAAATCACAGGTCGTACAGCTCGTGTATGTAATTAAATGTGTTGTGCCCACACAAGATAGTTTTCTTTTTAGAGTCACTACCCTTTCCACGAGTCTTTCTTTGAAGTATATCTTTCTTTAATGTGTCTTTCTATATTATGGCACTTGGAAGTTTACATCCATCCTATTCAAAACCTACAACGAAAGAGAACGTTTGCAAGAAAGAAAAAGAGACAGTTGGTGTCATCAAGAGTGCTTGAGAAGATACTGTGTCGTTAGGACTCGTACATACTCCAGAAAACCACGCTACTCTACTACGATGTCTCATTCTTTCTGTCACTTTTACTATGTTGTTGACCACGATGTCTACCAACAACTTTGTTTCTTTATTTGATTTTTTAAATATAAAATACTCGATCCATTTTTTAAAAAGCGATCCTTATTCGACAGCAGCGACGACTTCTGCTCTTACCACTGTTGCTACACCTACAAAGTTGATCATGCCGTAGACCAAAGTATGAGACAGAACAAGCAAGTTGTGAAGTTTAGTGGCTCTATACAAACAACAACTGTCAAGGCCCTTATGTTACAGTTCTGTTTGTGATACTAACTTCTGATACTTCACATTATCGAAAGTGGAAGGACTTTAGCTATTGATACTTGCACAGACTTTTTGCTTTCAAAGTATCACGAGAAAATATATATCCAATTTTTTTACCATTTTCCAAAAGACGCACAAACTTCTTTTTTAATTGAAATCTGTATTTATTTTATTTGTGGATATCCCACAGGCCCGTCCTAACATACAGAGCTGGCTAAGAACGCTAGGATAATTCCCTCAATTTGTCAGATATATCAAAGCTTTTGTGTACATTTTCCCTGTTCCACCTTTGAATAGTGTTTAAGCGTGTTCCCAAAAACTTTGCTTGGCGCATATCTTTGTATTTTTGAGGTTATATTTATTTTTATCTTTGGAAGTCCACGGGTCGTTGATGTTAAAATTAGCGACGTGAAAACATTTATCGACATCACCGTGGAAGGGATAGCTTCTGGAAAGGCATTCTTGTCACCGACTGATAAATTCATCAGATATAGTGCTGAATTTACCGCAGTGTACAGGTTATCAATGGCTGGTACTACAACATTTACAATAATCGCATTAATTTCACGACGTTATCCATTAACAAAATCTCCCTGAACTATGTTAGTATTAAAAAACGATGAAGCAACATTTGAATTGGAACCCGAAAAAGAAAATCCCGGAACTAACTATTGGTGTCTTAAATTAGTCTATAAACTACTAGCTATTTAAATAATGAATCCCTAATTAACGCGCAACAATACATATACAATCCTGTACGTGAATGGCAAAAGAAATTAAAACATATCATTGATGAGTATAGAGCAAAAAAAAAAATCCCCCCAAAAACATAAATATCGCAGACGTATAGTTATCGTTGATGTAATTGTCTACTCGGCATCCGCCATTGTTGCTGGAGCTGGTTTGTTACTGTCAGCGGTAACAGTGACGTCACCGGTTGCAATGATCTGTGTTTCAACTACAACTGTTGTTGCTGACATTTTTAATATAATAGCGAAGAAAATATGTACGTGCACAAATATAAAATTACACGATTATACAGAAAAATTACACACAGCGACGCGAGCATACTCTATTATCGTTGTTAATATCTGAAAGCCTCAATAATGGAAAAAATATCAGATTTTGAATTTGCAGGAATGAATACAAGTTATGAAGTAATGACCGTGATAGAATTCACGCCCAATTTAGATAATCAAGATTTAAATAATGTCGTCATTGGAACTACTGCAACAAATTATCAAAAATACAACTCCGTCAAAAACAACAATGATATCGGTAAGTTCAAACAACCCTGAATTTGGTATTAAGTTTCCAACTGCCTTTCCAGAAAAGGAAATTGCGCTCGCACAATTACGAGTATATTGTAGTTGGCCGAATATCAGATCAAAATTATTTGGTGGATTAAACGCGAACAATGCACTTGTATTGCAATTAAAAAACTCCAGATGGAACTCCCGATTGGCAAGTTGCTTCTATTTCAATGGGAAATTATCAGATCTAACAAAATAAGTGATGAATTCCTGCGCAGAATAAAATCTATAACAGGGAAAGAATCAAAATTAGTGATAACAGTTCACGAAGCAACATTATCATCCGCGATTGAAATAAGTTCTCTGGATTACGTCGTAGATGTATATCAATCATCGATTAGAAGTGTCCTAGGATGGCCTGAAGTTTCACCTGAATATCATGGACAACCTGAACCAAAGTTAGATGATTTTATGACGGATGAAAAATCATATCATGGAATTACCCCACCACATCATGATTTTTTTTTTATATAGAAAAAAAGCATTAAGTAGTGAATTTGCATTCTTCAATAAGGATAGTATGAATTTTATTTTTAAAATCACTGATGATGATGCAAATGATCTGCATGTAGGTTTTTTCTTAAGTGGATTTATTGATCATTTCAAAATGATCAATCAAGAACATAAAACACAACAAAAATTTGTTTCCAAGATTATATTTCTGATAAAACTAGTTCACGTGATGAAATTATTAAGCAAATCGAAATATTAAACAAGCATGTATTCGACATGGAGTTCATTAAGCAGTGATTAGTTCAGGTAATAATTAATCATATCAATGGTACAATTAAGTTTAAACAAGCTTTTTCAAATTCGATAACAGAAATTGATAAACCTAAAATCATAGAATCATGGAAAAAAATAGCACCACCTTCAGATTATCTCAGATATAACAATGATCTATACAACGGCGATAGACATATTTCATGTGACTTCATATTAGATGTAAGACTGGCCCCATTTAGGACCAGCTAGAACAAATTAGAAGTCTTTTGGTGAAACTCCATGTCAATATCACCACACATTCAAGAAAAGTGGTGAAAACAAGATTTTCAAGATGACTGCCATGGTGGCCATAATGGATGTCAGATCAGCATCATTTCTGTTTAGGATCAACTGAACCTCATAAAAAAATCTTGTAGTGAAATCCTCATGCTGATACCGCTCCAATGCACTATTCATTAAAGCATCTGATGCAGAAGCGGGAGGTCGTGGGTTCAATTTCTGGGCGAGTCATACCAAAGACTTACAAAAATGGTACTAACACCTGCCTCACGTGGCGCTCAGCATTAAGAGGTTAGTGTTAGTCCTGGTGGCAGGATAATGTGACTGGGTGTCTGCAGCATGGTGCTCAGTGCTAGACATCACTATAAACTGCCTCACTGCAGACATCATAGTGATATGACTGAAATTTTTTTAAAGCTTCATTAAAATTCTTAATCATGCACACCCCATGCTGTGTGAAGTAGCAAATAGTATGGCTAAAATGGTGGGCACCAGATCAATAGTACCATTTCAATTGTAGAGCCAACATGATATGCCATGGTGGCTTGACTGAATGTCAGAACTGGCACAATTTTTGTGTGGGACCAACTAGTAGTCCTAAGAAGTCATCTGGTGAAAGCCCTATGTTTATAAGACTTTTCATTCAGGAGCAGAACTAATAACTAAATTTCCAAAATGGCTATCATAGTGGTGATATGAAATATCATATCAACATTAATTTTATTTAGAACCAACCAGATCAAACAAAACCTTTCAGTAAAACTACATGTTGATATAATCATCCATTTGGGAGGAAAAGCAATAATAAGTTTCATAATAGTCACTATGTTGGCCATATTGCACCATTTTCATTTAAGACCAACTAGATATCATTAGAAGCCTTCATTTGAAAAACTCATGTGCATGGCTGATGTATGTGGCATCATATTGGCACCATTTTTATTTAGGACCATGTGGGCATTATATTAGAAGACATTTCATGAAAACCCGTCTTTGATTGTTTTCAAGCCAAAGCATGGTTCAGGTAAACCAATCCTCTTATCTGTACCAGGCACAAATTAGCTGGCAAGATTAAAACTTTGCTCCTTATCCATCCATGGGCCATGTAATGTGTGTGTGTGTATGTTTGTTGCAAATTTTGACATAGCTTTAACATTGTTTCAGTCATATCGATATGATGTCTGTAGTGTGGTAGTTTATCATCATGTCTAGCACTCGGGCATCACGTCACAGACATGTAGCACCATGTCCCTCCCAGTCACATTATCATGAGACCAGGATGTCCAGTCTTAACACTATTCTCTTAATAATGAGCACCAAGCGAGTCAGCTGCTAGTACCATTTTTTAAAGTCTTTTGTATGAGTTGGCCGGGTTTTGAACCTGTGACCTTTCACATCAGAGGCGGATGCTCCAATTGCTATTCCACCTCAGCAGTCATTGGCCAAGTAGAAGCATTTTCTACCTTTAATAGTAGACAAAGTTCAGCATCACTTAACATATGACATGCATCAGTTAAAGATATCCTTTGCCAAATTTGCCTCATTGTTATCAGTCTAGAACATGTTGCAAAAGTAACTTGTTTTTTTGTTGTCTTTTTTAGCTTATGTACCCAATACAAATTTGATACTAAAATGGAATGAAAATTTATTGTTACAACTTTACATTTACAGTGACATTTATCAATCCTTTAGGCATAATTTTGATACACAGAAAGCTTTACTTTCAATGAGTGATCATTCATCTTTACAAGTCAGACTTTGGAAACGTTAAGAGAGAGATTGTCAACATTTTTGTAACTTTCCACCTGGTAAGGCAATGGTACAGTTGGAACTGGTCAGCGGTATTTTCAAGATCGAAGCTTCATTGATATCGTCATGTGAAAGAGAAGATACAGATTTTTTATGTGATTACTTTTCACACAAAAAATGTTGCAAACTTAAACTTAGTTTATAAAAATTGTCTATTATTACATTATAATCTAAGGAGCCATATTTTAGAAATTCTCAAGGTTTTGACCATATTAGTATCAAGCTTGCTGGTTGTTCTTTATTAAAAGCATATGCAGTTTAGTGATTAGTGTAATGTGATGAGTATAATGATGACAGGGCTGAACAACTTTTCCAACTCCCCAATATCAGTGCTTGGGAATTGTTTCCTCAGTCTTGCATGAGAAGCCATATCCCTACATATCAATATGTGGAAATGATTAATCAATTAATCTTGAAAAAATGGCATTATTCAATGTCTTCAATGAAAAAAAAACACATTAAGGTAATATTATTTATTATTGAAAAGTGTTACAAAAAAGGATTTCATATCTGCAGCACTAAATACATGTATAATGGAACTCAGTATACTGCATCACATAACTATATGTGTGGCATTTTGTGCATAATGTAATTTATGTTCTTGCATACCATCAGATTCAAAAGTATGCATTATTTGTTTTTCACAAGCAACAATCATGTAATACCCTCCTCAATATCTGAGACTCCATGGTTTGGACTTTGCCAGAAAAGTAAAAAAAGCCGAAAATCTCCTTTAAGCAAATCAAAACTTTCCTTGATGATTGTAAATTTTTGTATGGAAAATTACTTGACAAAAATAAAGCAAATCTCACTCCTAAGGCTTTTCTTGAAGTACATTTTGTACGAAATGTAGTTCTACAAATTTCAGCTTTAAATTGATTCTATCCAAACATAACCAATAAGTTCAATTTTTATGCAAAAATTCCTTTTCGTGAGCTAAGAGCTTCCTCAATTTGATTTTTTCCATATAATTTAGTTTTGGATCCAATATAATATTCTGAATTTTAAAGAGTCTGGTGACTTGAAGATAAAGTCAGTAAAAGTAATGGGGCAACACAGAGTGATTTCTGTATACCAAACTGATAGAAATTATTGAGATGTTTGACCCAATTGCATAGTATAATCGGTGGAAAAGTGACATACTTTAAATAATTAAAAAAATACACATGTATCCAAAGATTTATCTCTTCAATTAGATAACAAAGCTGCAAGAGTGACAACTATTTACTTTCAAGGTGGCTTATCACATATTGTTATCATTTTATCGTAATCGATTCATATTTCTTTTCTAGCTATCTCCCAAGTGTTTTGAGGGTAAAACTGCTCATGACAGTTTATTTTATGCATTTTTTTACATGTATATACGAATTGTAAAAACAGCATACTTCATCAATGCCGACATACAATACATACATATATGTTATAATGGAGATCAGATACAAAATTACAGAATAAAAAGACATGGTTATAGCGTAGAGCATACCTGCCATATTCTCAGATGGGACTGTTTCTTTTTTAAGACCTACAAGTGTGTTTTAAGGTCCGAAGTGAAGTCAGTGCATGTGACAAAAAATAGCAATATAATCCAAATGAGAATAAGCTAATGTTTCATATAATTATGAAAATATCAGAAAAACAAATTAGAAAATAACTTGTTTTGTTAAAAGAATTTATCACATTTACAAAGAAAAAAAAAATAATTAGTATTGTCAAATTTCATCATCATATGCAAACACTCACATAATTATATTCACACTTACATTAAATAAGACATATACAACAAATTTCTGTCTTTAAAATTCATCGAACAGCATAATTAGATACAGTCTTTGCTGTTCTCAGTAGTTCAAAGGGGTTTGAAGGTAATGTAAATGTCATTAGTGTTCATCACTATATTCACTGGGAAAAGATGGTAATTGGTGTTCAAACTTCTCCACTGGGTTCTCTAAGCAAATCCTGATCAGAACTGAGTTGTTCTGGATGACCATAAAAATCGCATTGTCCAAATGGTATATGACACAGTCTGATAATGGGATATGCTTGTCTTCATAGAAAAATGAATATACCACATGTTTGGGACTGACCATTTCAATACAAGACAGGGAGGGGGACATAATATTTTCAAGTGGGCTTTACAGTTACTACAGCAGTAATAAATGCATCTGTCCAGTACCATTGCTAAGACAGCCACAGTGGCACTCTGAATACAAATTTTGTTCAAGCATGTTAAAGAAACATTTATACCTACTTTGATAAAGTTTAGTAACATAATTGCTAAGGAAGCCACCTTGATGTTAGAGGAACAACAATGGATACAAATTTGATACAGTGTACAAAAAACCACCATTCATACCAATTTTATGATTGACTCAGCTGTTCTGTAAAAGGAGCGAAAACAGACTTGCTGTATGGTTGTTATAGAAGCACAGCATTTATCAATGAGCCCAAAAAATGGAATAATGCTTAGGCATGTTTTTAGAAACATTTGTAATTAATCTTACCATACTTGGCACAGCTGTTCAATACATGTACAATAAATCAAAAACAAGGTTTCCACACTGATAATAAAGAAGCTTGTTTGGAAAATATTTTGACAGATCATGTCCTAAGAAACATTCACAAAAAGTCTATCCAAAATCAGCCATTCAAGAAAAGGTTTCCATATGATATGCAAGGCACACAACTGTAAGAAGATTTATGAAGGACAACTTTGATGGAGAATGTCCCAAGATATAAGCATCCAAACATCATCAGAATTGGCTAGACTGTTCCAAAGAAGAAGCTAAACATAGTTTTTGTCTTCATGGTTGTAATGGAAGACACTTTGCTAGGGAACCTCTCAACACAATTTTGGTAAACATACCCTACGAAACATTCCTGCAAAATATTTGCCTAGACTGGACCAATGGTTTCTGAAAAGTCACAACAGAAAATATGGACAAATGGTGGAAGCAGATCCAAGTCATCTAAGCTCTCTTAGCTCACATGGCCAGATGAACTAAAATCATTTGTGACAGCTGTTCACACACATAGATATATATAATTAGGTTAAGTTAGTAAGCCATGTTAATTATCATATATATCATATCATTCCTCATGTAATGTAGAAATGCGAGAATTCTTTGAAAATGGTCATGCCCACAATTACATATTCATACTGCCAGGCATTATAAATAATGGCTCTAAATATGAGGCTGGACATTAAAAGAGATTTTGCAACTTCTGTCTGATTTGGTAATGAAAACAAGAAATTCTTATACAATTAAAATGATACAATAATAGTACTGTGAAAGAAAATGATAACATCAATAAAAAGTATACAAGACCTTTTCTAGCTTGTTATAAGCTGCTTTAAATTGACATTGTATACTTTCTGCTGGAGAAAAGTAATAAAATCTAAATACAATACCTCACTGACATACACTTTTCTTTACGAATATTATAAGAGTAATCTCTGACCTTGAATCTATGAAATCTGAAGACTTTTAAGAGAACTATTCAACTATTTATCAAGATTCAAATATTTTCAAATCCATGTACATTTTCATATAGTGTATCAAGTATAATTATAAAGGGTCAAGTGTCAGGGTTGAGACTTTATACTAATGGTAAGTTTATTAAGTAAAAACAGAAAAATTGCTTGCATGACCATTCCTTCCACCATCTAAAATAAGTCTCTCAAGACAGGTTTGTATAAAACAAACAATTTCCAGGTTCAAAATTCTGCCATGTCTAAAAAGAAAATTACCCTCAATCACTGTACATATATTGTATTCATTACTTATAGTTCATGTTAAAATATTGCATGCATTATGAAAACAAAATTATATAGGAATAAAGAAATCTATAAATGAATCACATTTATTTTTGAAGATCACATGTATTAGCATAAAAAATTGTTCCTGACTCTTTGTCCTTTAGAACACTCTGAATTAAAACTATTTTGTGAGTGGGTTACTCTTTTCTCTTCTTGTAAGTATATTAAATCTTTTATGAAATTGTCTTTTTTTAAGTAGGAGCTGTATACATTATGTAATATTCATGCATATATAAAGAAACACTTAACTCATCCAGAAACAGAATAATTTATACAAAAGTCAATGGCTTAATTTAGATGACAAAAAAGAATTAACTTTTTAAAACAAAATGTTAAGGAGCTGCACCAACTTAAATTCATGATTACTTGGTCTGATGATTGTAATCACTGTAACATAAAAAACAACACAATCCTTTAACAATCATAATTAATGTTGTTATTGTTGTAGGGTTCAATGCCATTTTGCAACACATGATAGACTATACATGGCAGAGAGTATTAATGGTGGATGACGAACCCGGGAAACCCCCTCGGAAAGAACCACCGACCTACGAGAAGCTACTGGCAAGCTTTCTCACATATCCACATTGGACGAATCTGAGACTCGAACTCACACAGACAGAGGTGAGATGGCAGTGATCTGTAATGGAGAGTGCTTAGACCACTTGGCCACTTGGGGCCCCCAATCATAATTGAGTCTGAGAAATGATTCTCATTGCTGGTTTAATAGACAAATGTTTCATTCATCACAGACATTATGGACAAAGAGAAAAAAAGTATGAGACCACTACACTGACAAATGCACTAAAATGGCTGTCATGGCATACTTTAGCCTGGTTTACAATCTATAATTAAGGACACAAAATGCTTAGTGTGGAAAATTTAAAAACTAGTAACCTGCCTCCTTTTTCTTTTGTTTTAATTTGTTCATTTGTTTAAGTCTTTAGAACAGGCTTGACTTTTTAAGTGGTTGTGGTTCTGAAGGATTTAATAAAGGTATTTGGTGTTGGTATATTTTCTCATGATGTAGTGATTCATAGTGTTATTTTTGAACAATCTGCATATTCTGTAGTCTGATTTACAACCTACAACATAGGACACTTCTTGTACGACTTGTAGAATTTATTAATCCAGTAGTCTGCCTAATTAATTTAACAGTCTTTAGTGATAAAGGATAACATAAAGGTAAGTGGTACTTATCTCTGTTTTTGCAATGAGATCCTTCATAGCAGTGTCAAAATGCATATTTTACCAAGAGAAAGGTTACTCAAGACAGGTCCTCATGTATATTTCCTTCATTTAAAATACATTTGATATAAGGCCAGAATCAACTTAATACTTTTTTTTAGGAACTTGGATAAAACTTTTACAAAAATTGGCATTGGTCATGTTGTACTTATCAGAGATTGAAATTTTATTGCAAATAACCTTACTGGGTCTGGCAAAATTATATCAGCTGGCATTGTCACCAAAAATGAATGCAAAGAAGATGAACACAATAAAACACTTTCTTTTCTGTTTAGGCTTCAATGTTCCTTTCTGCTGAATGCAAGCTTCCATGGTTAGCTTGAATATAAGCTTCAATGGTTAGCTAATATCCAGAAAAAATCAGAGAAAACATATTTATGATTTTCTTATGGACACCAATAAGATACAAAAACAACTAATTTCCTTGGTGCAGTTATTCCTTTAAAGTGAATTATATCACACAATGATTTTCTCACAGACTTCAAAAGGATGCAGTAATTGGCTTAGTGTAGTTAAATCTTAAAAATGAATTATATCGCAATGATTTTCTCACAGACTACAAAAAGACACAGTAGTTGGCTTCGTGTAGTTAAAAATTTAAAATGAATCATATCACCATGATTTTCTTAGGGACTACATTAAGATGCAATACCAACTACCTGGCTTGGTGTAGATATATCTTTAACTCCATCATATCACAGACATAAAATGTTGCACAGTGTAAGCATATAACCATAAGAAAGAAATATGTAATTAGCAAATCTTCCAACCTGGTCTTCTCAAATTCATGAAGCTACATCTGTATTCATTATAATACTTTAAGTCTTAAAATAAGAATTTATTAGATATTGTATACATTAGAATTATAGAACTAAACTAATCAACAATAACTTTTTGGGACCTTTTCTTGAAAATATAACATACATGTGTTTATTTAAATGTAATCAGATATTCTGGGATGGCCTGCGTGTCACTGAAGATCACAAATATTTCTGGACTATTGGTATTGTTGACCACCGAGTCATACAGATCATTCACATTACCACCAGGTTTTGATGGCGCAACTCTCATTCCTTGTTTGCCTGTGGTGTACTTGCCAGTCAAAACACGACATTGATAAATCTTCTTGCTGCCACTGGGGTCAGGTTTGGAATAGGTATCATCGGCAGAGTAGCTGGCATTTTTAGCAAAGTACACACCATCCCCATACAATGTGGCTACAAAGGAAAAATAGTAAACTGATTGACTGGCTAAAAATGAATAATAACCAATTACACCAGAAGCTTTACTTATCAATATGTTCTAGAATGTCAATACTTATATCATTGTCAGTCAGTTTTGAATGTTTGCTATCACTGTACACAAGATCTGCTTGGTAAAAGTACAGTAGAACCTGTCTTGAAACACCACCCTTTCTGCCATAAACTTATGATCTCTCAAGAAAGGTGGTCTCACATAACAGATCATAACACTATATAATCATATAATTTGTGCATTGAGAATATGGTCTCTCGAGACAGGTGGTCTCACATAACAGTGGTCTTTCAAGACAGGTTTTACTGTATCAGTCATCATGTGACACTTATCCTTGACCTTTGCATTTTTAACCAAATTACATCTCTGAAACTTGAAGCAATGCATGAGTAAGTTCCCCATGAAATCCATTTCGGAACCCATACATCATATGTGATGTTTCCTTTGCATTTTCAATAATTTTTGAGCATTTCACTCATTAAGCCTGTTCCCTCTAGGAAATGCCTTGTGATGTTCACACCCTTCATCTTGAACTTGATGTTCAGTTAAACCCTGCAAAAATTGGGAACTTTGTGCAACACTTTGCCTCTGCAAAGGTTCAACCCAATTTGTGGAAACTAGTGCTTTGGAATGCATAAAACTGATGACTGCAAAACTTTCCTTTTGAAATCGTAAATTACACTGTTAATTTTTTGTGTTTTCTTCATTAATTTGCTCCCAAACTGAACATTTTCATGAAACCATTGTTCTGACCAGCCATGTGACCAGCATCATCTCATGGGATCAAGAAGAATTTGTTATATGAATATGTTATCAGGTGGGAAGTATAAAGGGTGGGCATGTGATTCACAAAAGCACTTATTGGGTTCATGAAATTACAATCAAATATCAACTTGGCAAGAAGACTTTAATTTATCAATTTCACTTCTCCCATAAGCACCTCATAATCCCAAAAGATTTCAGAGAGTTTTTTTTCTATCTATGGAATTGATTTACAAGTAGAAAAATGGAAGAAACCTTTTATGTTTTCTTCAAAACCAGTTAATGCAATGAAATTTGTACATTATATCAGCATCATGAAATTATGGATACGGACAAGACCTTTCTAATGAATTAAGTCTTGTCTTTAATGAGCTTATGATATAATTTCCTGAAAGTAAAAGATTGTACTTAATTGTGTGCCTTTTGCACAAACTGTAGAAATAAATGCAGCCTTTGTGCTGTCTGTCTGAAACACAGATGTATCTATATCAGACATTCTTTCAAAGTTGTATCCAGTCTGATATTTTAAGTTAACCTGTCTGAGCCATTGGCCAACATGTGCTATTAGGCCTAGCCTAACATATACAGATGGTCAACATGTGCTACTAGGCCTAGCCTAACATATACAGTTGCAGAAGGCCAACATGTGCATGTTATGTTTCCCCATCAAAACTGCACAGTAGTGGAAGATGTGCCAAAATAATATGTGATGTTTAACTTTACGACAGTGTTCAATTATGTCACTCTTTATATCCCATCCCCTCAGGGATCTTCATTGGGTAATTTGCACCCTCCATTGTCTTGAAATAGCCTGCAACACTTCGCCTCTGCAAAGGTGCAGAAAACAATCTGCAAAATATATTGCTCATGCATGGCAAAAATGAAAATTGCAACACCTGTTTTTAAAGAAAATCTTAAATTATTATGTATATTTGGCATTTTCTTAAATAAATATCTCCAAACTGATCACATCAATGTAACCATGGTTCTGATTAGTCACATGACCAATGTCATATATGTGATCACAAGGAACCAATGGGGGAAGTAAAATTGATAACAACTACATTAGTATATACATGATCATTAAATGGGGATAAGTAATTTCTGTGATTTTTTTTCTTCCGATCAGCTTGCTTCAGAATCTGTTGTTCAATGTGCTTTTAATAATGCCAATGTGCTTTTAATAATGCCAATGTGCATTTAATAATGCCAATGTGCATTTAATAATGCATTTAACAATGCTAATGTGCTTTTAATAATGCCAATTTGCTTTTAATAATGCCAATGTGCATTTAATAATGCATTTAACAATGCCAATTTGCTTTTTTGCCACATTATACTATGACAATATGTACCATATATACTTATTTATAAGTAAAGTCCAACAGTTAGAATATAAATCCTGATCTGCCTTCCCTATTGTTTGTTATAATGATAATTCCTAGCTTCACAGACAAAGATCTGCTTGTGTGCTGTGTGACAGTGTATCTGGGTCTGTGCATTTTGGAGTTGGATTAATAAACAAGTTAATACAATACTTCACTAGCTGCTGAATAACTTAGACAATTACCTAAACTTTACTGAATAACTTAGACAATTACCTAAACTTTACTGAATAACTTAGACAATTACCTAAACTTTACTGAATAACTTAGACAATTACCTAAACTTTACTGAATAACTTAGACAATTACCTAAACTTTACTGAATAACTTAGACAATTACCTAAACTTTACTGAATAACTTAGACAATTACCTAAACTTTACTGAATAACTTAGACAATTACCTAAACTTTATTGAAGGATACTGGAAGTGTCAAATATAACTTGTGTCTAATTGCAATTGTTTTTCTACTTTCTGTATATGCATAATTGCCTCACTCTCCATTTTCTATAATTCCAATTCTTTTTTTTCTTTCTGTATATGTATAATTGCCACACTCTCCATTTTCTGCAATTCCAATTCTTTTTCTTTTTTTTGAAGCTCAAGCTTTCTTAACTCTAATTCCATCTTGTACTTTAATTTCAGTTTCTTTTTTTATGTTAGAGTCTGACACAAAGTTACTGATCACACCCAATGCATTATTATCTAAAAATTCTTTTACACCAAATATTGGATCAAAATATTTTCTATTTCGTGCTTTGTTAAAAAAAGCTTTCGCCTCAGAAAATTGTATGTACTTTTATGGTAAGTTGGAGAAATTCATCCATTTAAAAGTAGTCAATTTCTTCCTGCGTATGATTTGAAATAAAGTTCTCCAACCTAGATGAGTTTGTTTCACTTTAAATTTCTAAAATGTGAAATAGTACTTGAGACTATCAAAAATTCCTAACTAAGGTGAATTTAATTTTAAAAAACAAACATTTTCTAAAATACTTTATAGAAATTAAGTTTCGCTGAATGATTGTGAAGTGACAAGCTTTGAAATGAGCATGATGTCGTCATTAAATGATGGTCATTTACTGATGCCTTAGTACATTACTCATATTCTTATAGTTTGCAAAGCAGTGTTGTTTGATCCTTTTTTCTGATTTGCCATAAACACACATAAAACAGTTGCTATGAAGGTCCAATAGTTGTATTAGTTTACATGAAGTAAATATGCAGTCTGATGGCTCCTGACAAATGTGAATCATTATAGCATTCATTCTCGAGCCAAATAAAAACTAAAGAAATAAACATTTTCTTAGCATAATCTATTCTTTTCAGTGCAATTATGAGGGACTGTGTTTTTCTGAAAATTTAAAAGAAAAGCATTTTGGGAATCATATACACCCCAACTCCTTTCATGTCTAGAAATCATGCCAAGCAACATCACAAAAACAGTTTCTGACTACATTTTTAACTTGGAATCATGCCAAGCAGCATCACAAAAACAGTTTTTAACTTGGATGTATCTCTATTGAAATATAACTTTATTTAGTTTCAAAATACTGGTCCAGTCCTACCCATTTATATCAACATCGCTTATCTCGACAAGCAGCCTATGTTGACAAAAAAGCAAAGTCATAGTCCCTTGGTCTACTATTACTACCAAATTGTCATGCTTATGTCGACGTTGAGATAAAAGAAAAACGTTTATGTTGACAGAAGCCCTTGGTTCCAGCTTGAACAAATCCTTTGTTTTCAAAACATTTATGTTGACAAGCTGCCGGTTAAGACCAATACTTTGTTCAACAATTACTTGATTTTGCTGCCAGACTACAATTTTCCTGCCTAATCGTTCATGTCAACCAGCTGCCAGTTCCAACCCATACTTTGTTTCAACAATATTTTGATCTTGCCGCCACGCTTAAATTTCACTGCCTAACCATTCATGTCCACCAGCTGCCAGTTCTGACCCATACTTTGTTTAACAATTAGTTGATCTAGCCACCAATTTTAATTTTCCAGCCAAATCATTTATGTTTGCAAGAGGCCAGTTACAACCTGGACTTAATCAACAATTAGTTGATCTTGCCGCCAGGTTTTAATGTCGTGGTGGGATAAAAAAAACGACAACAAATAAAAAAACAGGCTTTTTGTTTGGTCTTATTAAGTTGGCCTCACATGGCAACTAAAATAAAAGCAATGAACTCTGATAGATTATTTCATTTTCCAAAGTGATCAGTGATTAAAACAAGAGTATTGTGCTGTGAAAGTCTTCTTTTTAAGTTTATATTTACGATGGCTACCAACACCAGTGTAAAACGCAGATTAAATTTACATTCTCTGGAAACTAAATATCTGGCTGTTATTGAAGTTTAGGGCTGAGCATCTCGCAAAGACGTCTGCGAACATTTTTCTCTGCTATCTCTGAGACATATTTTATATGTATACCACTTGTTATAATATTGTATTGTAAGAATAATTTTTTAAATACCTTATTAAAAAAATACCTCAATAGCATGTGTCAATTAATACAATATTATAAATCTATTAATCATATCAGCCACATATCTCTTGTTCTCTTTGATGTACTTTTCACGATGACTTATATAAATAAATACATGTACTGTTTAAACAAACGTGTTGACAGGTTTTCATTTCCCCATGAAAAGCCCCATCGCCTTGGTAGCCTCAATAAGATGGGAACAGATTGACCGAAATCTAGGCCGATTTAAGTACATGTAGTTGAAGCATCTAAATAACTAGACAAACATGTGCTAATGCCGACATTGAATCTTGTCATGTTTTTCATATCTGGATTTGACCGATGCAATATTTTATTGTGGACTTTATTACACAAAGGTAACCAAAATGTAATTTGTCAATATACAAGTGTATTTCACTCTGGTTTTGTCTTCACATACTAAAAATTTCCATTGTTTTCTCAAAGTGTAAATAATACTCACTGATGACCCCTTACTGAAGAATTTAACTTGTATCTTTTTTGCAGACACCCCCATCCCCCCAACACTTACCTCGACATCCGCCTATCTCAACAATATTTCCTCAGTCCCGAGGATGTCGACATAAACGGGTAGGACTGTACTCCATTTTCCATGTCTTACACCTAACGCTGACACAATCATTGAATCAAACATGTGCAAGACTGCACTTGAAGGATAACATTATTAATTCTGTTCAAATGACTGTGTGCATTACACAAGAAAGGCTGATAGCTTGATATCTGATTGCCAGCAGCTGCTGAGGCAATTTTCATTCCCAGTTGGGATTTTCGCAAAGCTAGGTTGATCAGAATTTTGCTTGCTAGTGATGGAGTGCCATACATGATCATGTAGTACAGAGGCCTTGACACTGAGGATGGAGTCCTTGACACTGAAGACTACAATCTGAAGTTGCATAAAGGTGAATTTGACAGCCCCATTTCTTTAAGTGACAAAGGTGCAAACTTGTTCACTAGTTCATTTTATGATATTATCTGTCTCTGTATCCCATGTCATTCTTAGCATATGATGGAATATATCTGATTATGATTTAGCTTATCAAGAACTGAGGGTCAAGGGTCATCAGAAGAAAGACTGTGGTATATAAATTTCCTTGAACTAAAAGCATTTTCATCATTTAACTTTGCATCTCATCAGGAAATTTAGGTTAACAGGTAAGATTGCTCAAGTGAATAATGTTCCCTTAGATACTGTTAATATATGTGGGGTAGGGGTGAGGAACAAGCTGACATTTAAAAATGGTGTAGAATAATATATATATTTAGTTCAGTTCAAGTCATCTGCAATGCACATTAAACAGGAAATCATTTAGGTAAATTTTCATAGCATCTTACGCACTAGACAGATGTCTTTGTAAAGTCACTCTTGTAGATATTTTGACAGGAAAACAGTAGTAGGAATAATGAAACCTTAACTGTAAGATTCCATGTCCCTTACCAGGCAATGAACTAGGACACTCTACTGGAGGATGGTAAAATCCACCTTGCTTAGCTGCTGCGTTCAATACTGATATTTTACACTGAACTGTACAAGAATGGCATGCATTCATGAGTGCTACATTATTTTTAGACAAAGTATCTGGTGGTTACAAGATGAAAAACAGGATGTTGGAGCAGAGACTTTACATTGCTGAAATATTATAAGAAACCTATCACATCTGACTTGACTATCAGTGAACATCTGTTTGAAACAAACCCAATGCATTGCTAAATGTTATGTAACTGCATTATATTTTGTTCAATATATTGTCATTACCAATACCATACTGAAAGGATTAATACAGGTATTGTAAAATAACTCTAAACCAATAATTTTAAATTCATTAATTAACATCTGAGATTTCATATCTCCCATAGTATTGATCTTTGTTTTATCAGTTTTCAAAGCAACTTTCTCTTTGTTGCCAATCATCATTTACTTACCAAATAACTTTTATAAGAATACCATATATCCACACGGAGTCCAACTACAAACAGAACAATTCCAGGTCTACCATCACATAATGCTCTGGCAGATCTGGGTCTATTTGTTAGTTAGGAATACATATTTGAACAAAATGACACAGACCCTGATCAGTCAGTACATTTGAACAAAATGACACAGACCCTGATCAGTCAGTATATTTTAACAACATGACACAGACCCTGATCAGTCAGCACATTTTAACAAAATGACACAGACCCTGATCAGTCGGCACATTTTAACAAAATGACACAGACCCTGATCAGTCGGTACATTTTAACAAAATGACACAGACCCTGATCAGTCAGTACATTTTAACAAAATGACACAGACCCTGATCAGTCAGTACATTTTAACAAATGACACAGACCCTGATCAGTCAGCACATTTTAACAAAATGACACAGACCCTGATCAGTCAGTACATTTTAACAAAATGACACAGACCCTGATCAGTCGGCACATTTTAACAAAATGACACAGACCCTGATCAGTCAGTACATTTCAAAATGACACAGACCCTGATCAGTCAGTACATTTTAACAAAATGACACAGACCCTGATCAGTCAGTACATTTTAACAAAATGACAGACCTTGATCAGTCAGTACATTTCAAAATGACACAGACCCTGATCAGTCAGTACATTTTAACAAAATGACACAGACCCTGATCAGTCAGTACATTTTAACAAAATGACACAGACCCTGATCAGTCAGTACATTTCAAAATGACACAGACCCTGATCAGTCAGTACATTTTAACAAAATGACACAGACCTTGATCAGTCAGTACACATGGTGGCAGATCAGAATCTATGTTGTTGGCTTTGACTTTTAAATAAGTACATAAGGTAATAAAATGTAATGTTCTCAAATTTTACAGTAAAATATAGTGTGTTTGCATTAATGACATTTAATGAGAGAGAAAAAGATGAAAAAATACATAATAATGTTTAACTTCGTACAGATGTCATTTGAATAATTTAAAGTTTCAAAAATTTACAACCTATCTGAAAGTTCTTTAACAAGTAGTGTGTCACCAAATTTTTTTCTGGATAAAACATGATGTATATTTCCCCTGAATGTGATTCTGAAAATATTTTTGTATAATGATTGTTATGTTTAAACTATCTTTCAATTTCATTTTGGCATTCCCACCAATGACACTGATGTATTACCATTCTTGCCACAGTAACTGCGATTAAAGCCATGCATGCTGATACTGTCCACAGAATCTACACTTGTTCCATGCCATAGACTACTTTCATTCAGATGACCTGGATTGTTCTGTTCAATCAATTTCTTCTTTGCTTCATATTGCTGATACAAGGTTCTATTTTGTATTCTCTCCAACTGAAATAAGATAAAAATCACATCAAGTTATTGATCGTGTTCAAAAAGTCATTTGGTCCAGTGTGACAAAATTTCTGTTGAAATAAAACTAGGAAGTAAGGTGACAGCATTGTCCAAAAGGTGACAGCATTGTCCAAAAGTGTTGATTCCATATCTCAAGTTCTAAGAGTTCGAAATAATTTCACATTTTAATTCAATAGTTAAAATCTCTATTATTTTAAAATAGGAGAGTATTGTGACACAATTTAATTTGGAACAAAACGGTTATTTAAAGAAGTTCATTTACAGCTTTGCCTGTTTAAACTAGATACAATGAATAATAAATGTACATGTATAACAAATTAGCAACACAATCATGTTTTAAATTCCACATAATTACTGTACCCATCAATGTTCCTCCCTTTATATGATAGATGTTGGTGAATACTTTATTAAAAAAACAAGATAAGAAGACAAATACCAAAGTGACACCAATTTTATGGACCAAAAATCTCTAATGTTATCCAGAGTTGTCAGTCTGGTAAAATGATGCTCTTATGAAAATGATGGGCAGATTAACATGCATGAACCAATGACCAATGTGAATTCTATTAACTACCTTCATTAACTGTTGTATAAAAATAACCATTTTACGCAGGTTTACCTAGCATTCAGAAAGCAATGTAAAACATAACATAGCTTTTCCGTCAGTTGACTCTACATGTATTACAGGTCCAGTGCGTGTGTGTGTGTGTGTGTCTGTATATATAGATATATATATATATATATATATATATATATATATATATATTTTACCCTAACACTAAATTCAACACTTTTAAATGGAATAAATGACCACATACCAATGTAAAATGAATATCTTAATGGTATATCTGAGCACATGCTGATGTGATTTCAACACTTCTAGATGATATTACCAGAGAACACGCTGATGTGAATTAATTTTTTAAAAATGAAATAACTAATCACATGTTGAGTTCAATATTTTTAAATGGCATATCCGAGCACATGATGATGGGTATTCAAATTTTTTAATGGAATACTTGAGTACATGCAGAATTCAACATTTGTAAATGGAATACCTGAGAACATACTGAATGAGATGTAAATCCAACATTTTTAATGGAATACCTGCATCCATCAATATTTAATAATTTATAATGTCATTTGTTCTGATTTGATAGTGATATTCAAAGAAAATATAATTCTTTTTTATATGAGTATATGTTTTCAATGTGACATGTTCTACATATGTAAACATTTTGTATGAATATTGTATAATACTGCATGAATTGGTATTGTTCTCCTCTATAGACAAATCTTTCATGTTCTACAATGACATGGTAAAATATCTGTTACAACAATGCATTTAGATTTTTAATGGGATATGGTAGTCAACACCATGCTTCAGGAATGTTTGTAAACATAGCCTTTGCATTTTGCTAAGAAAGAGAGTGTACCGTATATACTCACGTATAAGCCTGTTCGCGTATAAGCTGACCCCCCCAAACTAAATTGGCAGAACTGTTATAAAGTGCATGACCCATGTATAAGCTGGCCCATAATTTCTAGACTACCAGTACATCACAAGATGCACAAAAGTGAGTTCTGAATATGTTTATTTAGGCAAATCACATTATTAAATAAAATGGAAGTAAGAAAGCTAATTTATATGCTGAAATAAAAACAATTCTAATATGTTAGGTCTCAATGGAAATATAATTAATCCTCATTCTAAAATCATGAATTATAAAAGTTCAATCACTTTTAAAATCCTTCAAAATCAGGCTCTGTATCAGACTCGCCAAACAGTTCATGAAACTCGGCTTCTGTTATGGGCATGCTTTCATCATATACATCGTCATTGTCAAGTATTGTGACAGTTTATAACTTTGAGCAGAAACCATGTCTACTACCATATCTCATTAAACAATACATCTGAAAGTTGGCATGTATTAGTAAAGTCATTGGCATTGTGCAACAAAACAAACCTATTATCCCTGAGGCATTTACCACAGATTAAGCATATGGTAGCTATTGTACAACACTCTACCGCTAACAAATCATTTTGCTTTACAAACAACTAAACAACATTAGTATATAAACTGTGGCTGCCAATTATTTCTAAAACACCTGTCAAAGAAATCCCACAAATTATATTCTTTTACAATTATTCATGCTGACTCGTATATTGCACTGTTATTCCCTTCCTAAGCATGCGCGCATCAAACCCCTATGAAGCTAGCTCTCGCTATTGTTCCTTTAAGATTATCGTACATGTATTTCTACTCTCAATCAAAATGTTTGTTGTATATACCTTCAGTATCATAATTCTTTTATTTTTTTACGTAGATTCTTTTCATATTTACACTGAAATAAGCTAGCGTGCATTTGTATTATTCCATAGAGTTTAATGATTACTGATTAGCCAAGTGTTAAATACTTGACTAGAGATTAGTAATATGGTTCTTTTGGAAAATACATATACCACCGTGGCTCAAATAACATGTAAGGCTGCATTTTCTGGTGGATGGACATCTGTCAAATAGACGTCAAGTACATTAAAACATGTTTTTCATTCATTATCCTACCACTTAAGTTAGAAAAAAAATACTTGTTTCACTTCACGACAGCACAAATCTTATGATCCATGTGGCATCATTATAAGCATGTGATCTCATCTTCGGTGATCAACAGAAACAATAAATACTAGAAATTGAGGGAAAAAAGCTTTTAAAATTCTGACTTGGACCTTGACCTGCAAATAAGCCGACCCCCACCCCCTTCTTCCAGGCCTAACTATTTTTCTAAATTTTTCAGCTTATATGTGAGTTAATACAGTACTCATTTAGAATTAGAACAGCTAGTAGTAATAACAAAATCTTGAAAGAAGTGTTCCACTTTGATTGCTGTCATAATTCATCAATAATTGCTTGCTGGAGCCCAAAAACTTTTTATTTTTTTTATTTTTTAGGTATATTTTGTAACAATTTTGTAACAATTGGACACATTTTCACATTCTATTCACATACATTTCAACTGGTTGAAATGCAAGGTAGCTAAATGAAAGTTGATGGAGTTTTCAATGGTGACTAGTTTGTTTAAAGAAACAAAACCATCTAATTGTTTTTGTAAAAAAAATTGTGTGCTTTTTCTTGATAGCGATAATAAAAAAATTAAATTAAGAGGTATATGGATTAGGTCTAGTTATGTCTATATTACTTTGTGAGACAGTAAGCAATTTCATTTTATCAAAAAAACAAGTCCCTATAACTACTTCAATGTACTTTGGCATTCTTTGACTACTTTTGCATTGCAACCAATTTACATGTACATGTATGTCAATGAAACAGGAACATGCATCCATTTGCTAGTGTCAGATTTTGATTTCATCTGGATAAAGACATCAAAGAAAGTATAATCAATTAGACTTAAATGTGTGGAAGAGTGTCAATATAAGCCACCACGTGTGTGAGATATTCCTGAAACTTTGGTCACTCATACCTCAAATATGCTCTATGTGGCCATTATTTCGGTAGGAAGATGTCGTGCCCCATCCCTAAACAAAATATTGGGCAAGGCCTTATGTTGTAGTACTAATGCTGACAATGCTGTAACTTCAGACCTGCCAGTGCCAAACAAAACTGTCTCAGTAAGACAAATGGTTTATTTTTGTAAGTTTGACTACTTTTCAGTAAGGTGTAACAAAAGAGCATGTACTGCTATTGTTAAGTTGAAAAGCATGTAGGTAAACACTTTCGTATCTGAAACCAATGCTGCCACAGTAAACATTAAGTTAGACAAGAAAGTTTGCAAAGTACAAATAGACGTTGTTGACCTCTAGTACAGCTGCGCAAATATCAGTTGCAAACCCTATGCAGTTCACTGGCTTGTTGCTATTTCTCAACCTGATGTAATTCTTTAATTGACATAAAGATGGCAATCATATCTTGCAATGCAACACATACTCAGCTCAACAAGTGATGTCAAATAAATGTAATTATTTCCATTCTGCATTTTATTCACAAGAATGTGAATATTCCTTTTCATTTTTCTATACTGATTATTAGCACTTTTTAAAAGGCTACTTTTCCCTTTAATCTTCAAGATGTATCACCTGTTGGACACCATTCTTTTAATGAATTCTGTAAAGAATAATTTGATCATTCGGATGCTTTGTATGAAAATATATGAGCAGTTTAATGCACTAAGGTAATCTCAGCTTGGTTTCCACCAAATGTCATTCAAAACCCAAATCCAAATCAAATACAGATTTCAGAAAACAAAAAGCAAGTCTGCCAATTATAAAGAAAGGAGACAGAAAAACAATCGGGTTTCCAAGGTGTTGAAATTTATGGTTTTGTTCAGCCAAAATACAAAACTAAAACAGATCAATGATAATCTTAGTCAATCAATATTCAGAATTTTAGCCTTTATTGTTATTTTTCTTTCATGAACATGTAACAGTTAAGAGTGAATATATACTGGTTACATGCCTTGTACAATAAAATGTGTGTACCTTTTCATAAAGATTACAATTTGAATGGATTGCTTGTATCAATGAGTAACTCATGAGTGCATGGATCAACTTAAATGAAACAGCTATGTATGTCTAGCTGAAATTTGATCTGGAAGAATGTGATTTGGTAGAAAAAATAAATAAAGCAAAATCTAATATTTTGGAGATAAACAAGGATTTAAATGACACTAGTAAGAACAATTTGCACCAATAAGTACTGTACGTTATATTACAGCCTGGTCTCTCAGGCAAACTCAAACTGGCTGATGAATTATGAAGTCTTTATTTATATTT
Organism: Unio pictorum; assembly: GCA_030141615.1. NCBI lineage: Eukaryota > Metazoa > Mollusca > Bivalvia > Unionida > Unionidae > Unio > Unio pictorum. The sequence goes on along the minus strand of JARLTB010000027.1, from coordinate 7,550,082 downwards.
ATATTTATTTGTTGGAGAAATCAGAAAATATACACATGCAACATAATAAGAAAAACAATCATAGTAGTTTATAATAGGTTATTGATGTGGTTATTGAAAAAGCTAGTCACTTTTGTGTGAACTGTGTTGATCTTACTGATTTTGTCTTTTCATTTTTTGTGTCAAAAACTGATGAGACACCCCCAAAACTGTTGTATATATATGCATACAAGTCTTGGAATATGGAGAATTTTTTTTTTTTAGTATACCAAGATTTACAGCCATTATAGCAGTCGACAAAAAAAAAAAAAAACCAAACATTTTAAAGTTTAGAGATTCAAGCTGACTCTCTCTTCTTCCAGGATTTTATTTTTTCTTAAATTATTTGGCTTATATGCAAGTATACATGATAAGTTATTGATCTTGAGAGGAGTTTGTTATGTGCTAGATTTAACTATTGCTTTAATCATTTCAACAAGTGCCATTTATTGTCTGCATAGCTTTAATCTTTAGTATTCTTTGTTTTAAGTATTTGTAGTAGTTAATGCATGAAATTAAAAAATAAATAAATAAATATACATACAAACTTTGTCAGGCAAAATCATGAATTTTTACAATAACCAGAAAATTTAGAGCATAGTAATAAATAATAATAATGAGGACTTTGTATAGCACCTAATCTTTAGAAACTCTAAGCGCTTTACAACATCTATAGTGATATGACTACACTACAGAAAAACGAAAGTCAAAAACCATGAAATAGGAAAACATAAAACATGCTGAAAACATATAAGGTACAACACATTATAAGTTTCTAAGTTTGTTCCTGTAGACCAAAAAGGTGAGTATTAAGAGCACTCTTAAAAGGGACCACTGTGCCTTTGTATCTAATTTCAATGGGTTATTCGTTCCACATCGCTGGGCCCTGGTATGCAAAGAAAGTTGTCAATATGACTTCGTTTTCATAGTAGGAACAATGAGTATACAATTGTCTGAAGAGTAGTGTAAATATCTTGCTGGTGTTTACACATGGGTGAGGCCGGATAGATATGTTCGACTGGAGTCTGTCAGTAAAACATTGCACAGAGAACAAATTTTGTGTTTGATTCTGTATCGCATGGATAGCCAGTGTAGGGTACAGAGCAGTGGGGAGGTGTGCTCTGAACGCGGTACTCTAAAGATGATCCAAGCAGCTGTGTTTTGGACTTTTTGAAGATTCTGTAGTAGATATTGTGACCACCCAGGCATAATTGAGTTACAATAGTCCAGTCTTGAGAGTACTAATGAACACACAAGTGTTTTAGTGGCATCAACTGAAAGATATTTGCAAATGGAACTGATGCGTCTCAGTTCAAGATATGCAGACTTACATATGTTCATGACATGTTGGTGCAGTGTGAGAGTAATGTCATAAGTAACACCAAGGTTTCGTACTGATTGTCTGAGGTAAAGGATGTGAATGAGAAAGTCTTTGTGTTGTGATCAGAATGGCCTCAGTTTCATCATCATTCATCTGCAGCTTGTTACATGTCATCCACGATTTCACATCAGAAATGCACCTCTGTATTCCATGGATGGTAGCATCAACTTCAGTTGGGTGGCTAGGATTGTATATTTGGGTGTCATCAGCTGACAATTGGTGAGACACTGGGTGATGATTTATGATACTTGAGAGTGGCTGAGTGTATAGAATGAAGAGATCATGTCCAAGAACAGACCCCTGTGGAACACCACAACATAGATCAACTGGGCTGAAGTTTATTACATTTGCCAATACAATTTGTGTCCTGTTGACTAAGTAGGACTTGAATCACTGTAAGGGTGTATTCTGATTGCCAAATACATACTGGAGATGGTGAAGTAATATATCATGGTCTATTGTGTCAAATGCTGCAGACAAATCAAGGAGGGTGAGAACTATAATCTTTCCACTATCCAAAGCAGAGAGAATGTCAATAAATACTTTCAGAAGAGTAGTTTCAGTATTGTGGCAATGGCGATATTATATGCAGACTGTACATTGCTAAAAAGATTGTTTGAATTCAAATGAGACACAAGATGGGTTAGAACAACTTTTTCTAAGACTTTTTATATGAATGGGAGATGAGAAACTGGGTGGTAGTTCTTTAAATCATTATGGTCAAGTGTTGGTTTCTTCAGCAGAGGCTTTACAATGGCAGTTTTGAAAAATGATGGGAATTCCCCCCGATGGGAGAGAGGTATTAATAACATCAGTTAGTGAAGGCAATATATTGGGTCTAAGCACTCAAGCAGCAGTGATGTTGGAATTGGATAAAGTTCACATGACTTTGGTTTCAAATGCTGCTAAAGGTTGTTGCTAAAATTCTTTTTATCATAACTGTATGGTGATGATTCAATTGAAATTTTGTTGTCAAATGAATCTCTAATGGTTTGTACTTTGTCATGGAAGATATATGCAAATGGGTCCGGAAGGTCTACTGGAAGTGTACATTTGTTCCTTGACATTAGTTTGTAAGTGATCTCAAAGAGCTCTATGCAGCTGGAATTCTCCATGATCTTAGTACTGTAGTGGGATAATTTGGCTAAATGGACTATGTCTGTGATGTTCTTCTTAGCGGCTTCATAGATTTGTTTATGAATAGTGTGTCTGGTGGAAAGCCAAAGTCTCTCTGCTTTACAGTGATGTCTTTCAGCAGTGCAAAGCTAGTCCTTAAAACTGCTATACCATGGAAAACACTTTTTTATTGATACTCTGCATTTTTTATACAGGGACATGTTTTTCAAGCAATGAACACCGGCAGTTATCGAGTTGTTCTGCTGTAGGATGTAAGTTGTTAGGTTTTCTTGGAGTTCAAGCATTAATTTGGTTCTATTTATCATATGGAGGTTTCTCTTAGTAGCAAATAAAGGTGGAGGGTTAGGGACTGATACGTCATGATGGCATATAATCTAGAGGTCATCTGATGCAAGTTTGTGGGATACAAGGGTGGATTGTAGAATATTATCATCAGGTCTGTGAAGAAACCAGTCTAAAATGTGACCAAGTTTATGGGTAGGTTTGTTAACTGACTGTTTAAGGTTGAAAACATGAATGGAATCAATGAGTTTTGACGTGTATGGGTTTCTAGGACAGTCAAAGTGAAAGTTGAAATCTCCAAGAATAATTAGGTTAATACCTATCGAATTTCCATACTCCAGAAGATTTGGAAACTGCTCCAAAGAGAGATTTTCAGTCAGCTTGTTTTTTTCTACCAGGAGATTTGTGATTTGTGGGGGAATGACTTGATGGAGTAAGCGGTGGGTGTTAAATCTGCGCCCTTGGGCTCATTTCCTGAAGTTTTTAGCCATGTTTCTGTCAGGAAGAAGGCGTCTATATTCTGGTCATTGATATAAAAAACTATTTATGTGCACCTTTCAGGCATTGAATAATGCAATAAATTATACTACATTATCTTTAATACTAATACATGTCAACAAACATGATAAATATATATGTAATTCTTAACTTGGTTTTGCAAAGTAGTTTGTTTGTTTGCTTGTTTGTTTAGAATTTTTAACGAAGCTTTAACAATTTTTCAGTCATATCGCTATGATGTCTGCAGTGAGGCAGTTTATAGTGATGTCTAGCACTGGGGCATCATGCCGCAGACATGTAGCTTGATGTCCAACCCAATCACATTATCCTGACACTAGGCTGACCAGTCCTAACACTAATCTCTTAATGCTGAATGTCATGCGAGGCAGCTGTTAGTACCATTTTTGTAAGTCTATGTTATGACTCGCCCAGGGTCGAACCCATGACCATCCGCTTCTGCGGCGGATGCTCTAACCACTAGGCAACCGGAGCGGTTTTGCAAAGCAGTGGATGTTATCCAAACGTATTATTGAGGGGGTGATGCAACTGAAGAAAACATGTTAGGTAAGACCACTACACCAATCCATGAATTTCATTACCAAGGAAAATGATATTTTTTTTGGCAACCATGAACAGCAATACACCCAAAAGTTTAAAGAAATTGACATTATTTATACCTGACATACCTTTATTTATCTTCGTGAAATTTGATATGTTATAATTAAGAAACTTTTTAATGACATGTTGTAATTTGTACTCATTGATTCAAATTGATCATATGCAGGTACAATTCTTGAATGGAATCACCTACGCTATAATGGTCATCACCTAGCTGGCAGGAAGAGGAGTTAACTTGTAAGAGTCGTCTCACATTGTTATTCTGGGAGGGCTGGAGAGGTAATAATAATAATAATAATAATAATAATAATAATAAAGACTTTATTTAGAGAAGGTAACTCAATTAGTTACAGAACTAATCTACCTTGAGGCCTTCTATCTGTTATGTACAATATATACAATACATACAACATGATGTGAAGAGTCTGGCTCAACGTTAAATAATTAAGGAATTTTAAATTTCAAAGTATCAAGCCTGGAACACATGCACAGGCATCTGTGAAAACACAAACATATAAGAAACATAAAATATCATTCTGCGTTGAAACATTCAGCTTTGAAAATGATGCAAAAATACAGACAAGCAGGCAGTATTTTTTTTTTTTGGTACTAGCACTGTTCAATTTTCTAAAGATTTCATCCATTTAAGACATTGATTATGAAACGAAGAAATGCTAGGAGCCTGCCTTATGTCACTGGGAATGTTGTTCCATACTACTGGACCAGTATATTGAAAACTTTTTTTTAAACAATTCCTTCTTTGGCCTTGGTATAATGTAATTTTTTCTTCTTATGGACCTTAAATTTGGAGTACCATCAGCATCTCTTTGGTGAAAGATATTGCTTAGATAGACAGGAATGGATTTTCTGGATACTTTATACATCAATTTGGCTTTTCTAAGAAATATTCTTTCATGTATTGTTAAAATCTTTATATTATTCATTGCATCCTGAAAATTTTCTATACATTGATCTAGAATTAAATGGCAAGCCCTCTTTTGGAGCCTTATAAGTGTTGTTATGTTTGAATTAGAGGTATTACCCCAAATTACGTTACAGTAGTCCAGATATGGCTGAATATAACTTTTATAAAAGATGACCCTATACTGAAGAGGAATGTATGTTTTGATTTTCCTCAGTAGCCAAAGATAAGAATTAACCTTTTTTGAAATGTGTTTAATGTGAATAGACATGTAAGATTGTTATCTACGAATACACCAAGAATTCTATCTTGAGAGGTCATATTAAGGCTCACATTGTCAAAAAAAACATTAAGTTTGTCGCTATCTAGTCTTGCTTGTTTTTGTTGTGTTGTAACTAGTAGGGCTTTCGTTTTTTCTGTATTTATGATCATACTATTTTCCTTGCATCATACTTGAAGTCTGTTGAGAGCATCTTGTAAGTTATTTTCAAGTACCGTTTTGGTTTTACCAATCTCAGACAGTGTAGTATCATCTGCATAGTGGTCAGTGGAAGAAATTGAAGTTCCAATTTCAAGAGGTAAATCGTTGATAAATAGAATGAATAACAGAGGTCCAAGGATAGAGCCTTGTGGTACTCCACAATTAATACTTTTACTTTGAGAAAGTTAACCATTTAAAGATACTTTTTGCACTCTGTCAGTTAAGTAAGAAGTAAACCAGTTTAGAGAGTTTTCACTACATTGATAAATCTTTAGTTTTTCAAGTAAAATTTCATGGTCTACAAGATCAAAAGCTTTACGAAAATCAACCATAATAGTGCCTACCATTTCTCCTTGATCTAACGCTTTCAGCCATTTATCAATCAAAGATACAAGTGCAGTTTCACAGGAGTGATTCTGGCGAAAGCCAGACTGATTATCATGAATAAGATCATAAGTGTTTAAATAGTTGAGAAAAGAATCATGTACATGTTTTTCTAGTAATTTGGAAAGACAAGGAAGAATAGAGATGGGTCTGTAGTTATTTACATCATCTTTTGTTCCTGCTTTATGCAATGGTATAACCTTGGCAGTTTTCCATCTTTGTGGAAATTTATTAGACCTAATACTTTCATTACAAATGAAAACTATACTCTCTGCAATTGCAGGTGCAGCCACTTTTAGTAGCCTTGGTCCAATCATATCAAGTCCTGTAGCTTTACATACATCCATTGTTTTAATATATTTCAACACAAATTCTGGACTCATTTCAGGAATTTCAAATTTTATATTGTTTTGTAGTTTTTTAGCACAAAAATGTTCCAGATGATCAGATGAAGTTCTGGGTTCTTTAAGTTTTTCAGCAATTTGAACAAAAAAGTTAAAAATATCTGAGATGTCCTTTGGATTATCAGTATAAATGCCCTCATGATTGAGGGATAAAATTTCAGCTTTATGCTTACATTTGCCTGCACCAAAACCTGCAAACACTTTCTAGATAGCTTTCGGGTTATTTTGGTTTTCATCCAGCACTTTTTTTGTAGTGCGCTTGTTTGGCTTGATGTATCATTTTATGAACTTTATTCCTCCAAACTCTATATTCAGTTTGATTTCCTACTGATTTTAGTTGGTCTCTTTGCTTTATTGCTTCTAAAATTTCTGGGGAGATCCAGCCTGGCTGATGGTCTTTCTTTATCCTGTGTGTTTTTAAAGGGGCATGCTTGTCCACTATACTGATGAACAGATCTGTCCAAGTATCTAAAACATCATCAATATCCTCAAAGATTTGGACTGTATTCCATGGAATCTGTTCTAGATCTTCTAGGAATTTAACAGTATCAAAGTTTTTAAAGGACCTATAAGTAATGGATTTATGGATATTATTTTTTTTGATTTACCATTGACTTTACATGTTAGAAAAATTGGAAAGTGATCACTTATACCAATCTTTGGAACCATTACTTCCAAAACATTTTCTTTTGTATTGGTATAAATATGATCTATAACTGTTTTAGAGGTAGATGTTACTCTGGTGGGTTCATTTACTAGTTGCTCCATACCTAACAAATCAATAAATTTCATCCAATTCCCTTCTGTTTGATCATTGAGAAGGTCTCGATTTATATCACCTAGAATGTAAAATTCTATCTCTTCATTTGAAATTTTATCTACTTGAAGTTCAAAATATTCACACCAATCAGTATGTGATGATGGGGGTCTATACACAAAACCTACTAAATAGTGCTTTGCTTTTTCTGGAGTGATCTGTAGCCAAATGGATTCTATTTCCGGTATTTCTAGGTCTTCCCATCTTTTACAAATAGTACCGGTTTTAACATACACAAGGAGCCCACCACCACCTGCTTTCCTATCCTTACGATAAGGTTTTTCATAGCCATTAATATATAAAAAAATTTCACCCTGATTTTCTGTTAACATTGTTTCCGAGAGTCCAAATAAATGGATATTATTATTTGGAGAGGTTAACAGTAATTTCACTTGATCAATCTTTCCTCGAAAACCCTGAATATTTAAATGACCTATGTGTAAACCTTTGCTAGAAACTCCTAAATTCAAGAGACTAATATCAATGCTATTAGAATCACTCAAGGAGACATTGAACGTATTAAAACTATGTTCACAGTGATCATCATTACAACTATCATTACTGTATAAAAAATTAGTTTTTCTACAACTGCATTTTCTACTTTTATAATCATTGTATAAATCTGAACTATCGTTCCTGTTGGAATATGTATAAGAAGCTTGTAAGGTTCCACATTCAGAACATGTATCAGCAAGGAGATCAAATCTGTTTTGACAAGGGATGCCTAGTGTATATGACGGTCCTTGATAGATAGATTGGTCCTCCTGTTGAATAGAGTCTTCCTGTGGAATTGAGATGGCCTCATTGCCCTTTTCCTATTCCATAAATCTAGTGTGAGTTTTGGCTTTGTGACCAAAGCTACCACACTGATGGCATTGCATTGGCTGTCTGTGCATGCATTCCTGTGCTGAATGTTTGATCTCACCACAGTAATCACATCCCATAGTGTACTGCCTGTATTGATATGGCTGACCATAATGTCTGATGTTGTTTTGTCCTACATTGGGTTTATGGTGATGAAGTTTGTAATGTGACTGTAAGACCAGACTACATGAATAACTGCATTTATATTTTTTGCCAGCTTTTCCACCCCTTTGGTAGACAGGTGGATCGTATCTCTTTTTCCAAATAGATGTTGCATCACTTGTCCCTCCTCATCAAGGAAACTCATGTAATTGTAAACAATATCACATTTCCATTCACTTGCCAGCCTTCGGATGACCTCATTGATATCTAACACATTACAATCTCCCCTGGGGGCCATTTCACACAATGTAACCTGACAGCTTTAATTTTGCTTATGAATGTAATTAAGTAATTGGTCATATAGTTCTTCAAAAAGTTCTAGATCAGTCCCTTCACTGGCATTGTTCCCTCCAATATAGAGTACTATTTTAGTAAACTTGGAGAGATCATATATTTTTATATCTTCCAGTATTGTCTGTATTTTGGCACCTGAAATGGCATGCTTTCTAACACAGTGACTCAGTCCTCTGTTATTAATTCCATGTAAAATGGAACTACCAATAAGGAGGATGTTATCTTTGCTGATAGAAGGCAAAGTAGTATGTTTACTTTGTATTGATATTGGTTTGTATGGTGCTTTATTCCTTCTGGCTGAATCAGTGTCAGAGTTGGAAAACTGCATTGGGTTTTCTTTTGGCAATACTTCAGGTGTCTGTACACTTTTACTAAGAGACATAGGTTTAGGACCAATGGTTTGTGAATGTCTGCTGACAGTCAAAGGTTTCTCTCTCTGGGCAGCTAATTTAACCTTTTCATTTATTAGCTTGTCAGTCTGTTTTTGCATCTTGCATACTTGCTTCTGGAGTGTTTGTATAACAGTCAGCAGCAGGTCAGTATTACACATACATGTAGAGGGCTGTCTATGATCTCTAATAGGTCCCTCTGTAGGGGTCATAGTTGGAGTGCTATTCATTGCAGGAACCCTAGAAAGTGGGTCAGCTCTCTCATCAGATAATTCTTGGTTTCTATGACTACAATTCTCATTTGAGTCTACTATATCTGATAAGCATGTGGAATTGAAACTATCCTCACTGGTAGGGGAGTCTAAAAATAGATTAGTAGCCATTCTTATGAAGTTCTTGTTTTTCCATGTCATTGACCCTAAACCTCTAACTTCTATTACACTTGCGGCACAATTAAAAATAAGTATACATTTAAGTCCATCAGCTTGTGTTGTAATAGTAAACTTTGACTGGGTTGAATCAAAAGTGAATTCTTTTTTAATTTGTTCCAGAAACTGATGGAAAAATCCAGTTGTCAAAAATGCTATTGTAAAATTGGTTGAATTTAAATGATTCACATGGAGGTAGCAGAGAAAGTTATTGATAATGTAATGTGTGTGTGATTACAGTGAGGCAGTTTATAGTGATGTCTAGCACTGGGGTATCATGTCACAGATATGTATCATGATGTCCTACCCAACTGCATTATCCTGACACCAGGCCGATCAGTCCTAACACTAACCTCTTAATGCTGAGCACCAAACAAGGCAGCTGTTATTACCAATTTTGAAAGTCTTTTGCATGACTCGGCTGGGGATCAAACCCATGACCTCCCACTTCTGCAGTGGACACTCTAACCACTAGGCCAGCAGAGGGGTCTATAATATAATGTGATAAGGTAATGTATTTGATAGAAGAAGTGATGCCCATAAAATTAAGGAATGTACAGTTGTTATAAATGACATGCATGTAACTCTTTTGATATTTCTAACACTTTATGTGCCTTTATTAAGGAACCTTTGTCTCTAATATTTATTACAATAGTGGGTGACAATTATTTGAGAAACTAATTACATGAATCTTACGCAAAGAACAATTGCCAAAATGTTAATAAAAATCTGTCAGTCTACTACCTTTAAGATAGTCCTGTTTCCCCCTACTGATGGAATAAACTTTTGCTGTACATCTTGGTATTCCTTATCAGTGCTTTGCAGATTCACCACTTTCAGGTTTTCATTGGGTGCCATCTTTGCCCATGTTGCAGGTAACTCAGAGAAAGCCATCTCTGCAGAAAAATTTGGAGAATATGCATACATTTTCACATTTAGTGTCTCTTGGAAATGAATGTTTATGACATATATACTTAATTAAACAGAGTTCAGAAAATTTTGGAAACAATAGGGTTAAAATTATTTTAAAATCTAAAACTGGATGTATTTTTGCCATTTACATACATCTGATGAAACAAAACTTCATTTTAAAGCTTCAATTAACCCTGGTGTGGAGGAGACCAAATTTGTAGAATTAGTTTTACCACAAGTGACATAACTGAATTGTCTTCATGTTTCACTAGGCAAATTAAACATCACCAAAGACAATTATCACAAAGCCCTTGATCTTATTTGAGCTGTGGCAAAACATAGATTGTGGAGCAGAATAGAATGTCTTATTCAAATCATACAGGACATCATTTAAGTCTTATTCAAATCATACAGGACATTATTTAGGCCTTATTCAAATCATACAGGACATTATTTAGGCCTTATTCAAATCATACAGGACATTATTTAAGTCTTATTCAAATCATACAGGACATTATTTAAGTCTTATTCATATCATACAGGACATTATTTAAGTCTTATTCAAATCATACAGGACATTATTTAAGTCTTATTCAAATCATACAGGACATTATTTCCTGCATTTTAACTTCAATTTTCAGCACATGATAGGCTATACATGTCAGCCAGTATATCTGGTGAAGGAATATCCCAGTGAAGAAACCAACTCACAGAAAGTTACTAGCTAGATGTTTCACAAACCCATGTTAGCTGAGTTGAAAACTTTAACTCATATAGCCAGAAGTAAGTTGTGGATGATCTGCCAATGTGAGCATTAGTTCATTTTTGGTCACTAGAGGCCGACCGAATGTGATTTTCTGGCTTCGGCCGAAACCGAAACCAAACCGAAAGTTAAAGATGAGCTTTCGGCCGAAACCAAAGACGAAACCGAAAGATGTATAACCCAGCAAAAGATTGAAAAGCTATGTTGTGAAACTAAGTCAAAGATGCAATAAAAAAAAAAACTTTATCAATAAAACTTTAATACTCAAGTATTTCATAATCCAGAAATAATCAATACGAGCCTACACTTGCAGTCTTGCAGTAACATTTGTTAAATAGCTGTTCGTTCAGCGTTCATTGGTTAGTAGTTGAATCCAAACAAACGAATGTTGTAGTTCAGAAACAAAAGATTTTCTGCATTTTCGCCCAGTAGGTTGCTGCATCATCGGCATACAGCTGCCCTGCTGCACTGAACAACTGCTCACTTGCCATGCTGGTGGGTGGTGCAGACAAGTACTTGCGAGCAGCGGATTCCAGAAGTGGGTATTGACTACAATGCCAATACGCATATATATCCGTCATTCGAGGCAGACGTGGCTCCTTGAGGTAACTATTTAACTGTTGTTTGTACAGCGGCATGTCATTGTTTTGACTTCGACTGTCATTAGTTTCTGATAGATCAATATTAGAAGACTGACTGTCATGCACAGCCCACAGATCCACCTCCTCTTCGGCATCAGACGCCTCACTGTTCTCAGGTTTGGACTCAACGCTTTCAGTTGATGAAGCTGCGGCTGGCGTACTGACATTACTCGTAGCATATTCTTGAACCGAACGTAAAAAATCCAGAACTACTTTCGTTGCTACCGTTTTCTCTTGCTCGCTGAAGTAAGTATCCTTGAAGCGTGGATCAATCAGCGTGGCAGCAAAAAAGAGTGCTGAGGAACCAATATAAGAGAATCGACGATACATTGCATCAAGCAGCAATGCTTTCATCTGCTTCAGGCCATGATCTGCTTCTGTAGTAGTTTTTAGCATGTTATTCAGATTAAAGACAAGTGGGAAAACCAATGAAATGCATGATTCGTCAGCACAAATGTCCAACGTTGCTGTGTAGAATGGTTTTAGAAGTTTCACAATTCTTCCAGCCAGTTCCCATTCTGTGTTCGAGAGGCTGTCAATTCCGCTTCGCTCTACGCTAAACAGATTAATTGCCTTGCTCTGTTCGACCAGACACTCCAGTATAAGATAGGCGCTATTCCATCTCGTCTCAACATCCTGCAGTAATGAGTGTGATGGGACTTTCATCGTGAGTTGATGTTCCATGAGATGACGGCAAGCCTGCTCACTATGCTTAAAGTGGGCAACAATCTTACGAGCTTATTTGATGACAACTTGTACTGATGTTTGCGTAAACAGTGCATCATGCAGAACCAACTGTAAAGTATGGGACACGCAGCCAATATCAGTGACACCTGCGAGTCTCATTGCACTTTTCATGTTCACGGCATTGTCTCTTACTCCAACGTGAATCTTCTCGGCTATCCCCCATTTCGCAATGGCTTCCAGAAGTTTTGATGCAAGATAATTTCCATCATGGTCTTGTTCCAGCACCATCGCACTCAAGATAACTTTACGCCACACATCTGCATGAATGAAATGAGCCGTGAAGCTCAGCAATGAGCATGATTTCGTTGGATTGCTCCATCCATCTGTTGTAAACGAAATCCATGTAGCCTCTTGCAGTAGATTTGCGACGTGTTTCACGACTTTGTCATATGTGGCAGGCATAAGCGTTGTTCTGTAATATTTCTCGCTTTTGACGTTATAATGACGAGTGCTCAGTGGATCACCAATGTTCAATCTTTTGAATCCATCACCTTCAACAATTGAATAGGGCAACATGTCGACAATGATTAAGTCCATGATTCACTTATCAATTCGCTGAACAGATACATGGTCTTCAGGCCAGATCATTCTGCTCTCAATCATTGACGTCAACGAGGGCTGGACAAAATTCGGTAGTGCATGTTTCATCACTGTCTCCTCTATCTTCTTTTTTTTTGCGGCATGCTCTGCTTCGTCATTCATGGCCATCTTCAAGTACGTGCCATGAAGCTCCTTGTGGCAGCTGGCCAGATGTCCTTTCAAGCCTGAAACTGTTTGAAGTTTTGGTTTATCGCTGCCTAATGAAAACAGTTTGTTACATTCTTTGCACTTTGCCTTACTTGCGTCTGCCTCATCTTTTGTGAAATACTTCCACACCGCATTCTTCGACATTCTTTAACGATGATTTACAATTTTTATACGGATTACGTGTTATATACGTTTACAGACGAACAGCCTTACATGTGCCGCTGCATAAGCAGAGTGACAGTTTGTCTCTTGACGTTCTGGTAGTCGACCGAAAGCTTAAATCACTTTCGGCTGAAACTGAAACTACGCCGAAAGTGGTCATATGGGAACTTTCGGCCCCGAAACCGAAACCGAAATTCGGTCAGTCTCTATTGGTCACCCAGGACTCCCACAGCACTTTGGTAAGAGATAAACTTGACCACAGCTAAGTTGTGTAAGGATCAGTTCACAAACCTTGGCTCAGAGATAATTTTGGACTATTTTGGGCTTTAAAAAAAAAAGCAGTTATTGGAAAAAAATTTGGTTCTATATTTTAATCTTGATCTTCTATTTTATTCTGAAGAGTTTTCTTCCTCAAGTTTACTGCAATACATTAACTGTACACTTTTTTAACCTAAAGTTTAATCAGCACTATATAGCAAGTACACACACACACACACACACACATACACACACACACACACATTCCACCCACACACCCAACCACCCACCCATACATACAAACAACAAAACATCAGATGTTAAATTGTTATACCATTTTAAAACTCACCATAACAATTGGTTTGTCATCAGGGCTTTGGGCAAAATTCTCTAAATGTAATCAGCAAAACAGGTAATAATCACAAATCTTTCTTCAAGAATTCCAAATATTTAGATTTCTCCCTATCTAACATACTTTTAATTTGTCTGTGCAGTACTATTACTATTATTTGTTAATAAGGAGGATGAATGACTGTAAATAAGTAAAAGGTGAAAACTTTCTCACTGTGTGATCCAGTCACACAACTGCCATGATAAGCAGCAGTCTGGGTTGGGTCACTATTTGTGCAGCAACAAATGGTCCAAAAGAAAAGTACCCCAAAACCAGCCTTCATAATTTAAAAAAAGATGAATGATTGAAATATACTCATTAATGGTCTTTAATCCTCATGAATTAGAATTTTTTTTTGATAGAGACAGATAGACTCTCTTGATGGCTTGAGTAAATTCCATCCAGAGATGATGAATGCTAAGTATCCATTTAATGGGCTTAAAAACACATTTGCTATCTTTTGTTCTCCATTGGTAATGCTAAATAAAATTTGAGTGCTCTAACATGTCTATCTTGATCATCCCCAGTGCTATAATAGTATAAACTGAGACTGCTGATCTCTATCACAGTTGGAAGTACTGATGGAAGTTGGTTTTTGCAAGGAAAACTGAGTCATAATTCCCAATAAACCATAACATCCCATACCTCTATTGAGTTGGCTGCTTCACAGAGCTGAAACTACAAGCAGAAGAAAGATGGTTTTAAGCATAAACTTTTTAAATGAAGCCTCACTCAAATCTTCCAGATCTCCTGATCATGTGAAGCATCTGTTGAATGAACCTGAAGGGAGGTTGAATAGAGATGCTGCAATTGTCTTGATGTAGATACAATTTAGTTAGAACTACCTTATCTTATCTGTTCTGGATAAACTGTCTGCATGGGTATTATCTTTCCTGGAATATGATGAAGTCAGAGCATAACCATTTTTAATTCTACTCTGTGTATAAGATTCTTGACTTACATGCATAGAAGAAGCACACGTATCTCTTTGTTGTCTCAGGTATAAAACCACCAATGGGTTGTGAGAGGAGACTATGATGCAATGTGAGGAGACTATGATGCAATGTGAGGAGACTATGATGCAATGCCCCTTGACATGATCTATACACTCTTATAAAGTGCAGAACGCAGTCCAACTTGTAAGGTAAGGAAATTCTTTCTTATGTATACCAAATCCATAGAAGCAATGAGATCTGATTTATCCTGGTTGGGAATAAATCCTGACTGATTCCCTATGAACCAAAAGCAGGCCATATGACCAAATAGCAACTGGTTGCAGATGAGCTGCATTCCACTAAAGTGTACAACAAGATCTACCATAAATCTAGTGAAGACCCAGATGCTGAGATAGACTGAATGGCTTGGAATCAAATATCTCCAATATTATACTCCTTATTGACAACCAGAAGTATTTCTTTGCTGAGGTGAGATCAGGATGTGGAATATACATTCTGAAGATAGAAGAAAACTAACTACCCATTCTATGGCTCTGGTAGTGTAATGAACTTATGCTGCAATCACCATCTTGAAGGTTTCCTCATGCAGAAATTTGTTTAGGAGGGAGAGATAAACTATCAACCTGTTTATTGCATTTTTGGGGACCAGAGATAACTGGAAATAAAATGCTGGCAAACTGAATGTTTGAACCCTCTTTACTGCACACTTCTGAAGAAAGATCTGTCCCTCTTAATTTAACTTGACTATGGAAGAGGATGGGTGTCCTTTAGAGAAGAAGGGGTTTAGTGAATTGCAGATGTAAAGCCTCCCTCATTTAGGAAATGAAATCACCAATCTTGTGATACTTGACCAGGCTAAAAATGGCCAAATGAGCACTTACTTGTATTAAAGATTGGTGCATTACAGAAGAACTGAAGGATCATTAGGGATGCCACATGTTCTTTTGCCCTATTTTTCAAAAGAAGAGGGGGGACCCAGAGTGGCCAAGTGCTCTAAAGCGCTATCCGTTATGGATCACTGCCATCTCACCTCTGTCTGCGTGGGTTCAAGTCTCAGATTCAGCAAATTTGGGTATCCAGTATGTGAGAAAGCTTGCCAGTAGCTTCTCCTGGGTTGTGGTTCTTTCAGAGGATTTTCCCGGGTTCTTCCTCCATTAGTACTGGCCGCCATGTACAGCCTTTTGCGTGCTGAAAAAGGGCATTAAATCCTACAACAACAACTAAAACGAGGGAGGAAACAGTAGTTTTTATTGATGTGTCCTTACCTCTTTGACTTCTGTCTTCATCATGATTGATGTGGAGTGGGCTTATGGTTGGATACCCTTAGACTACTGCAGGGCTCAATTAGGCTGTGTTCATGTATTGGCTCATTTTGACAGGCCAGTAAGAGACCTATATTGGTGGTCCATAAAATCTTGAGATGCAATGGCATAAATGAGAATAATGAATAAAGTTTCAGATTCCTGGGGTGCAACCCTAGGAAGGGTCCAACATGAAGGAGTTTGCTGACAAACACCATGGTCACACACAATATTTGCCTTGATATCTTGTTACAGCCTACAATAACAATTGAGCAGATTGTGGTCGATACCTAGAACAGATCAGGTCTTGCTTCCCCACTCCTCTGTAGTCACCAAATTTTTGTAAATGATGGAGAAAGAATGAGAATTTGAGCAACAACACTCTCTCAGCCATCTTCCGGATCTTAGTGGAAGGGGGATAATCATCTCCTTCCATAATGATCTCTCCCATAGTGGTCTTTGAACCTCAGCACCCATACTCGCTGGGGTCATATATATGACAGCTTTGATAGCACACAATAATCTCTCTTTGAAATGGGAAATTGTGCATCTCAAAAGTATTGAAATGGAAAATGGGGAAGGAGGGGAAATTGGTCTGATCTCCTTTACTGGTATTGTGAATAAATGCAGGCCCTGTTACTGAAGTTGGGTAATAAGGTAATGCTGAGACATTGGTAGTTTATTCTGTTAATTAACCCTATACACCTCTACCTTGATAACTCATGCACAATGTGGTACAAAAACAATGATCGCACTATAAGTGAGAATGAGAGTTACCAAGGGATCTCCCAAACTATAAGAAGTGATGCAATCCCCGCTAGATATTAAGAGAACTGCTGGTGGTACAAACTGGGTTGTTTAATGATTGAATATTATTCTAGAGGATATCTCTAAGTGCCCATTCTGGAATTCTCTGAAACTCATTTCTCCACAATGGTTCAAATCTGAGAAGCAAAGCTATTTTTGTTTATCTTACAATGTATTCATTTCATTTGGATTCACTCCTAGCTTTGATCATATTTACAACTGAGTAAGTTAATTTTAGTTTCTGGTTTTTCTAGTCACACTGTCACACTGCAGGGAAGTCCCCTGGAAGAGGTGGAGTCCTTCACATATCTAGGCAGCATTTTCAACCAACAGGGTGGCACAGACGCAGATGTCAAGGCAAGGATCGGAAAGGCGAGAGCAGCTTTCATTCAGCTTAAGAACATCTGGAGCTCC
Source organism: Unio pictorum (assembly GCA_030141615.1). NCBI lineage: Eukaryota > Metazoa > Mollusca > Bivalvia > Unionida > Unionidae > Unio > Unio pictorum. The sequence continues at coordinate 7,532,904 of JARLTB010000027.1, read as the reverse complement.
AAACAAATTTCCTTGACTACCAAAATCAGACTGTTCAACTCCAACGTGAAGTCAGTCCTACTGTATGGAGCAGAGACTTGGAGAACCACCAAGTCCACAGTAAAGAGAGTTCAGACCTTCATCAACAGCTGCTTAAGAAACATTCTCCAGATCCGCTGGCCAGACACCATCAGTAACAACAACTTGTGGCAGAGAACCTCCCAGCTTCCAATAGAGGATGAGATAAAGAAGAGAAGGTGGGGTTGGATAGGACACACCCTACGTAAGCCGCGAACCAACATTACCAGACAGGCACTGAGGTGGAACCCTCAAGGCAAGAGGAGAAGGGGACGACCAAGAAACACCTGGCGACGCGACCTTGAGGCAGACATCACTAAGATGAGTTACACCTGGAGTCAGCTGGAGGGGATGGCACAGGACAGAAGCCTCTGGCGATCTTTTGTGGGCGGCCTATACCCTGGCAGGGGTGATGGGCAAAACTAACTAACTAAGTTAATTTTAGGTACTTTATTTATATAAAATACAAAATAACATTTATAACAGTCTTTGATTGATCAATTGAAAAGGTTTCACCTGTCACATGACTGGGGCCACTAGTTTTAAAGCATGCAGGATTTCCATGCATTTTAACTTCTTATTTATTCCACCTACATTATTTTATACCCCACACACCTAATTCAATAATAAAGAGGTCAGTTTTAAATTCAGTGAACAATATAACAAATTCTTAAGCATGTCAGATATAAAAACACAAGTATCACTTAATTATGTTCTCTAAGGAACACTCGTGGTCATTGCTGTTATGGTAGATTGACACATTTTACATTTACAGGAGGACAATATTGCATTTATAATGATTACATTTAAAAGGAACAAAAAGAAAGAAATAAAACACAAATCTCACTTGGCAAATTTTTAAATACTGATTTGGTATTTGGTGTGACTTTTTCATTCATTGAAATTTCATTGAAAATTCAACATATTATATGATTTATTAAAATTTGGTAATTTCATAATGTTGATTAAAATGTTCAGGTCCTAGTTTTTGGTGATGAAACAAGTGATATATAAAAGTTTTAGTTAACAATTTTGATCCCTATTTTCTTCCAATTCAACAAATAGGAATTATATTTTGGTATTTTATGGTTGATAAAAACATGACTTACCATGCATTATCAATGGGTTCATGAAATATCAGGGCATGAGTTATTAAGAGATTCAGCATGTGTTTTTGATGCCTAATGAATGGTAACAGTTGTACCCAGTCACCAGGGGTAAGACTATACTTGTTTTTTGGAAGATGCAGCCTCCTATAGTGAGGTGGAGATGAACACTTTATAGACCTTATTGATAGATACGGCCTTTTTCTTAAAAAGTGTATAATCTTAACACTGGGATGCTGGTTCTCCTCCCTCTTTATCCTAAAAAGTGCAATCAATCCTCAAAAAAAAATTGTTGGCTCCTCAAGGACAGTTTGTGTACATTGTTTTCAAAAGAAAAAAGTACTAAAAGTAACAAATACAGATATAAATAGATTAAGTCCTGAAAATCTATTCTAGTCATCTTTACCTCTTATTTGATAAATTGTGCCCAGATAACTCACAGAGCTACTTATAAAGCAGTGTCAGGTAGGGACAACCTTCTTTTTCTCTAGACAATGCCTCCCCCCCCCAATTAAAATAAAATTGGCCACTATTTGTGGAACATTAAGAAAATCACAATTAAAGTTAGTAAATAAAAGCCTGATATATCACTTTAAAAAAATGAGTTTCATGAAATTTGAGATTTGAGGGAGTATTTAAAAATTCAGATTTTTAATAACAAGTCTTAATTTTATTACAAAAATACCAATTGGAAGTAGCACTTCAAGAATATATATCTATTTAAGAAGTTATATCAAGTAAAATGTATGTTTTCATTCAATATTTATTTTAGTTTTAGTGTAATTATCACAAATACAATACACCCCTTGTATTCAAACTTGAAAAGCATGAATCTATAGCTATGAGCATTGACGAGAACATAATTAAACGCCATTGGCATTTTTCATCTCTGATTTATGGAATTATTTACTGTAGTTTTACAATCAATTAAATGTAGATTTGCTTATCAATAAGGGGATGGACCAACAAAAGTCAAAAGGCATGAAAATTCTACGCATGTGAGAGCTAATGTCCAGGTCAACTAATTTCAACTGATAGACAAATACAAGACTGTTAGAAATATTATGCAGCTAACATAAAATATCAAACATTTTTTAACACAGTTTACCTATATGAAAATGTGATTGATAGCTAGGGAAGTAAATGAAAGGATTACATGTTACATGATAAACTTTCAATAAACTTGCAATTTCAATATTTTGCTAATTATTAAGCTCCAATGTTGATGACAGTTACTTCGTGAATTAAATGTCCTCAGGTTTCTTTTCATGTGAATGAATACTAGTTTTCAAAAGTTCATGCATAATCTTCATGCAAAAGCAATGATGTAATAAAAAATGTTTTTACAACTACAAGTGTGAGTCACAGTGAGACTTCTTGGTCTAATGTTTTCAAACAATAGTTCAAAGGTTGTTTATCTTAATAACACAGTTAATTCATACAGATTTATTGACACTGAGGCAAATATAAACATATGAAACCATTAAACAGTACCTCATCATCTTCTCATTGTCAATTTCCTGCCAGTATCACATCCAATTCTTAGTTTTTTAGAGGTCCCTTGTAAATTTGCACTTCATTTATACTGCGTTTTTTTTTTTTTCAGACTCTGTTATGCATGTGTTATTAAAAAAAAGAGGTGTACATGCCAATTGGAAGAAGACTATAAAATTACATTGGTATTTGTCAAAAATGTGTTTGCCCCAGGATGTAAGGACATATGGCAGAATGGATTGGAACAAAAATAATATGTCTTCTCTGCATGAGGAATGAATGTATAACAATTACCAAATTGTAATTTACTATAAATTTGGTTGAGACTTTTTCAGAAATGAAAAAATGCTTATTCAGAAAATATTAAAAATATGTGGTGGATATTTCTCAAGACCATTATGCAATGATACCTTGTAAAAGATCCTTTCTGACAACTGTGACAGAGTCACTAGGATCCTTAACAGAACATTCCTCCATCTTGCTAAAATCAATCTTGCATTCTCCATCAATGGTAAAGAATGTGACAAATGGTTTATTGTCCTTGTAGGCAGTCTCAATGAGTAAGTTGACATCAGCGGGGTATTCTTTCAGCTCAGAACTTTCTGTAGTAATTACAATAAAGTACCATTGGACAAGCTTTTTCAGCATTTCTGCACTCCTTTTGTCTTGTTCTTTCTTATCAGCCTCTCGAATAAGTTTATGAATCCCATTAGATACTGTCATAATTCCATCAGCGACCCCCTCAATTGTAATTCTTCCAATCTTGGGGTCTATTGTAAGTTGTATTCTTGATTGATCAGCAAGTCTCTGTAGAGCTGAAACCTGAAAATAAGGGATATGATGACTTTACCACAAGTACTGGATGGTAATATAGATTTCAAGTCTGATACAAATATCAAATTTTCTCTTCTTGGTGGAAAATCTGTGCAAGTCTGTAATGAAGTTGCAGAAGATCCTAGTAAATATTTTTTTTAAAATAGCATTTATAACAGTCTGGATTGCCATAATTCCATAACATGCATGTGGTTTTAAATCAAAATATTAAATGTTTCAGAAAAAGTTGCAACTTTCTAACTTTATATGTAATTATTTTTTGGAAATTATTACCCACAAATTTGTGATCCAATTTAAAAAGGACACCTACTTATAAGACCCCTTTCCTTGCTGTATGTGTATAAAGTCTAAAATGTATACCAAACCCCCTTACCCCAAAGAGACCATCTCTGGTTCCTTAAAGTATGTAAGACAGCTTTTAGATAATCTGACTGGAAAATAGACTTCCTAAGTCACAGATTGGCTTTGAAAGGGAAATGATGTCCCTCTCACAAATCTAGTGGAAGCCACATCTTTCTGAACTGTCCAGCAACCTGTTAAATTAACTGTTTGCTCAGCAGGTAAAGAATCAATCAGATTGATTTGAGCCTTTTAGGATAAAATATCACTGACATATAAAAACTGTAGGACAGGTGTTGTAAAGGAAGTAGGAGACAAAACTCTGGTGGGAGTAGGTGGAAACTTCACTCTAGGTCTATAAGGCTTAGTTTTCACCTGTCATAGCTAAATGTAATCATGACAAGGAAACTTAAGAGCTATTTTTCATCATTTTTGGATTAAAATAATAAACCCAAGACCCAAGTAGTTGGAGAAGAATATTGAGGATGACAGCAGCATGTTTTGAGTTAGATCCCAAAACTTCCAAGGTATCACTACTCAGGCTCCCTTTGGGTTGGATGGCTTGATGACGATTTGAGAGAAACTGGAAACTGAGGCACCAAGAAAGACATCACATGATGGAAGTGTTTAAAGGTACTTATGTGGGTTAGATTTATGCCATGAGAGTCCCTATAGAAACTGGATGTCATTCACAGGCATTGCCTCAGCAGCAATATATGGGTGAGGTTCATCCATGAGAATAGCTGTATAAACCAGAAGTCATCAGCTTGAATTGCCTTGCAGCACTAGACTGCTATATAACTAGATTCATGAAATGGGTTCTTTGGTATTGGGACACTAAGCTGTGCACCATACACAAGAAGTGCCTATTGGCACTTAGATGCAAGTCATGAAGCTGGAATAGTTAGTTTTTTTGGTGGGTGATGCTGTATAATCAATTGTGGTCATGGCCCATTGCAATCAGAGTTATATGACCAAGTCCAGTGATTAAGGAACATGGCAATCTTGGCTGGCATGATGCTGTCCAGGTCTGAGGTTGTGAGATGGGATGTGATATTTAACCATATAGCTAGTCCATAATTCTGACATGCCAAACTGTATCTGAGGCTGTTGTTGCTATTTTGATCCCCAATAAATGATATGGTTCAAAACACCTATATGAAAGCTGATGATGTTTTCATTCCTCAATGTGTGCTTCTGTGCCTTTTTTTTATTATCCAAACAATTTACACCAACGGCTTTGTCCATATTATATGCAGGTTTGACTGAATTTGCATTCAATGAATGAGAATCAGAAAAAATACAAATATAGACTTGTTGTCAGATCTAAATCTGTAAGACAAACTGAGTAGACAATATACAGACATAGTGCAGCGCATATCCTGTTTACAAACTTAGGAATGTCTGTGCAGAGTTAAGCACAATGATAAATACCTGGCACAGGGCAAACATGGCCAGTACTGTAAGAGATTTAGAGCTATGTTATTAATGTTTATGAAGTGGATGCTAAATAATTCCAGTAAAAATGCAAATTCTGTGAATTCCTATACAGGTAAAATAACTGGTGTGTCATTTATAGTAACTTACATGACTGATGTGGATGTTATGAGCAAATCATTTATATAAAACATACCTGTAGATATCTGAACATGGTGGAAGCTGCAATTTAATATACCTGAGTTTTCTAGACAACAATATGGACATGGACTTCTACATTCATAAAAAATACAGCTGGATAAACTTAATTTTCAAGATTATATTTTTAAAAATACAAAATAATTAATCTAAAACGAGTTTGTATCATGAGCATAGAGTTCCTGTAGTTAGAACAGATCAGTCTGAATGGCACATGGTTAGATTAACATTAATTTGTGAAATGTAAGGAAAGTCTGTTATCTGGAATAGGGCCTGCGTGTAAAACTCATGGGTGGAATAAGTATGAAAAACAAGACAATTAAAAACATTAAAATTTACCCATCTGCTCAGGTGTGGGTGAAATTGCCAATCAAAAACAATACTTTTTAAATAAATATATATAAATGTCTGGAAATATGAAAGTCTCTATGAATCAAATGTCACAGTGATAGTAATTAATTAACCAAAGAAACCAAAACCAAAGGAAAGTCTATTTGGAAAAGGGGCCAAGGTGTAAAAATCATTTACCCATCTGATAAGGAGTGGGTGAAATTGCCAATCAAAAACAATATCTTTTACATATATATAAGTGTCTCAAAATATGAAAGTCTCTCTGAATCAAATGTGGTAGTAAATAACCAACACAAAATGTCTCAAAGGATTTTATTCTTCACTGATGAAAAGACTACAACAATTCAAGATAAAACAATTTCTTCTTTTGAACTGCTGATTGGTTCAAACATTTCTGATAAACTAGAGTAATGTGATATGACTTTCAAATTTACCAATGTGGCTGAGATAGAATACAAGATTGGCACCATTTTCATTCAGAACAAACTTGACACTATAGGAAGACTTTTGGTTAAGATCTCATGAACATTTATTTAGGAGAATTTGTGACACAAATTTCTATGTATTCTTTGGTCTAGGTTCAAATCCACAATCTCCTGCATCTGAGGTACCATAGATACTCTAATCACTAGGCCACCACAGGAGTCACAGAAGGATAGACATTTACAACTAGCACGGTGGAGATGAAAAAACTAATGTACAGATGGAATAACATGTACAACTAACAAGGTGGAGATAGAACAACTAATGTATGAAAGGAACTTTTACAGAACCGAGTTTCGAGTTTCTTCCAAAATTGAATCAAGAAATCAGATTTGGAAATCCAAATTATTGTTCCAAATTCTAAATAACTGTTGAAAAACTGATATAATCACACTCAAGAGTAACTATCACATACTTGTACTAATGGATGCCATACGATAGATGATGGACAACAGGCCAGTAGAGTTTCTGAACCAAAACATTTTTAAAAAATGTTACAAACATAATTTAAGGATGAAAACATAAAGAGATTATAATCTTTTAGCATGAAATCACTTCTATTCCTCTTTCAATTTTGGAAGAAACTCGGTTCTGTAAAAGTTCCTTTTATATTCTATATTTGTAACTCTTTTATCTTTCTTACTCTCCACCCATAAAACAATGAAAACCCATACAATAAATGACACTCAATATTTCTCTTGTGTGTTTGAAACATGTACATAAATCTCACATAATGTTGTAAAATGAGGCTAATTAAGGACTAACAACAAATAAACAAATTACTGCAACATCTGACAGTCTGAATTTTATTTATTACTCATTACATTATGCACCTTCTATACAAGTGCCTTTGGGATTGGAATGGATCAATACAACTGCCTTGTGGATTACATTTATAGTCAGGGCCCCGAGTGGCAGAGTGGTCTCAGAGTTAAAAGCGCTGTCTGTTATGGATCACTGCCATCTCACCTCTGTCTGCATGGGTACGAGTCTAAGATTCGGCTAATGTAGTTATGTGAGAAAGCTTGCCAGTAGCTTCTCGTGGGTCGGTGGTTCTTTCCTGGGGTTTTCTGGGTTCTTCCTCCACCATTAATACTGGCCGCCATGCATAGCCTATATTGTGCTTAAAAATGGCATTAAACCATAAAAAACATAAAATACAAAACATTTACAGTCAGCATCTATGTTAAGTGTGGGAAATATCAACAGAAAGATTATAGTATTTATAATGAACACAAGAAAAACAATATGTCAAATAAAACTTTACTTTATTCCATCTTCTGAAACATACTTTCTGCACCTGAAATTCACTTAGTACATGGTCAGATTAGCTTTCTTGGCTTTCCCTGGACTTGACATTAGATGCACTTGCTATGGGCAATTGGGCAACCATTAATGTTGCTCCCTATTACTGTTGAGAGTAGGCTATATGAATTAGAAAATACAACAAATCTTAATTTACCTGAGTGTGAGAAAAATTCTTGACAATCGACTCTGAAAAGTCAGCTTTACTGAAGTCATTCTTAATAAGATTATCTAGTTTACTGATAGCAGTATCAAGAGTTCGTTTATCCCAGGCATAAACATTAATCCAAACTGTAGAGGTCAGTTCTGGTCTTCCTGTTTGTAATTTCAATGGCACTTTCCTTGGAGCTTGTTCATTACTACCACCTGGTATTGAAAAGAAATGGTGATCAATATATTCAATAATTTGTGCATAAACTTCACACTAACTTTGACCTTCACCCTTATGTACCATTGACAATTTGATATAAAAAGAATCTATTGTTAGCTTAACTAAAGTGATGAAACATGTAAAGTGAGTTTTTATGAAAAAGAATATTAATATCTAAATTTCCAATGAGATTTGGCAAATTTTCACCTCCAAAAAGATTTCAATCAGGTGAAATCAGGAGTTTTCAGTATTTACAAAAAAAGAAATGATTTTTAATAAAAATAAGCATACAAATTATAATTTTTTCTTTGTAAAATCATTAAAACAGCTTGGAATAAACAAATAATTGTTTTGATAAAAAGAAACAATGTAACTGTTTGCCTGTCACTTTGGTGTTAGCAACATATTTCTAAACATCTTCTGTCACCTTGGCTTCTTACATTTAAGCCTCACTGTTGCTAGATAAGTTCAATCCTTTCTACTGAACTATTTATTGCATTAAACTTGTGTACCAAATCTGGCTAAACAACCATTCACCCTGTGAACCTCACCTTTAACCCATGGATTTATTATGCTATAGATGAACCCTGTACATTGTTTAATCTAGTTCAGAGTCTGTTGTCTATCCATAGACACACGCATGCTTTTTGCCCCCAACAAGAACATTTTTAAGGACTGATATTCTACTGCATAAAAAATGCCAAGAAACCCATAATAAAGTCTGTTTCTTCTGTCCTTTCATTCTGTTTCACTGCCAAGTTTTAAAACCATCTCAGATACTTTGTTGAAATAATGCAAAGAAATCCATAAGAAAGTCTTTTTCTTCTGTCCTTTCATTCTGTTTCACTGCCGAGTATTAAAACCATCTCAGATACTCTGTTGACACTTCAAAAATTACAATTTTTTTTATAGCAAAAATGTGCTACGTCATGTTCACAAGACAAATGTTAAGTGTAATCAAAAATGTCACAAAACATAGGTTAAGTGCAATAAAAAATGTAGACATGAATCTTGACCTCAAACCAGATATGTTGGATAGAAACTCTAATGTTGTTCATAAGACTGGATATATTTCTCATTATCATGTTGTCATTATAATATTCTGAAACAAAACAAGCTATATTGGGCTCAATCAAGCTATTCATCAGATACAATATATCTAGAAGATGATTTGGATGATAAAAAATCAATCCATTAATTTGTTTGTCATATCAAATTTTTAAGGGCTAAAAACCTGACTCAACATCTTTGACCTCAAAATTGATGTTATAGTGCTGACAGTCATCTTGTTAATTGGAATGCAACTGGTTTGCATTATATATATGATAATCATATTACCTGAAATGTTCAAAGCCTCTTAAATATTGTTTTTAATTATAATACATTAAATTTGAAAAAGACGAACATTTATTGTCTCTCGTTTCATAGGCCGGCTGTACACTGCATCAGTTTTTCAGTTGATTGTGTCTGTTTTTGGTGAGAATGCAAGGGGCTAGGATCATAAATAGTTATTAAATAGTACATATTGGACAAGTCAATTGTAAGCAGCGACACGAGCCCTGTGTGTGAATGGTGTTGTTTGGCAAACTAAAAATACACTATAATGTCATTTACCACTAGGCATTGCAATTTGTTTCATTTTCTATCCTTAGTTGTTGCTGTTTAGTGGTGGCCTGTTAGGTTTATGAGGGAAAATTTAAGTGAGAGGTCCTGTATAAATAGTTGGTGTATCAGGTTTACATGGATGTGCTGTTTTGTAGTATGTGAGTAGTTAGCGCATTGACGTATTTGAGCACAGATCTTTGTGGGTAGATGTTGGAGCTTTCATTGGTAATTTTTGCACTTTTTGCTATTTTTGGTTAGTTAGGGTTTTGAGTTTTCAGGGGCTGTTGGGGGGGGGGTTGTTTTTATTTATTTTCTCCCACATATTGTTTCAGTATGGGGGTGATTGTTTTTGTTAAGTATTTTGTGTTTGGCTTCTTTGTATGTAATTTTATCTTGATTTTGTTCTGGTGCATTGTAAATTTTTCAGTACATCTTAGTCCTGAATACTCGAACTCTTTCATTGTCAAACCATGGTAGATATATGATAATACAATTTTTCACATAAAATTTAACAAAATCATGTCATTGGTTTTCATCTGACCAAATAAAAATCCTAATACTGAAACAAATGTTTCAATTTTGGACAATTCTGAGAAATAATCCAAATGTTGAATTAATGCTGAAAAATAATTATTCTTCTCAAATGTTCTTGATGCTCAAAGTTAAAAACGATTTAATTTTTGAAGAATTTATTATAATAAATTCAATACTATCCACACTTTTTTAAAATAATTATTCCAAGAAGGAATAGAATATGTAGATCTAAATGTTCTTACAGTTTACTTTATTTATCCTTTATGTTTGAAAGGGCTGTAAAATCATACCAAGATAGTTTGGAGTCCTTGGTTTGGCTCCACTGCCCTGATTTCTAGCAGCATCAACAAAAGCCTGGACCATCTGGCTTTGGAAGATTACAATGCGGACTTCTGTAACAGTTTTTGCACCTGAGGCTTGGAAATCTGTAATTGCCTTATACATTACACTGGCAATCTCTTCTGGAGGGACACCTACACCTAAAAATTACATGTGTTACAGTGAATATGCAGAGAACAAAAACTTATATTACACATAAACATCAACTTACAGTACACAATAATACTCTCTGTTGTAAAGATGATACACACTGAATCAGGATTAAAACTAACCGAGAGTCTAGGTTGGCTATATTTAACTACTGGACTTTTTAATCAGTCTGTAAACTGTCAACGGTCTGTGAAATGTTAACAATAGTCAGAAGAAAAAATGTTACATTTTAAATGACACATGATTATTTGAGTTCAATGTGACTAAAAACTTGCTGAAAGTCATTAAAGGTACATGTCAAATGTCTGCATAACTCCAGTGGACATCTGGATAGAATAAACAAAGAGCCATCTAAAGTTGATAAATCTCCATTTTAGCACTCCAACTCATTTATGTACTCTTACTGTAAGATCTCTAGATTGTCAAGCACTCCCAATTTATACTACACTGGTCTGCCTCATGAATGACCCCAATGACCACTCTTTACAGACAGAATCTCTTGGCACTAATGAGTTCAATGTGTTCAAAGTTCCCCTCAAGACAGACCACCCCTCTAATTCTGACCAGCAGCCAACATAGTAGTGCACAAATATAATATATACATGTATCCAGAACCAATATTTAATTATAATAAGTTAAGTAATCAGACTATATTTCACAATGTCTGTTTCTGGATGTCAGGTTTTCGTTTTTGAAAAATATGTTGGCTAAAGAACATGTATCACTTAGTCCTGTTGACTAAGTAGGACTTAAACCACAGTAAGGCTGTTTTATAAATGCCAAATACATGCTCAAGACAATGAAGTAAAATATTATGGTATATTGTGTTGAATGCTGCAGAAAAATCAAGGAGGGTGAGGACTGCAAACTATCTGCATTACAAAACAGAGAGAATGTCATTAAATACTTTTCGACGAGTAGTTTCAGTACTGTGGCAAGGGCTTCACAGAGTGGATTTTTTTTAAAACCTGAGAATTATGACCGGACATAATTGTAAATATCACAACATGGACAGATAGAAATGGGGTCAGCAATGTCTTGATAGAGCTAGAGCTTTGGGTTTCACACAACTGATTTTATTTTTTTAATTCCTGATTATGACATAATTGTCAAGATCATAACATGGTTAGATAAGCTAAATACAGATTTGTGGATTAACACACACACACACACACACACACACACACACACACACACAGAAACAATTAACCTTGAACAAACTGAGTACCATACAAAGACTGAAAAATCACATTATAGTACATGTATCACTTCTTTTATAACAAATCATTTCATTTACAAACATTTTGTCTGCAAAATAACAGTACTCAGTTAGGAATAAATTGTTACAAAATTTTAACATGTCATCATGTAAAGAAAGAAATATAACTTTAGAAGATAAAGTAAAAGTTATTCGGCTTGACGAAAATGGGGAAAGTTCATTTGCTGAAACATTTTATATTGGGAAGTCTCAAATAAACAAGATAATAAAAGATATAAAGCATGTTCTATAGCAGTGAGAAAATGGAGTAAATGAAAAAATAATTATTTTATATACAAAACATTGTATGTACCAAGATTTAAATAATGTCTTAGAATGGTTTTGTAATGCACATGACAACAATATCCCACTCATATTTCATGCCTGAGAATACAAACTATTAATTTATGTTACCTTGAAATAACTGTTCTTATGACAAGAAGAACATTTTAATAATTAACACTATTTTTAAATGAAGCTATTAACTCCTTTAAGTTAAATATAGCTTTCCTACTATATACACACATGTACATCTCACAAATACAGTCCCCCTCTGGAAAGGCCAACTGTCTTTTAAGGTCACTTTCCTGGTGGAGAAGGGTTGGCGATATTAGAGGTGGATGATAGTACCCTATGGTGCTGTCATTTTATATACTAAATAAGCTATACTCCATGGTAACATATAAAAATAACATAAAAAGTATTGAATGCAAGAAAGACCCTCAGGTATCAAATGATAACTCTATGCACATTGTTTGACATGTGTGCCAATTATAGTTGAAATAACCTGAACCATCTGAGTTACCGGATATATCCACATAAAAACTGAAAAATTTAGGAAAACAATAAAGCTTGGAAGAAGGGTTGGTGGTTTGGCTTATCCGTGGGCCAAGGTCTAGACTTTAAAATTTTTAAGTTTTTTTTTCTCAGTTACCAGTATTTATTGTTAGTGTAGATTGCCGAAGACAAGATCCCATGCCTAATGATGCCACATAACTCATATAATATGTACTCTCGTCAAGTCACACAAGCATTTTTTCTAACTCTACATGTTGGATAATGAACAAAAAACAGGCATTACCTTACTTGACTTCTATTTGATTGTCCATCCAACAGAAAACTCAGCCATACATCATGATTGTGTGAATTGTTTCCAAAAAGAACTGCCATATTAGTCAGATCTGTCACTGATTATTAAAATCTATGGTACCTTACAAATGCATGCTAGCTTTATTTCAGTGTAAATATAAAAACAAACAATTGGTCAATAAGAAGATTTTTGAGTTATCATTCTGAAGGCATTTATGACAGAAACATTTTAGTATCAAGAGTAGAATTACATGTATGAAAGTCTTATAGCATCAATAATGACAGGCTCCATAAGGGTTTGCTTTGCATGCATGCCTAGGAAGGTTTAATAAAAGCAAGTCACAATATTTGAGTCACCATGGCTAATTATTAATAATGTAATTTGTGGGATTTCTTTGACAGGTGTGTTTGGAAGTAAAAGGCAGCCACATAAATTTGTATTAAAAGTGCACTTGATGTACCCAAAAAACTGAGCACCCAGTATCACTATTTATGTCATACTTATAATTGTTTAGTTGTTTATAAAGCAAAAACGTTTATTACCTGTGGAGTGTAGAACAATAATTACCAGTATGATTAATCCATGGTACATATTTCCTGAGGAATAATAAGTTTGTTTTGGTGCACAATGCCAATGAATTTATCAAACATACTGACTCTCTGATCTATCAAAATCTCCTCAGCTGCAGATCTTAAGCTGTTGTTGTAGGAAACATACACCTTTATTGCAGATGCCATGATCTCTGGACTTGGGTCAGACTTCAATCACTCCACAGTGTTAATAACCTAGGCTCCTTCTGCTGTCTGTGTAGATTTTTCATGGCACATGGAACATAAGTTGAGTGCAGTACTGTCATTGCAGCTATGGCTACCTTTGAGAGTTTCTGGAGTTATGTTAGGCCTTGTAATTCTGGCCAGGATTTTTCAAAAGCTGCCAAGACTTTGTTCCCTCTCCATAAGCTGGCAAGTCCTCAGTAGAAGAAAGCTTGAGGTCTAGGTATTCAATTTCTACCTTGCTGATACCAGCTTCTACATGAATGGCAAGCATATCACTGCATTCAATTGTATGTTGTTTCTATTAATTGGGTGTATAAAGATGAATATCTGGAGTATTTTGTCCTTGAAGGGAAATCTGTTTAGTAGCCTCTCCAATACATCTTCATGGAACTCCTTGTCATGCTTAAAAATAGAGTTCAGTCATTTCCAGAAGCCACATACCTTATGACCAATTGATATGTTGTCATCTGGATGTTGAGAAGTTTTCTTTCTGAATGGAACCTTGAGGTAGTTGAGTGCACTTCTAATTGCCACAGTGTTGCCATATTGCTGAAGGAGCTTCCTTAGTAGAATGTCACATTCTTGGTGCAACTAGCCAATCACTGATTCTGCGGTTTTAAATATTTTAATGACTATTCATTGAGTACTGGAAGAATGTATTCCTGGAAACAAACATATTTGAACATATTGTCATTGTTCAGCATTTCTGCACAACATTTTACTTTTCTTTTCTTCTCAGCCTCTTCATGGAAAGATTATCATTCTTCAGAGACAGAAAATGAGTCACACAGTGCTTGACTGTCATGAAAGATTGTCTCACAGAGATGTGTTGAAAATATTAGAATATGTCTATGAGAATATTAGAGGAGGTCATCTACACTCAATAGAAGTATTTTTACAGCAGCTTTGGCCCCTAACATGGCAATGTGATATATGCATCCAATATCATACATGTCTGGCTGTACTAGAAAGATACCGGATAGCATGCTGTTATGTTTTCCAACCATTACAATGGCATTGTCTGATGTATAACCAATATAATTACTCATTGTCTGATAATCAGTATGCTGTTGAATGCATTGAAGAGTGTCTCTCCAGTGGTGATATCATAAATTGGTGGCCAATAACTTTGTTGTAACTATTTTTTCTATGCTGCCTTAAATTTTTACAAGGACCAACAGTCTCTTGCCATTGCATGTATCATTTGACTCATCAATAATTCTGTATTTATTTTTCTTACACAGCAGGTTAACACAATGTACATTAAAGCATGATCCAAGTGCCCCTCTAGTAATGCATGTTGTTTTTGTTTTCTAACTGACAATGGTCTGTTCTTTCATGCAATGTTCTGTGCATTCTCGGAGTCTGTAAACATTGTTTGATCAATTTGGTAAGAGGATCTGCTATTGCGATAAAGTTGGTCAACTTAACTCTGCTTTGAGGGCTAGTTCCTTTGGGTGAGGCCCATCATAGGCATGAATCTTATAATACCTGGAACTGCACCAAATTGATGCTGCATGCATTTGTGCAGTTCAGTTGTTTCATGTTTCTTGACACCACCATGCCTGTTACCCATAACCTTCTTATAACATGCAAAAAAGACACAGAGATGACCCTGATATAACTAATATGAATCCAACTGATACTGCCAAACTATTCTGGTTTTACCTTAACACAGACACTTGATCCATTTGGTTGCTTCAGATCATTATTAGGTTATCTTTCATCAAGCTTGCATTTTGAAAACATTCATCACTGCTGTCATAAAGTTTATGTCACGTGATATGTGTGCTGTAGAATGACATCACAAGAATATATACAAGTGATAAAATAGAACATGGAATCTGTGAATTGCAGACAATACTGTTATTTATATAGGATTCTTTTCAGAAAAATGAAAATTGGCAGGCATAATGTAATAAGGAGGGGTTATCTGCAAAACTCAGCAGAGATTATGAGATTGGGAGGAAGGCATGGAATAACCAAAAAACTGGGAGGTTTTTCTCCTGGCAAGGGGGTTGACAGAAATGCCACTTTAAGGATTGTAAACTGGCAGCATAGCGAATTACTCTTTGATGCACTGAAAGAGAGAGAGAGAGAGAGAGAGAGAGAGAGAGAGAGAGAGAGAGAGAGAGAGAGAGAGAGAGAGATTACTTGTTCCAAGTGCAGGAAAAGCAATACTCTTTGCTTTCAACTCTTCAGCTTTCAGTAGACACTTGTTTATGACTGGTGTCCATTTGTTGGAGTCTACAGCTACTACATGAATTACATGTTTACAGTTCAAACCATAGCCTTTTGTCACAGCAATACCATTCCTCTTCATATCGTCAGCTAAAATGAGATTATTTAATAAAATTTATGCCAATTATTATAAAAGTGGTAATTACATTATACATTTAATAATGAATTATTCCAGACCTGATTGCCCTTTCAGAAATATCCTGACCTTAGTAAGCTTCAGTGTGCATGATCTTTTCAATAGCATGGTGATTAATGGCACAACAAAATGGGGTTTAACTCCATTAAATCATCAAAGAAAATGTTGAGAATCATTCATTTTTAGATATTCTCCAACTAAAACCTCATACTAAACTTGTTTCAAGTTTCTGGAGTCAAACTTTTTTTAACAGACATGAACTTTAACATGTGGCATATTGGAATGATTATACTCATCCAAAGATATGACTAGGGTAATGATTTATACACATCCAAAGATATGACGAGGGTAATGATTTATACTCATCCAAAGATATGACGAGGGTAATGATTTATACTCATCCAAAGATATGACTAGGGTATAAAAAGAAAACTTCCTAATAACTTATTCAAAACTTAAGATGATTTTGCTTTCAGTTGTTATCAAAGCAACTGGTTGCTTGGGGGACTGACAAAATCACAATGATGTCTGATGAAAAAGTTTATTTTTTCAAAATAAGAATCAGGAATTTCTTAGAAGATAACAATATAATGAAGACAAATGCTAATACATGGAAACTTATGACACATGGGTAAACAACAGACATGTAGATGGTATATGTTAAGCTGAGATGTTGCAAAGACTTCCACACTACATTATTTCAGACAAGAGTTTTCAACATATGGGACAAGATTGGGGTTATAAACAAATGTCCTTACACTTATGGGCCCTAACTCTGCTTGGTGTGGGACTTGGGTAGGAATAATAAACCAATAAATGAGGCCTTTGTGCACGACTCAAAATAATCTGTGACACTGAGGTTCAAAATAACAAAGCAAAACCAAGAGCACACTTTAACATATTTCTGAAGCATTATGAAAGAGCTTGTATGTAGAGACAAGAGAGTGAGTGAGGCTAAATACATAAATACTAATGCTATAATCTTAACAGCCTTTTCTTAATGAAATTGTATAAATTACCTTTATTTTAAGATATCTAATCTCTGAAAGATCATTGAAAAAATGATTCCAGAAGGTTTCAATACACATCACATTTTTATAAGCAAAATCAATGTGTATTACACCACTGCTTTTTACATGCAAATGTGGACAAATTCTAATAATGTTGTTGATTCAGACCATAACAAGATTTTTTCACTTCCAAAAATGATTGTTTTAAGAAACAAAAATATCCCCAAAATGTATTGTTCTATCAGTACAATATAAAAGCTGTACTTTCACTGCCAGCACTCACACATTTTTGCCCATCCTTGAGCAGACTATGAGAGCCAATTTGGAACTGTAAGTTCACTACAAACTTTGGATCTCACTTATCAGTAATGAATCCAGTCTATGAAACTAAGCTCTTCATGCACTGAAGTTACTCTCAAAAGTTGTGTTAGAGAATGTATACTGTAGCCAATAAGTAGCCAATAAGCAACCAACTGGTTTTCATTGTCTCGAAACAAAAGTAATCAAACTTTACAAGTCAAGCCAGATTATCTTACTTTGGAATTAGGTAATGTTAGCTTTTGGTACATTACCAACGCACCTGCTTAAAGCATTTCCTTAGCAGAGCATCAAACCAAGAAGAAAATCCAAAGTTAGCAGAATTGGGAAGTCAGGGGAAACAACTCCTCTGTATGATTGTGTATGCTGGAAACCCAGCTCATTCCAATTCTCATTAATAGAAGATAGTATGCCATATTCTTGCAATACTAAATAAAAATGAATCTAAAATAAAAGACATAATTTGCAGGCTAATGAAAAGTGTCTTACTTGTTTTTCATGATTTATCTCCAATCCTGTAATCAGGAATGATACTGAAAATGATACTAAGACAATAAACAACACTCAGCTGAATATACATGTAATATATCTACTGCCATTAAAAACAAAGATTTTTGTATGTTTGCAGCAAATGATGTGTGTAGGCGAAATAGTCTGAGAAATAAATATGTCAGTAATTACACATCGTCCATGGTAGAAGGATACTTAAAATTACTTGTTTTAAAATATGCATTTGTATAATCATTATGAGTTAAGTCAAGTACATGGATACATCCAGTTATTCTCTACATGGTAATGTGCACACCTGAAATAATGTTTTCTACTCAACAGTAGAAATTTAAGTATAGAATTGAACCACATTTGCCCTAATTTACGATTGTCATATATGTACAATTAATAAGCTCCTAAGTGAAGTTTGACTGTCTTAATCTTTTGTTCTCAAACACATTGATATTATGTTTGTCTAAAACCACCTTCTGTTCTATAGATGATTCTATCTTCATTTTGAAAGAGTTCTGTTCTCTATTGAATACCTAAAAAAACACACAAACATTTCTTAGCAAACTTTTGACTTCAATATATTTTGTATATGACTGAGGGTATTAGTTGCCAAGCTGTTACGGATCTGCTATTTAAAGACCAGCCTTTACTACAATGTACTACTAATAATAATGAGGACTTTGTATAGTGCCTAATCTTTAGAAGCTCTAAGTGCTTTACATCATCTATAATGATATGAATACACTACAGAAAAACAAAAAACAAAAACCATGAAATTGGAAAACATAAAACATGTTGAAAATATATAAGGTACAAAACATTATTAGGTCTTTAAGTTTTTTCCTGCAGACAAAAAAGGTGAGTTTTAAGAGCACTCTTAATAGGGACCACTGTGTCTTTGTGTCTTATTTTAATGGGCAATTCGTTCCACATCAATGAGCCCTGGTATGAAAAACGAACGTTTTCACAGTGGGAGTAAACTAATCTTATGCCATCTTCTAGTAATATCGCTTTACAATTTTTCACTCCTTCAGTTCTCTCTTTGTTAAGTATAATAAGTAAATGCTTTTTATGTATTCACTGCAGATAATGTACTAATTAATTGATCACTGGTATAATTTATTTTAAATACTTTGTCATATAATCATTAATATCAGTGGTTCCCAAACTTTTTTGAGCCACGCAGCCCCCTTGGTTATCCTCAGTGCACCCCTACATTACCCTGTAAAAAGCATTATTCAGCATTAGCATCCCCCTTAGTAATCCCACTGCTTCCAAAAGGGCGGAACTGTCCACTTTGGGAACTACTGATTTATATCCATAGTCACAATTTGGTTGCAACATTCTGGGACAACATCAAGGTTTCATTATAATGACCCTTACTGTCTACCATATTTTGGAAAATGAGCTATCTGTAAACAGGTCATTCATGTGACTACACTTGCATCATTGTAAACCATCATCAAATCAATGACCTTATTCAGCCAAACAGGATATGATTAGGCTCTGGTTCCAGCTTTAAGAGGGTTATATAGGGATAAAGGGTAAAGAGAAAATGATATGTTTTCTATTGATTCATTTTCTTTTTTATTTCCAGAAAAAAACATTGTTTAAAGAATTGGTTATCTATAAAACACTTCCATGAAATAAAAATATCACCATAAATAGTGCAATTATCTATTTAGAAAGGAAAGAGCCAATAGCACAAAAATAGGGAACTTGTATAATAGAATCAACTATACTGTTCATGATAAACTATACTGAAACCCATTATTCCTTTGTGATGTTATCCTGTATAAACAAAAGAAAAATAGACAATGAGGTCATAACATTTCTGAATGAGAATGAGGAACATGGGGAAAGTTCACAAAAGTAATTCTGCAGAGGATGGACAATCAGGGGGCATAACTCTTCTAAAATATACTGAAGAACACTAGAGATTTAGTCCAAAACTAAAGTGCAGAGGATGGACAATCAAGGGGCATAACTCTTCTAAATCATGTCATGCTCTAAATCAAACTCATTCAAAGTTTCATCACTAAAATATCCCCATATCTGACTGAAATTCAACAAACCTTTGTCAATTTAATCTATGGACACAAAGTTCTACACAATAGCAGATCAAGGCGGAGGGGTGTATAACTTTTAAAAATTATGTTGTGGAATGCAGGGAAAAAAATAAATTCAAACAAGGTCTCATCAATAGAATGTATAACAGTCCTGTGCCAAATTGTTGAAATTTAATGCAGAAACAAATAATAACTCCTGAAAACTTACACAAATGATGGTGATTAATTGGAAATCAAACAGGAATTTATTAATAGAGTTGCATGCCAAATCTGAAATGAAAATGTAGGGGGCTGTGTGAGGTGGATGGGGGTAATGAAATCAAGAGCCTTTAAATAATGACTAAGATGTCTGGAAATTAAACTCTTTCAAGGTCTAATAAATATAAAAATGCATACCAAACTTTAGTTAAATCGAACATTTCCTAGATAAGAAGTCTTGCATACTGTGGGGCAGTTAGCATTGGAGGGCATAACATCACCAACCTATGCTCTGCTGATGACATAGATGGGCTGACAGGCAATGAAGATGAGCTTGCCACATTAGTGAAGAACTTGGATGAAACATCTTCCAGATTTGACATGGAGATAAAAACTGAGAAGACAAAGCTGATGACAAATAGTGGCAAACAGATCTCAACCAAGATTAAAGTCAGAGGACTGGAACTAGAAACAGTGGGCCAATTCAAATATCTTGGTTCCATAATCACCAAAGAGGGATCAAGAGCAGAAATTTTGTTATGAGTAGCATAAACACAGCAGTTATGTCAAAGCTAAGACCCATCTTGAGAGACATGAATATCTGTCTGAAAACTAAAATCAGACTAATGAAAGCATTAGTCATCTCAATCTTTCTGTATGCATGTGAGGCCTGAATCCTGACAGCAGAATTACAATGAAGAATCCAGGCACTTGAAATAAGATGCTACAGAACTATCCTTGGCATCTCTTACATGGACCACATCACAAATGAAGAAGTGTGTAACACCATCAGGCACAAAGTAGGCCATTATGAAGACCTCCTCACTACTGTCAAATAGAGAAAGCTGAAATGGTATGGCCATGTCACTAGAGCCAACAGTCAATCCACAACAGTACTGCAGGGTAGTGTCCCAAGGTGGCAAATGGAGAGTTTAAGATGCATAAAAAAGTGGACTGACAACATCACAGAATGGACCAGGAAAAGTTGTGTGGAGACACAGTCACTGGCACATAATTGAGACAAGTGGAGGGAACTGGTCAGATGTTTAGCAGCACAGTGCCTTAACGACCACACTAGGTCAAGAGACCGATGATGATGATGTCTTACACATACATCTCAAAGATAGTTTAGAAATAATTAGTGAGAAAATGCTTTTGGAGAAATAATACTGATCAAAACAAATGTATCATGATTGACACTTACTGTACAGAAAGCATGTAAATGAAAGCCACCAACAAAACACCATTCCTTTGACAAACTGGATTGGAATAATTTATGATCTTACTTATAATTCAGGGTGAGGTGTGATCTCACTCTTTTAATACTAAAGCATTTGCTCTTATTTCTTGAAGAAAATCATAATCGTCATTAGCAATTGAAACCAAGCCTACTTCCAAGTTTTGTAGCTTCAAGGTCATGCATGATACACTAAAGTGGGTGGCATTATAGAGAGGTAGACATATTTAGCTCTACAATGATACCAAATAATCTGGATATTTTAGTTGCACAATCCAAAATAGAGGGAAAAACCTTATTTTTTGGACCCGTTTTTTTTTTTCCACCCGAAATTCGCCTTCAGTTGGACTCCGATTTTGTGTCCAGATTTTAAACTTTATGGCCTCAGATCTAAGGCAGACCAGTCTAAAGTGCACACAGATAAGGTGGACATTTCGAATAAAGAGTCTTCTCCATGCAAAAATTATGGGTCTGTTAAGCAAAAATAAATAAAAAGAACTAAAACTTTTTGACTTGCAGAAGAATAAAGTTAAATGAGTACCTGAAGAATAAAAAGCTTTATGTCACTGATATGGTTAATTACAGAGAAACTACCGTATTTACAGTATGTTTTCGGACACTGTATGTTTTCGGACACCGTTTTCTTCGGGGAAAAATCATATTTAAATGCCTTGTAAGTTTTTGGACGTTGCTCCGCTATAATTGTTTCTATAATTTATGTTTTCGGACACAATCTTGGAGGATCTGCTTCGTCGTTTTACTGTAAAATTTACAGCATGTTTGCCGTTAATTTAACTGATACAAAGTTCGCTTCATTTGGTCGCCAATTATTTAATGCGATCATGAACGTCCATGAACTAATATAATTTAAAATTATTAATCACATGTATGTATGTATGTATGTATGTATGTATGTATGTATGTATGTATGTATGTATGTATGTATGTATGTATGCAGATAGATTGATAGATAGATAAAAAAAATTATATTAAGCCATTAAC
Organism: Unio pictorum; assembly: GCA_030141615.1. Classification (NCBI taxonomy): domain Eukaryota; kingdom Metazoa; phylum Mollusca; class Bivalvia; order Unionida; family Unionidae; genus Unio; species Unio pictorum. Next base: position 7,510,466 of record JARLTB010000027.1, on the reverse strand, counting down.
ATTAAATAACGATATCAAAGAATGAAAAGAAGTATGATTTAATGCTGTAATATATTTAAATATATTATTTAATTTCAGGCAGGTTGTCCATAGCATATTTTAGGTCCTCGGGTGAAAATCCCTCAAATTCTGTATCGCTATCATCATCATCCATAATGTTTAATTGTTCGTCATTTCTGATCAGCGCGTTTTCGCTTCCGCTCAGATTGACACTGATGCCGCACACCTTAAAAGATTTCATTATCATTGTGCGTCTTTGGAGACGATTTTGGCAAGGGCGAGTCCCTCCAAGAACTAGGCAGTGCCTCCTCACTTGTTGCATAACGTATGATAAACTTATCCATCAAAATTATTACAGTACTAACAATATTATGTTTCACAACGATAGCCATCCAGTATACTAACTTTTGTATGGGGTGGGTATTTTATTTATACTTTTATTTTAATAGTTTGATTCAGCTAACAAAAATATGATTGGTTGTCAGTATAGACATTGTTACACACGAAACCACTTCATACAGGTGTGACAGTTATGGCTTTGATTAGAAACCATGACCCCTGCTTTATATCATTATACAATACATCAGAGTTGGTATGGATTAGTAAAATTCATTGGCATTGTCCAACAAAACAAACCCCTTATCCCTGAGGCATTATATACAAAGGTTTAAACATAGTTATTGTTCTACAGGTAATAAACCTCTTGGTAGACGATATATTTGATTGTGGGTGCTAAATGTTAGGTACATCGTGTGCTCTTTTAATAAAATCCAGATGGCTGCCTTTTATTTCCGAACACATCTGTCAAAGAAATCCCACCAGTTATATTATTAACAATTAACACCCAGACACTTTGAAATCTCTGACAAGCATCACTACAATCTTCGAGCAGTAGATCGTTTCCAGCCGGCAAGCTTTGCTCATTTTAAATCTACCCTCGACTAGGTGGAAAAAAAAGAAGAGAGAACCACAACAAATGCATCACCTTTATTTAAAAAAAATATCAACATATTAATCACGCCGATTCGTATATTGCAAATTGCTTTTTATTTTTACCCTTCGTATGCGTACATACAACACTCACCCCATTTGGAGCCTCTCACCCTTGGTGCTCTAAGAATAGCCATCATACATGTACCGGTGTTTCGACTCTCGATACTAAAATGTTTCTGCCCAAAATATCTTAAGAATTATAACTCCAAAATCTTTTTTATTTAGTTTGTATTAATATCTTAATTACACAGAAATAAAGCTTGCGTGCGTTTGTAATGTATATTTTAATGATCATTAGCAGAAGGTTAAACTGGATTGCAAGATTACTATGTTATTATGGCGGTTCTTTTGGAAAATACGCACACAATCGTGGCTCTAATACATGTATGGCTTTGTTTTCTGGTGGATGGACATGTATCAAATAGACAAAATAGGCAAGTAATGCCCATTTTTTATTAATTATCCTTTCCGTGGTGTTAGACAAAATACTTGTTTTACTTCATGGCAGCACGTTTTCATGTGAGCTAACGGTAACTTCGTTACGGACGGGGAAGGGGGGGGGCGGCATAATTCTATCTTCACTTGTATGTTTTCGGACACCTAATCAAAGAATTTAATATGTATTCGGACAACAAAAAAAGTAATTATTTGTTGCAGTCCGAAAACATACGGTAAATACGGTAGTTCAGATTTTGCAGAAAAAAATTCCTGAAAAGGTAATCAGACATTTTTGCAGGGATGAAAAGAAGTTTTAATTGCAATGAAGTCATGGAATAAATATTTTACAAATAGAACAATAAAAACTAAATTGACTCTTGAAATGTCGCTGGTTTTATTTTATTTAAAACGTTTTGTCACAGTCACAGCAATAACAAAACTCAGTAAAGTAATAAACAATGTTTTCACATACAAAAATTATGGTTGTTGCAATTTCCTAATGCAATGTTGTTAATGATTTTTCTGGAGCTGGGTATCTTAAAAAGAGGTACTTTATACAAAAAAGCAACTTTATTAGTAAAAACTCTTTACTGATGGGTATTCCCAATGCGATTATGAAATGAGAACTCATCTATCAAAAAAGCATCATTTCCAAATCAATTTGTTCAATGTCCAGTGTGGATGACATTCCATTCTTAAATTTTTTCAATAGGTTCTTTGGTTACTGTTTTTGGACCCTGTAGTGTGCACATTATTATGAGAGAGGTGTACTAAATTTGTACTAAACAGTAAGTATTAAGTGTCCAAGCTTGAACCCCACAGGAACCTGAAATGCTTCAGAACATGTGACACTTATGTCATGTCAAGTTCAGCTTTCCATTTTCTTATCAGGAGAAAACTCTGTGTGTTTGTGTGTATGGAGGAGGTGTCTCTGACATAAGGAACAAGCTTAATCTTGAAGTTTTACAAAGAAGAAGAAAAAAATTCCTATACAATTTACTGCCCTGCTTCACATGCATCCCTATATTTACCTCTGGTTTTGCATTCATCTTCCAAGGGTTTGCGTCCTTTCTTCATGATTGCTACCGAAACAGCACCTATTCATTAAAATATAAAATAAAAGTCCATGCATAATCAGAAGTAATTTTGAAAGCATCATTCAATCGCATGTTTAAGTACTATGTCATAAATATGCTTCAAAACTGCTTCATGACTACCAAATGTCTGAAACAATTACTGTCTGACATCACATAATTGAAGTGGAGAAAAGACCGGAATTTTGGAGCAGATGGCTTCAAGGGCATTGGACCTGGAAAAACAACCATTATGACTTTGTTAATGCCTGTTACATTTTTAGGACTTACCTTTCAATCTGCACCAAATAAACTAGGCAGCTATCATGGTCATTAGCAAGGCAGATATTATGGGGATTAACTAGGCAGATATCATGGGCATTAACTAGGCAGATATCATGGGCATTAACTAGGCAGATATTATGGGCATTAACTAGGCAGATATCATGGGCATTAACTAGGCAGATATTATGGGGATTAACTAGGCAGATATCATGGGCATTAACTAGGCAGATATTATGGGCATTAAAGACTGTAAGAATTGTGGTATTTCAATGAAAACAACAATTAAGACAAGAAGATATTTATACTTCATCTTTTTTTTTCTTGTTGTTCTAATTGCATATGTTAATTAAAAGTTTTCATAAGCAAAAGTACATGTTACAATTTGTGTATGTTGGTACACACAAAGATTTACAAATGAGGATCTTCTCCATGTATGGTTCTCATAAAGACACTTATGCTACATGTGTTTGGACAACATAAACAAAATTTAACTTTCAGTCTAATATAAAGCTCTCTTAGGTAAGCAATATATAATTGTTATTATAATAATGTCATCTTGTGTCTCTGAGACTTGATCCACACATACTTTGTCACTTATCCATCTCTCTCTTTCAATTATTTAAATGGATTATTTAATGTCATGGTTAGGTAAGCACTATATAATTGTTATTATTATACTGCTGTCTAGCATCTATGAAATTGGGATTTGATTCGCACATACTTTGTCACTTATCCATCTCTTTGTCAATTTTTTTAATGGATTATTTAATGTCTTGGTTAGGTAAAAGCACTATATAATTGTTATTATTATACTGCTGTCTAGCATCTATGGGATTGGGATTTAATTCACACATACTTTGTCACTTATCCATCTCTCTCTTTCAATTATTTAAATGGATTATTTAATGTTATGCTCCTTTAAATCAAAATTACCACCTGCATTATATATCGATACTAAATCAGTTGTGTGAGCGGGGCTGGGGTAGGGTCGGGTGGGTAGGTGTGCTTAATATTTTAGCCATCATACAATAAATCTCTCCTCATTTAATTAGACTTAGCACATGCATTTTGATGAATGCACATGAAAACAAAACAACGGTCACATCACCTTCCTATATTATGCATGCTTTAGTTTTATTGTAATGATTTCACAGTTACTTTGCACTTGATTCTAATAAAAATTACAGTTTATTACAAGCAAGCTTTGGATGAGAGAATGTTCCCTGGACTAGCTCATGCCTAGATCAAGCAATGTACATTCAAAAATGCAAATTCTTGTATTCTTATTAGGGCATTTGCAGGTATTACATCAATATCTAGGAGGTATTACTTATAATAATAAGACTATATACTATGTACTGATATATATAGTATTATATGAAGATGTATTTAAAAATCACTATGGTTGACAAATCTAGGGACCTTGATTACTACAAATATAGACACCTTTAAGTGCTAAACAAGCAATATCAATAATTTGCTCCATATTGGGTTTCTGCTTGGTATCAAACCTAGGACCACTTTATGCGAGATAAGCCTGCCTGCACATTCCAGTGCCCATACTACCACAGCTACCTCCACATCAATCACCAAAACAATTATATTTTGGTAGCCGTACATATATGGTACTAGAACATGCAGACACTCTTGAAACTTGGATGCATGTATATACATTATTTGTTCCAAGAAATCTTGGAAATGGCTAGGTTAGGTTTTATTTATATCTACGGGAGTAATGGAATATTACTCCATGCACTGGCCTAAGTAGAATTACTCTAAGACAATATGGCACAACTTTCAATTAGGACTTCAAACCACATCAAAATGATTATGCATTCAGGGGGAGTAGTGGCAATATTTTTAAGAAAGTCATTGTGGCAGCCATATTGGGTGTATGAATGGCAGATTTTAGATTAGGAACAACTAGATATTATAAGAAAACTCCTTTAGTGAAGACCCCATGTTGATATAATAAAACATTCAATGATAACATGATTTCCAAAAAGGGATGTGCAAGAAGCACTATTTTTTGTAGACCCAACATCTGGACAATGGGATGGATGTGTTTGTAGTTTGAAGAGAATTTGAAAGCAAACTTGTGCTAATGGATTGATGGACAGCATATAATAGACCATCCCATGTTTGTCTAGGCTATGACTAGTAGAGCTAAAGTAAAACTAGACTTACCTTTTGACAGGTCTAAATCTACATTAGAGCTGTTAACAATACAGTCTGCATTCTCCTGGGTGATGTCCCCCTGATAGATCTTTACCTTCATTTTTCCAAAAGTAAAGCCATCTGCAAATCCTGATGAGTCCTCTGTATCCATGGCTTCTTCTGTAGTAGAAAAATTATATATACTATTTAATCAGTTTTCTTTTTCTTATATGGTTCCTACAAAGCCACAGAACTGAGCAGAAGAAAATCATACTCTTGTATTTGTTGTGCTGAGAGGGTTTCCAATGACTACAAAATTGGTCTGACATGTTACATGATGTCAGCCATATTCAAACATAATAGTACCGGTAAATGTTGGGTAGTTTTTCTTGTGTTTAAAAATTACATTTTGCAGATATTTGGTCAATAATTTATGTACTTTATTATTGTTCTGTAAGAAATACAATGCAAGATATATATCCATTTGAACATTTTGAATATTCAGGCAAAAAGTTTTCCATCATGTTCCATTAATGTCTGCATACAGCAGTCTGAGTAGATTCACTCATTATGTCCTGATCATAATTTCTTTATTATACCAATATTATAATTCCTTTATTATATACCAAGAGTAGTATTCCTTTATTATACCAATAGTATAATTCCTTTTACTATATCAAGAGTATAATTCCTTTATTATACCAATAGTATAATTCCCTTATTATACCAAGAGTATAATTCCTTTATTCTACCAATATTATAATTCCTTTATTATACCAAGAGTATAATTCCCTTATTATACCAAGAGTATAATTTCTTTATTCTACCAAGAGAATAATTCCTTTATTCTACCAATAGTATAATTCCTTTATTCTACCAATAGTATAATTCCTTTATTCTACCAATAGTATAATTCCTTTATTATACCAAGAGTATATATAATTCCTTTATTATACCAAGAGTATAATTCCTTTATTATACCAAGAGTATAATTCCCTTATTATACCAAGAGTATAATTCCTTTATTCTACCAATAGTATAATTCCTTTATTCTACCAATATTATAATTTCTTTATTCTACCAAGAGTATAATTCCTTTATTATACCAAGAGTATAATTCCTTTATTATACCAAGAGTAGATTAATTCCTTTATTATAGAAATAGTATAATTTCTTTATTATACTAATAGTATAATTTCTTTACTATACCAAGAGTATAATTCCTTTATTCTACCAATAGTATATTTACTTTACTATACCAAGAGTATAATTCCCTTATTATACCAAGAGTATAATTCCTTTATTTTACCAATAGTATAATTCCTTTATTCTACCAATATTATAATTTCTTTATTCTACCAAGAGTATAATTCCTTTATTATACCAAGAGTATAATTCCTTTATTATACCAAGAGTATAATTCCTTTATTATACCAAGAGTATAATTCCTTTATTATACCAAGAGTAGATTAATTCCTTTATTATAGAAATAGTATAATTTCTTTATTATACTAATAGTATAATTTCTTTACTATACCAAGAGTATAATTCCTTTATTCTACCAATAGTATATTTACTTTACTATACCAAGAGTATAATTCCTTTATTATACCAATATATATTTCCTTTATTATACCAAGAGTACAATTCCTTTATTATACCAATAGTATATAATTCCTTTATTATACCAAGAGTATAATTCCTTTATTCTACTAATAGTATATTTCCTTTATTCTATCAACAGTACAATTTCTTTATTATACCAAGATTATAATTCCTTTATTATACCATGGGTATAATTCCTTTATTATACCAATAGTATAATTCCTTTATTTATCAAGAGTATTATTCCTTTATTATACCAAGAGTATAATTCCTTTATTATACCAATAGTATAATTCCTTTATTCTACCAATAGTATATTTCCTTTACTATACCAAGAGTAGTATTCCTTTATTATACCAAGAGTAAAATTCCTTTGTTATACCAATAGTATAATTCCTTTACTATACCAAGAGTAGAATTCCTTTATTATACCAATAGTATATTTCCTTTACTATACCAAGAGTAGTATTCCTTTATTATACCAAGAGTAAAATTCCTTTGTTATACCAATAGTATAATTCCTTTACTATACCAAGAGTAGAATTCCTTTATTATACTAATAGTTTAATTCTTTTATGATACCAATAGTTTAATTCCTTTATTATACCAATAGTATAATTACTTTATTATACCAATAGTATAATTCCTTTTACTATATCAAGAGTAGAATTCCTTTACTATACCAAAAGTATCGTTTCTTTACTATACTAATATGATAATTCCTTTACTATACCAAGGGTATAATCCCTTTATGATATCAAGAGTATAATTCCTTTATTATACCAATAGTATAATTACTTTTTTTACCAAGAGTAGAACCACTTTATTATACCAAGAATATACATGTATTTTGCTTATTGTACCAATAGTAGAATTCCTTTACTATATCAAGTGTAGAATTCTTTTATTATACCAAGAGTATAATTTCTTTATTATATACCAACAGCATAATTCCTTTATTATACCAATAGTTTAATTTCTTTATTATACCAAGAGTAGAATTCCTTTATTATACCAATAGTATAATTCCTTTATTACACCAATAGCACAATTTCATAATTATACCATTAGTATAATTCCTTTTTTATACCAAGTGTAGAATTCCATTCTTATACCATGAGTATGATTCCTTTATATCACAAGTTATTCCATTATTATGCCATGAATATTATCCATTAGTATTGTTCAATTATAATGCCATGCTGTCTTATATCAGATGCTTCTCTAGTGCTTGCAAAAGCAAAAGAATAAATGTAATAACATGCAGCCATGTTTGATAGGAAATCCTTATCATTTATGTAAAACTTAATGATTTTGACGTCATATACTGTCAATCAAATTTGAAAATGCTGTTGAGAAACAAAATTGTTTTTATTTTCCTTCTAATAATTAGTAAATGTATCTAAATCAGATACCTAATCAATCCTTTTGGTACAGATCTTCATGCTCATTATGTTATGACATTTAGTAAAGATCAGTTGAGTAGTGTTTGAGAAGTCATTTTTCAATATTTAATAATGGTTGCCATATAATTATCAGGCTAAAGATCAACAGCAATTGCATATTAGTGTTTAGTCTTAATTCTGTCAAAGCATTTTTGTCTCTGGAGTCAGTTAATTTGTGGTTTACTCATTATCATTTCATGAATACATAGCAACTTTATATGCATAACTAACAAAGGTGCCAGCATTGTAGACTAGTGTACATGCTTGTGTCCTCAAGAGTTTAACAGTTTATAACATACTTGCATGTTGAAGAAAAAGATGATTGCATACATTTCCCACTAAAATTTATCTTAGATTTCCAGACCATAATTTTGAGGACAATACAAAACAATGATTATATAAAGAGTACTTTTCTGAACAGTTAATATATTTTTCAAAAGATGGTAAGAGTTTAAGGAACCGTTTTAGTCAAATGTTAGTGAGATACTCCTATGAGCAGGATTTTGGTGAGGACATTTCACTCCTCATAACATATTCACTCCATAGTGTCTCAAATCTTACTGAAATATATATAAAAAAGGGCAGGTCTTACAGTAGATATTTCTAAAGCATTTGACAAGATTGAACATGTTAAATTGTGGAAATATCTTGCCTAAAAAGGTATCAGTGGTAACTTTTGATCTATTTTAAATTCAATAAACTCTAATTTGTGATCATGTTTAAAGACAAGTGAAGACTTGCACATAACCAAATACTTTGTATCTGGAGACTAAACAAAGGGTGTGTTTTCAAATCCACTATTACTATCTTTGTTTCTTAATTATTTGATTCAGTTACTGAGAGAAAATTGTGGAAGAGGTATTTTAATTTCTGAATATGTTCCTGGTCTTTAAGCACTCTTATTGTTATATGATACAGCCAATTGATACTGTGACAGATGGACATAACATAATGATTTGGTAATGACACCAGAATGGTAGTTATCTTGAATAAGACAAAATTAAGTTATAAATGGGGCACAAATTATATTATTTTTATTTTACAAATATATGGATCTTGTTTTTATACCCAAATTAACCTGGATGAAGGCTAAAGAAACATTAGTTTTATCAAATCTGTTATAGCTATCTCTTATTATAAAAAGGATGGTTGGGTACAATAGTTGTATACATAACCTTAAAATATTTAATACTATCATAAAATCTATATGATATGGTTCTAAAATTTGGGGACATGTATTCAGAATGTACTGAAAGTGTTCAAAGTCATGCAATTCTGCAATATATCTCACATAATGTAACTAATTATTTTGCCATTGGATACACTATCATTGCAATACATATTACTCTAGGTGTGTAAAATATTATTGCAAATTGTTACATATGGATAGGAGCCAATATACCCAACACAAAGCTACAATATGCTTAAATAATTATGGACCTGTTACATTGGCATAACATGTGACACATTAAAATCTTTAGTGTTGTGGTTTTGACTTTATATGGATATCAGTAGATATTGGAAATGTTAATAGATTTGTTAACAGCATTCTCTCAAAAAGTAAAGGATTGTACTAGTCAAAACTGCTTTCATAAAGTCTCACAGTAATAAAATGGTAGGTATTATAAAAATTATAAAACATTAAAAAATATTGAGAATTACCTAGATTTACCTATTTTGTCCATGCATAAATCTCTTTCAAGATTCAGATGTTCTAGTTATTGTATAATACTTCTTATAAAGATATGTAAACATGATGGTGTTACTACTTCATATTATTTGTGTAATATTTACATAGTAATCTGGCTTTAGTAGAAAACGAATATCATGCATCTGTATAGATTACTAAGATCTAGGAAAAAAATCATTTCAACAAATCTTGTTATAACTACAAAACTTACATGGCTTTATGGCAACACACAATCCATAGTGATGCATTAAGTATGTAGTATTTGTTGTGTTAACAAGGAAATAATATATTTAATATAAACAAAATTGTATATGTGTGCTTCAGGCTGTATTAAGGGCTGATGGTCTAGACTACCAAATAAAAATCTTGAATCTTGAATATCACCAATCAGCCAAACTGCATAATTTATTATTTCAATATTTTGAACTAAATTAATGCGACCAATTAATACTGAAAATAATTAAGTCTAAAAATTAAGATTATTTAAACAGTTTTATTCTGAAACTCCTTTGCATTTCTCTTTTGTCATAAAGTACCTGTATTGAAAAAAATAAGAAAACTAATCTTCTGAGCACTTTATTGAAATAATTATTGAATACCAAATAAAAAAAACTACAAACACAATCTGTATTGCAGTAAAGATTTACTAATCATGAAGCATGCAAAAGGTAACATAATTTTCTTTACACCAACAAAACTAAAAACAAGTACCTAAAATTGTCTAAAATGTCATATAGCTTTTTCTCCATCTCAAAAAAAGCACAATTGTACATCATATTTCAATTATACACCAATTTTATAAATAATTCTGAACATGATTCATACACAGTATTTATGTTACTGTATGTTAAAATATGAACCAAGTTTTTCCAGATGGACAATGACTGCATGATCTATGAGAGTGCAGTATCCATCCAAGAATATACAAGTTCATATTTTATACAAAAAAATGCAGCAACCTTTGTATTATATACTCATTTCCTTATTCTACCTAAGGCTTAATTATATAAACAAAAATACACTAAAAGAAACAAAGTAATTGAATTTATGCTGATTTCCAAAATAAAGACACAACTGTAGTTTCATCAGTACAAATAACAATATTAATGTGCACATATCACTGCCCAGCAAACTTTGAACATAGCTGAGTGCTGATAATTTTGTTTTGTCTAATTAAAATTTAATGTCATATTGTGAATAAATGAACATTGCACAAGCTTTTCGAGTTGGTCTGAAGTGAATGGATTTTGTTTGGATTTCTTTTATCGATTCTACTAAATTTCATTTATTATGAACTGAAATTATTAGCTGTGTCATTTCCACACAAAGTACATGTGTCTGTGATTTGAGCAGGGAGGGACACATTTTAACTCAGCTGCATGTGTCTTTCTGTCCTTGTCATTGAATGTTTGGATTATAATTTGTGTGTATGATTTGGATTTTTAATGTAGCTTTAAATTTGTTTTAGTCATATTGCTATGATGTCACTATATATATATATATATATATATATATATATATATATATATATATATATATATATATATATATATAGAGCTAGCTGCAATGTGGCAGTTTATAGTCATGTCTAGCACTGGGGCATGATGCCACAGACATGTAACACGAAATCCTACCAAGTCACATTATCCTGACACCAGGTTTACCAGCTGCAGTCCTAACACTAATCTCCTAATGTTGAGCACCAAACAAGGCAGTAGTTAGTACCATTCTTATAAATCTTTGGTATAACTTGGCTGTGGATCAAACACATGACCTTCCACATCCAAAGTGGATGGTCTAACCTTTAGGCCACCAGAGCAGTCTTAGAATGTGGGAATATTATGAACGCTTTCATTGTAGCTAGCAAAAAGATGGTGTGGAATATGATATTTATTTCTTTGTTAGTGCAGTATGAAGAATGTTATTGCAGTTGGAAATGTAGTTGAAATTACAGTACAATTTTGAAATGTGTATTCAAGCTTGAGAATCCATGACATAGCTCATGTAATTCGTATTTGCAAAACTAAGAAATTTTTAAAAAAAAGAAATTCAAGATGCAAAATTGTATATATTTTGCCATTCTTATTGACACCTAAAGAAGACGTTTATGCCTGGTTACCTGCATGATCTTTGCAGGGATCCCTTGCTATGTTATAACCTGTATGGTGTCTATCACTAGCCTAAATCCAAAACATTGTATCAACAAAGTTAATGTGGAAAACTGCAAAGCAGCTGGTGTGAGACAGTCCATTCAGACAGCGGATTTAAGAATTCTGTGTCTTTTTGGATCATTGGCTCTAAGGCTCTTACTTTTCTAGCAAAAGCTTCCAATGCATTTTTCCCCAACAATTTAGTATCTTGACTTATAATAAGGAAAGTCTCTGAGAACACTGATCATAGTATGAACCATTCCATTAATGAAAATATATGAATATTTCTCCTAAATAACTGTTTAAATGATCAGAATGGTATATGTCTTTTTAATACTGCATCTCACATTTGTTGTGTACATTGCAAACATCATGTTCATTCATTTGCTTATTCTAAAATTTCAGCTGTGATTCAGTAACTTTGTCCACATTGTTCACTTTTCATCTCTAATGTCAAATACTTAGGAGATGAAACAATTGCTTTAGTTCATCCACAAACAATTCTGATAACCTAAAACTTAAAGCACCTACTAAATGAGTGTACATGGTTTGGCTACAAAATAGTTTCTAATACACTATATAAATGAGTGTACATGGTTTGGCTACAAAATAGTTCCTAATACACTATATAAATGAGTGTGCATGGTTTGGTTACAAAATAGTTCCTAATACACTATATAAATGAGTATGCATGGTTTGGTTATAAAATAGTTCCTAATACACTATATAAATGAGTGTACATGGTTTGGCTACAAAGTAGTTCTTAATACACCAAATAAATGAGTGTACATGGTTTGGCTACAAAGTAGTTCCTAATACACTATATAAATGAGTATGCATGGTTTGGTTACAAAGTTACAAATTCCTAATACACTATATAAATGAGTGTGCATGGTTTGGTTACAAAGTAGTTCCTAATACACCATACCATGCCACATCAATATGATCAGTATCTTAAAATACTGTATGATTCTGACAATGTCAAGTTAATGAAGAATAAAAGGAGTATATTATAAAATACAATTCTATGAATTTAAGTTTTTGTGAGAACAATACATTTAAACAGCAAAAAAATAATTACTAACAAAAAAGGACATAATGGGACCCACTTCCCCATATACCGTATTTTCGCACATATAACGTGTGCGTTATGCACAATTTTACAATCAGCGCCACCCCCACCCCCGGAATATGCACAAGCGCGTTATCCCAGGTTTTTTTTACAGCCAAAAGCGCATCAATGAATTTCAAGCAACCACCCTAATAAACTGTTGACAATTAATAAGAGATTTATTTCATACACATATAGTATAAATGAGGTTTATCCAAATCTTTACGTAGAAAATAAATAATCTGAAGTTGGCATGTTGCACCGCTTGCGAGTCTGTACGTTATGGTATGTAATGAATATCTTTTATTTGCACAAGGCATCCACTAACTTGCATTATAAGAATATATTTCTTGTAATTTTTATGTAGGACAAAAGCCGATAATCTGTTTAGAATTGGATTTCTACAAACGATCATTGGTTTTGGAAAAAAAACTATATTAACATCCCTATACCGCACCGGCATGCATGCATTCCAGCCAGAAATTAGCGGAAATCTGTAAATACACAGTTTTATAGCAGTTGCTCTTTTGCCTCTGTTTACGCGAAAAATATTATGACGTGGCATTTATGACTGTACCAGTAATACCGGTATTTATTACGAGAAGAAAGGGATAAAGGTGCCAGCTTTAAATTGCTGGATGGTGAGTGATGGTAAACAGCCTCATAACGCATATCAGATGAGGCACCTCTGGCAGTCCTGTGTTCAGGCAGGCCTGTTTTGGTTACCATGCGGTATATGCATGGGCACACAATCCAAGATATTGTTTTTATGAAGAAACATAATTTCTGCGCATTATTTGCATGTGCGCTTTATACACGTAGGCACTTTATATGCACAAAAATACGGTAAAGTTTTGAAAACTGATATTCTCAAAAATGAAATGAAAGCACTGTATACCTTACACTCATGATATAACTAAGGATAATCTGGCAAATAAAAAAACCTCTAAAAGATAGAGAATAATAGTCCAATTTCAAATTTGGATTTAATAGGACATGTATGGAGAGCAAAAAATCCCATTTAAAATGATCTAGATTAAATGTCTTTTATGTCACAATCTCGCATGCCAAAATAAGTTTTAAAAAAAAGATGAATTAAAGAATAGACCTTAAAATATTAAATTTATATTCTAATAATTATTAGCAGCAAGGGTTTATAGAAATGTAATAACCGATTTCAAGAAAATAATAAATTTGTAAATGATATTAAAATTTGCATTTTGAAAGATAAAAGTACATTACAGTTTAATTCGATTATAATTCAAATATTTAAATCCATTATATTCTAATACTTGTTGAATTAAAATTCATGGTAAAATTATTTCATATCCATCATATAGCGAGAAATTTAAACGAAACAAGAACAAGAATGTATTCAAGAAATACACGCCTTCAATAACATGGTAAAAGCATGACAAAAACAGGATTTTGACCTAAAACCCCTCAGATATAGTCAGGGTGGAATAAACACAACTTTCATTATTCATTGAAACAAAAAAGAAAAGAGACACTAATTATGTACCCATGTAGAAACAGTAAATGGTATTGCTTAGTGCTCATATAAACTATCCTTAAGGCAGTTTATACAACTAACTGTTACTGATACAATTAAAAGGTAATGCAGTCAGAGATAATGCCATTTCACTGATTACTTAACAGACTGTCAATGGCTAGATTTGTGTCCCTCTCTCTAATGCAATCCATCTACACTGCTTACTCAACTTAAGAACATGTAGTTTTGGACAAAAAAAATTTCGTTCTCTTATTTCAGCCCTGATCTTCATCTTAAACATTTGATCCCCAAATCAATCATTTCCTTCCTTGACTCAAATGCTAGCCATCTAAAAGTTTAGTCAAAATAGGTGACAACAACTCAAGGTAGCAGTTATGCAGAAACCATTTTTCTTAGCATAATTCTGACTTTGACCTTGGACCATATGTGTGTTTCTCTCAGCTGTGAGTCATTTAGAAAGTCTGTTGATGTTACCTGCTTCTGCTGCCTTCCACATAATTAAAAAAAGCTGATTGAAACTCTTTTGGGGTCAGTTTTAGTGAAAACAGCAATTCAAAAGATGGCAGCCTGATTATCTTTGGAGCATTTATCTTTCATTTCAACTGTTCAACTGTCCTGGAAACATATAAGCCAAAGCATTCATAAACATGGTCACATTTTAGACTAGATTCTTCATACAATGCATGATAATATTCTATCTTCACTAGTTTCATGAATTTGCATCAGATCACCTCTGCATCATAAGCCATTTCAATGGATCAGTCACTTAAATTATCTATTATGCTTTCTATTACAAAAACCATATGTGTGATAAATCAAAATCCAAAACTGCATTACATCCAAGAAAATCTAACAATTCTTTTAGCTCCTACTGCACAGCATCTTGATCAGTGCTTGCATTCATTGCTTGACAAACATGTCCCAGCAACCAAGTACTGAGTAACCATTGAGATGTGTTTTCAATGGTATAGTGGTATCAAGAAAAGACTTTGCATTGCTAAAAGATAAACAGTAAGCTTGTGATGACTTTCATCCTGCCTTACTATTCCTTAGCAAATTTATGAAGCCACAAAGAAGGATTTAAACAGGCATAGTTCATGCAGCAAAATCAACCAATATCAGTATTAAGATCACTGAAAGTTCCAGCTGCAATGAGCTCTTCGATATTACTAACAAGCTAATGTCAAAGAACAAATGCACACTGCATTCAACAAGATTCTCTCCAGTAAATCTTCTGGACCAGTTTGCAAATTTATTCTATCACAAAGAGAAAACATTAGAGATAAGCCTAACATCCTTTAACAGCATTTGAGATTGTATCTATGGATCTTTTACACACAGTCCTATGAAGACCACCCCAAAGTCATGTGAACTTTATCTGATTCTGACATCACTGCTGCATGAGTGATTAGACTCAATGCTACCATTATTAACCAATGTTATTAATAATTTTCCAGTGAATTCCCATTAGTTTTGAAAACTTTCATTGTAAAGCCTTTGTTTAAGCAACCAATGCAACTACCTGGTTTCTAATCTTCCATTCATGTCAAACATCTTAGAAAGAAACTTGAATTTCATTAAAATTGAAATAGACTTGTTTGCAATGTACAGTCAGCATATATATAGTCCTCACAATGGTATGAAAAAATAACAAAAAGTAGTTAATGCTATTCTCTCTGCATGGCTATTGTAAAGATTATAGTCGTCACCTTCCTTGACTTGTCTGCAGCATTTGTTAGAACAGATCATGATATATTACTTCAATGTTTACAGTATGTATTTGGCATTCATGATGCAGCCTTAATGTGGTTCAAGTCCTACTTAGCTGACAGGTCACAAATTGTGTGCATAAATGGAAAATATTTCAGTATATTAGATCTGTTTTGGTGTTCTAAATAAACAGTGCTTGAGAAATACACTTAAAGCACAACATTTCCTAAAAGTCAGGGATGCATGATTATATATCCTATGCCACAGCAGCTTACTCTAGCAATGGGAAAAGTGTAACCAAAGTCAGTAAGATATAAAGTGTTGGCATTCTATTCTGCTGAAAGTGCTACTAAAAGAGATGCTATACAATCACCTTTTATGATTCTAGCAAAAGGAGAGTCTAAGATATATAAACTGAAAACATACAATTTACTAAAGTCCCTGAAGCACAATTTATAGATCACAGCGACCAACATCAGTGATGAGGGTACAATATTCATCTGGATGCATCTTCTCATTCATATCTACAGAGCATGAAAATCTTCTTTGATCAAGAGCTAAATGCAAAATAATAAAGTCAGCTACTAAAATCTGAAATGAAGTTCAGACTATGACAGTCCTTTGTTGTCAGGCTTTCAAAATAATAGCATAGAAATGCTTACCCGGTAGTTTGAGGACTGACAAGCATAAACGGAGCTTAGAGCAATTTAATAAAAGTCATCTAAGGCACATTGACCTACTTTTGTGATTACAGTGTAGTACTCCTCAAGATGCAATACCTCACCAGGTTTCAAAAATCTCATTAAAACAGTATCAATATACAAGGTGCTAAAACTGATCTGGTCATGAGCTAAATACAAAACGTAACATACGCTAGTAAAATGTTAAAAGTAGGTCACAGTAACATGTTACTGTTATGACCGGGGTGGGTGGGGGGTATTGTACTAATAGATACATACCATCATTCAGTTTAATGATCCTTCTGTTAACAGCACTTATAAAATAAGCATAAGCAATACAATTTTAAAGAAGTCAATGAACTGTAAAACTAAAAATACATTATATTCCTAAAAAAATCAACAGAAAATCATGTTCAATAATTCTGTGAAATTCTCATGTGTGTGTGTGTGTGTATATATATATATATATATATATATATATATATATATATATATATATATATATATATATATATATATATATATATATATATATATGAAATGAGTTTATTTGGAATTATTATTCATGTCAGACCTGCTATACCAGTAAGTGGTTTCTATGAACAATTTGAAATAAGGGTTACATTATCTCACACATTTATATGAATTATAAACCTGAAATAAATAAGCCAATTTGTTTACACTGTTCATATTATACCATTCCCTCGACAACTTGCACCCTGTAACATGCCAACCTGCTTATAACATGGGCTCAGGTGTGGATCGCATTTTTTAAACAAACAATACCCACAAAATTGATCCCTATTTGTTGAAGTTGAAGAAAATTGCGTTCAAAATTGGTAATGGAAACTGATTTATTACTCTTTATTGTAAAACAGGTCAATAGGACCTGGAAATTTTAATCAACATCATGAAATATCAAATTTAAAAATAGGTCATACAATTAATTGTTTGCATATACTTTCCAAATGACAATTCTAGTAGACCGCAATTAATAATATGTAAGGAAATTTTGATCAATGAAACTGTCTCTTATGCCAAGTGGAGGCTGTACTTTAATAAATAAATACAAATTAAATAATTTTTTGTAGTAATTGAATATTTGATTTTTAGTTCTATCTTTTTGTTCTTTTTAAATGTAATTGTCATAAATACAATGTGTCCTCTTGTACTTAAATGTAAAATGCATCCATCTACCATAACAGCTATATCCATGAGCATTTATCTGAGAACCTAAATAAGTGAAGACTGTGTTTTGATAACTGACTTGCGGAAGTATTTGTTCTTAAAAGCTGAGTTAAAAGCTGACATCTTTTGTATTAACATGTTATGTCTTTTGAATCAAATAAAGGAGTGGAATAATAGAAAAGTTAAAAGGCCTGATATCTTACAAACTTAATATTCCCCATCATATGACAGGTGAACTCACTTCATTTGATCAATTGAACACTGTTATAATGTCATTGTGTAAGTAACATAAACTACCTTAAATTAACTGACTCTTTCATAACTGATAACTGTGTTCAAAGATAGCAAAGCAGCCAAGTGAAATGAATACTGAGAAACAAGAAAGAGTTTGAATTCACAGATATGGACCAATTTGTGGGCAAGTTTCAGAGAATTCTTGAACTGTCATTGTCAATGTCCTCAAGAATGACAAGAAGTTTCATTGTTTTTTATATTTATAAAAAAAAAGCTTGAACAGGATTTATTTAGAGTCAGAAATGCATTTTCATATGAAACATAAGCTTGCTGTAACTATTTTTTTAACTTTAAACAATAGTGTAACAATTAGGTCATACATTCAAACATGCAAACAAACATACATAAAAATTGTTATGGTTCTTTTGTTGATGCAACTAGTTATAAAAATCATGATTCTGTTCTAATATTACCCACAACCCACCCACCCCAAACTAAACATCCCACAATTAATATTTTGTTTACAATTTTAAATTCAGATAATTCTAATTACATCCAGAGATTCTATTCAATAATTAGATGCCATGTTACAATTTAAATTCTTAATGGCGTTTCAAATACACTAAAAATACCATTTTTACATACATGTAGAATTTACATATACATGAACATGGATTTGGACAAGACAGCATACTTTGTACAAAATGCACACATATACCATATATTATTATGACTCTATCGTGTTAAAAAAAGGAATAAAAAAGAGCAAAATCCAACAAATTTTGCAAAACTTCAACAAATAATTTATTTCCCTGAATACAAAGTGAAAATATAAAAAAGAAATTACAATAATGCAAAGTGAATCCCAAAAAAGTCCAAAAAGTTACATTCCAAGTTTTAATGAATAAAGTTCTAATTAAATTCTGCTTGTGTTCAAAATAAGATCGAATGTTCAAAGTGTTAATATGCCTGTTAAAGTCTTAAATATACTTATGTACCAGCAGCGTAAAGTGTGATGATCTGCAAATAGCCATTTGATGGATCACAGTAAAATAATCCAAGATGTTCATTCTTGCTTGAATTCAGTATAATTCCCAGTTAACATCTCTGTCCAAGAATATATAGAGGATATTTGCATGAAACGAATGAATAACGGATACATTCCATCGAGTGGAGGAAAAAGTCAGTATTTTGAAGAGTGTCAAAGCCACAAGTGAAAATACTAGAGTTTTTCACCCGAGATGAAATGTATCCATTATTCACTTGTTTCAAGCAAATATTCTTTTTTTAATGCTCACATATGTTGGCGACCTAAAGATTTCTTAAGGTAATGTCAGCTGTTTACTGCACATGTTCTGCTGTGCTATGTGTACCTGTGCACAAAATTAGTTCCACATCAGATTGATAAAAATTAACTGATATTTCTAGAATAACAAATTACAAGTTTCAAGGATAGCAAACAGTGATTATTAATAAGAAAACAACCACAAGAAAGTCACTGACAGAAAATGAAATAAAAAATGAAATGTAAGTGTGTTCTGACCCTCCAAAAAATGTTCCTGTAGTGAAAAAATATTATTTTTTCAATACAGTGAAATATTAATATTATTTTATTTAGAAAATCAAGTAATGCACTGCTTAACATAACATACTGGTATTTATTTTGTATTTCCAGTGAATGAATAATCTGAATAAAATAAATTTCACCCAAATCAAATAATGTCTGTATTAAGATCTTATAGCAAGAATGAATAATGTCTAGATAAACAGGACTACATAGCCCTCTACCTGACCTAGGTCACAACTAACATTTTCTGGAAATACTATGACTAAATGGAATTATTTATTCTAGAACATTCCAAGTTATTTAGTACATGAAAAACTCCACTACTAAAATTATAACAAAGAACACATTAAATATAAAGTCACTGATGCAGACTATGATAATGATCCTAACAATTAAACCCTCACTCTTATGAAAATATAAGTCATGTATTATTTGTTTACCAAAATAAATGTTACTGGTCAGGTAGACAATGAAATTGATTTTGGGCAAAGTCAGATAATAAAATACACTTATACAATACATACTTTTTAATCATGAAGTAAAAACAACAAACAATACAAATTAAATACAAATAACAACATGTGAATGCAACAGAAATGTATATATCTCAAGACAGATCAGTTGTAAGAAACTAATATTGTATATACATGGAAAGACAGATGAAAACTGAATGTAGGATTTAGCTAAATTAATTGAATGCTGCAAGCAAATTAAAGATATATAAACAGGACAAAGATGATAAAACCAAAAACAGCCACTGCATAGTTGTCCTTAATTTAATTATGAAGTTTACCATGATAAAAGAATAGAACATTGTCAGTCATCCTTCAGTTGAGAGGTATGTTCCGATTTGTTTAAGAATATTTAATTGCTTTGATGATTTTTGGACAATTTTAGTGATTCGCTGATAAAAGTTCAGCATCATCAAAGTGACTCCTCGTAGTTTTATTGAGCTTTCACAAGATATAATTTTGCTGGAGGAGATACATACATACACTCACAAATATATATATATATATATATATATATATATATATATATATATATATATATATATACATACATATATATATATACATACATATATATATATATATATATATATATATATATATATATATATACATACATATATATATACATATATATATATATACATACATATATATATATATACATATACATATATATATACATATATATATATACATATATATATATACATACATATATATACATATATATATATACATATATATATACATATATATATATATATATATATATATATATATATATATATATATATACATATATATATATATATATATATATATATATATATATATATATATATATATATATATATATATATACATATACATATATATATATATATATATATATATATATATATATATATATATATATGGCGGCCGGACAAAATGTCCCGGACAAAATGTCATGTGGACAAAATGTCCGCGGACAAAATGTCACGGACATAATGACACGGACAAAATGGCACAGACAAAATGGCAGGGACAAAAGGTCATGTGGACAAAATGTCAGTGGACATAATGGCACGGAGAAAAAATTCCGGAAAAAAACATTCTTCCGTGAATAATCAAGGGGAACTAACCATTGAAAACAGTATTAATGAAACCAATATTAGTTTTGTCTCTTTTTCTTCTTCATCGTTATTTACGCTACTTTATCTCAGCGCCGTCATTTCCTCTCATTTTAATTACCTATCTCGTCGCGGCGCGGTCAGTGTTATGTGCCAAAGCAAGTTTGGTTTCAGCCCGTTGAGTACGTATTGGCCTCAAATTAAAAACACAGCTATGCAAATTAAAATGAACTTTACCAGATGACTATTTGTGTCGCCTTAATAAATTAATTGCTAGAGCTGTAATTGGAGCATGAGCTGGATTTCAAATTTTGGGCTTGCCCCATGAATATCGTTACACTATATATAAACACTTCCAGAAACTAGAATTTATAAATAAATTAAATAAAGCTGACCACAATGTTAAAATTCGTTACATCACAGAAAGGAAATTGTAAGCTTATCGTTCAAGGTTACTTTTTTTACGAAGCATTTGGCGCTGTGAAAAAAGAACGTGCACAGCGCGAGTGCACACAAAAGATGATGAAATTGTCCATGAAGTTGCAACTCACAACCACACGGTAACTCATGGTCAAGTAGAGGTTGAAAGAGCACGAGCCGGCATGAAAAGAAGAGGTGAAACAACTGAAGAAACAACACGATCAATTGTTCAGAATGAATTGATGAATGTTCCAGTTTCAGCAGCGCATCTACTTCCAAAACGAACAACATTGGCACGAGATGTACGACGACATTGTCAGAAGGTGGGACCAAACGATCAAGATGACATCATGAGATATTCTTTGACGCAGAGCAACAGAATTATCCGTATTAGGAGAGACGACATGATCATCTTCGCAGCTGAGGATGATTTGGAATTCCTTTCCAGATGTCAGCACTGGTTTGCAGATGGAACATTTCGAGTGAGTCCAAATGGATATGACCAACTCTACACGATTTATGGTTTTATTAATGGCGAAGTTTTCCCGGTAGTATATTCACTACTATCTTCAAGAACAGAAGAAGCATATCAACATCTGCTTCAGGAAATTCTGATATTGAAAGCAGGTCTGAATCCAGATTCAATTATGTAATCGACAACCTGCCTCGCAGCAACAACGCAATCGAGGGTTGACACAATGCATTCAACAATGTGGTCGGTTTCGCGCATCCGACCACGACCAAACTTGCACGGAAACTACAACAGGAACAACACAGCACTCAACTTCTTCGTCGTCTATTGGAACTGGGAGCAACGGCTGGGAAGAAAAAGAAAACATACATCCGCGTCAACGAGGCGTTGCACACTATGGTGACCGACTACAACAACCGAGATCCAATCACATATTTAGGAGACATTGCACGTGTTTTAAACATTAATGTTGTTTAACTTCATTATTTATTTTCATTGATAAAAGACTCGATAATTTATTTTTAGAAGCGTTTTTAAAATAACCTAATAATACTATGTTTTTTTATCAACTAAATTTGAATAAATAGAGTAGTGAATTTTTTCATTGGTTTTTCCATCTTATATTGTTTTCCGCAAATTTTTGGACCGCGGACATTTTGTCCACATGACATTTTGTCCGTGTCATTATGTCCACTGACATTTTGTCCACATGACATTTTGTCCGTGCCATATTGTCCGTGCCATTTTGTCCGCGGACATTTTGTCCTAGCA
Source organism: Unio pictorum (assembly GCA_030141615.1). NCBI lineage: Eukaryota > Metazoa > Mollusca > Bivalvia > Unionida > Unionidae > Unio > Unio pictorum. The sequence continues at coordinate 7,487,337 of JARLTB010000027.1, read as the reverse complement.
CCATATATATACATACATACATGTATATATATATATATATATATATATATATATATATATATATATATACACACACACATACATATATGTATTATATATATATATATATATATATATATATATATATATATATATATATATATATATATATATATATATATATATACACACGTATATATATACATACATACATGTATATATATATGTTTATATACATGTATATATATGTGACAAAAATAAAGGCATTGGTTTTGGTCCATAATTTGGGTCACAATTTATGTCTCTACACTTGAAGCAGCATGAAATTATCATAATCTAATACTTAGAGTGCATATACTGACAAGTATGTTTAGGGGTTTGCAGCTGCTAACTAAACGCCATTTATATTTCTGAAAGGGTTATTATGTAATCATTTAATATGTTCCTGTTCAAGGCCATCCTTCTTCTGGCTGAAAGGGTTATTATGTAAGCATTCAATTGTTCCTGTTCAAGGCCCATCCTTCTTCTGGCTGATATGTCTGATTGTATAAAAAAAAAAGGCCACCAATGCACATTTCTGGAATGTATGGTGCATTTGTGTGATTTAGATTTTTAGCCTAATTTTTATTATTATTAGTCATATTATTAGATGCTTGCAGTGTGACGGTTTATAATGCTGTCTAGCACTGGGTCATCGATCATGCCATAGACATGTAGCCTCATGTCCCACCCAGTCATATTATGCTAACACCAGGCACCTAACACTAATCTCTTAATGATGAATGTCAAGCGAGGCAGCTGCTAATACCATTTTATATCACTATGGTATGACTAGGCTAGAATTTGAACCTTAGACCTACTTTATCTGAGGCAGGTGCTCTAACCACTAGGTCACCACAGCAGCAGAATGTAAATATATTGGTTTCATTTATTGCAAAAATAGTATCATTTGTTTTGATTTCATATTTACAGCTTTTGCCTTAAAATTATTATTTATTGTTTTGATGAATTTTTATTATTATTATTAACTCTGTAATAGGTTGACTGCTGGGTCAGGGAACCATTCCAAGGTCACTTTACAATCAAACATTTCTGGTTATCAGATAATATAGGGATAATAAATATAAAAAAAGAAAAAGAAAACACAGACATGCATGCACCCATACATATGGTACACAATCTAGGTGACATGGACTTGCAGTATTTTGTTCCAATTTACCATCAAATCAGATTTACAAGTTACATATTCATTATCAAGGTCCATTTTTGAAAAAATTGGTCCTCTTTTTTTTTACCGTAGCAGTGTATTTTTCAATGTTCTTATGCATTGCACCTATCTGCTTAAAAGCATAAAATAGAAAAAATTTCATATTGAATCTGCAAGTTTAAATGTAATATTTTGCTAAATTACCCAAACTGTCCAAACTGTTCTGTTTTTGGACAAATGTACAATATTTAGGCAAAAAGATGCAAAAAAAAAGATAAATAAAACAGTACCAAAACTGTGAAGTATTATTGCAATCATAGAAGACATGCTCAACACTTTCATTTTCACTCTTATAGAATGTACATTTGTACTAATATGTTAATTATTTTCAGAAAACCATTAGTAGCAATTGTTACATCGATTAATTTAATGTTAAAAGAGATCAACTTGGTATCCTTGGTACAACATGTTTCCTGGTTATAAACCTCAGACCACTCCTCACTACCAGTACTTATATTGTTTTAATTAAATATCTGAATCCAAGTTTATTGCTTAGGAGTGTATTGCCAAATAGCTTTGTTTGAAAAATCTTTGTATACCAACTTAACTGAATTTTGTTTTTCCAATTTTTTTTTTGTATCCTTTAGCTTAGCAAAAATTATTATGTTCTAAATAAAAAATGTATGGCTTCTTTCCATGCTTTTGGAATTTTGGACATTAGAGAAAAGTATTTCAAGAAATCATCACTTCTAGTTTTTTGTTTTATTGTTTCAAAAGGTAATAAATTACCATGATCTAGAAGTTTCATTATTACTTCCAATGAAATCATGACATTACTTTTGTACTAATTAACATGACAAAAATTGAGTTTTGACATAAACAATTATCTCATGAAATAAATGTCGCTTGTTTTTGACAAAAAAGGAATCTTGTTTGGTGGTGTTCATGTATCAACAGTTAGTCTAGTTCCTTGCTCTGTGGACTGCCGATTTGGAAGGATACTACTAAACACCACTATCGGAACCAGACTCATCAAGGAAACAAAAAGCAGTAATACACAGATTTATCGCATACACATGATGGTGGTTGAAACCAATTGGAATGATCTTTCACATGTTGGACATTTTGAAAATAAATGTTATTTAAATTGTCTAATAAACTTATTTGAAAATATTCATGTTATTAAAAATTATTTTTAACATGATTGTCAAACAAGGATTCAGTCATTAAACAGCCCAATTAGCTAACACCCCCACCCCCATCATTTGCAAATGTTTTTAAGTTTTGGTGGTCCCTTGGAAAGTTGTGCTCTCACTTATAGTGCAGTATATGTTTGCGGACCCTGTTGTATGCAAGTTATCAAGGAAGAAGTACACAATAAATTAACAGATAAAGTCTACTGTTTCATAATTTCAGCCAAAGAGACTGTATAACACTTATATATACTTGCATACAAGTCCATTGCAAAACTGCAGAAACCCAGATCGCCTTCACTTAATGCACCAGCATTTCTGGGTCTATGCAGTTTGTTAGGAGTAATAAAAAAGATAAACAAAATAGGACCTGATATGATAGTAGATCTTTACAGTTACAATGAACTTGCATATGTAAATATATATGGTATATTACAGAGAAAACTTGACTTAAGTACATAAAATCACAACTACAATTTTAAGTGTTTTTAATCATGCTGTAATAAAAAAAATTAAATTTGAACAATTGTTTGTAAAACAAAGAATTAAAAAAAATGACACCAATTTAAATTGCAACAACTATCTCCTATAGTAGGGGCCCCGAGTGGCCGAGTGGTCTAAAGCGCTGTCTGTCACGGATCACTGCCATCTCACCTCTGTCTGCGTGGGTTCGAGTCTAAGATATGGCTAATGTAGTTATGTGAGAAAGCTTTCCAGTAGCTTCTTGTGGGTCGGTGGTTCTTTCCGGGGGTTTTACGGGTTCTTCCTCCACCATTAATACTGGCCACCATGTACAGCCTATATTGTACTTAAAAATGACGTTAAACTATAATTAAAAAAAAAACAATCTCCTATAGATGAGTGTCAATGAAATGCCCTCATGAATTATCAACAATTTCAAAAGTTTCAAATCATTCAACATCATCAGTTTTCTTTAGGTTGAGTTCTGAAACTCGTCAGTTACACTGCAAGGGGTGGATGGAGCATGTTATCGTGCACTTCACCATTTTGGGAAAATTATTTCCTTCAGTTCATATTTGCTTCTCAATACCTACACCTACCATGAACTGTGTCATTATTTTATTTTACTTTTATTCAAATGCTAATGAAAAGATTTAATTATTTTAATAAATTTAAATGACTGTACTTTTAAAAGTTTAAGTTAGAATTTTGAATGATTGGTTTCAAGTCATTCAAGTGGCAACATCTGCCATTTAGAAATCCACTTGTTAGGAATAGTATACCACCTATCAATGTCACACATTATTTTTGTTGCGAGTTTGATGTGATTTGTCAGCAGACTATTGGCCATACATAGTGGAAAGTGGAAGAGGAACCCAGGAAAATCCTAGAAAGAACCACTGAGCCACATGAAGCTAATGGCAACTTTCTCAAATAGCCACATTAGCTGAGCTCAAAACCAGAACCTATGTGGACAGAGGTGAGATGGCAGTGATTCAATCCAACGGTGTTTTACAATTGCTTTTGGGAAACTGCAAATAAATGTATTACATTTTATACATGGACCAATGACTGATCTGTGATAATGGGAAGTTTTTCTAAGGAACAATAATATATATTATCAAAAAAACATTCTGAATTATATTATATATAAAAATTATTTCAAAATTTCCTGAATTTCAAGTCCTTATATTTTCAGCTACATGCTCTGAATATTTTGCCAGCTACATGTATTAATAACCTTCACAAAACATTGATAACAATATGATATATTGCTGATAAAAAATAAACATATTAAGGAGTCTTTTATTTGTTCACGATTTTTATCAATCTACTTGAAGATCTAAATCAATTCAATTTATCTTGATTAAAAAGAGGGTATTGCATATGGAAAAATAAAATTTATTTCATTTCCTCAAAATTGTAAGAGTCGTTTTTTTGGTCAAAATATGACTATCCAATCATGTGCAGGAGTTAATCAATATTTGTATCCAAGATGTCAATGTGGTGCCAATTTGATTTAGAACAAACAAGATAAATGTGTGTGTGTGTGTGTGTGTGTATGATGGTAATCATCCCAGTAGCTTTAAGGAAGTAATAAACTTATCTAGTGGTGTAATAGGTGAAGGATGGGAATCAACAGGTCATTCAATATGTTCTTCTAGTCTATGACCATTACAGCTAACCATATTAATCCTTCTCATTCCTTGACCATTTTTATACACAAAACATCCATGCAGTTTCTATAGAAAATTATATCTCTGACCACATTTCCTGCATAAATCTCTTCTTGTACTGGAGCAATCATCTGCATGATAAGGCAATCCACAATTCCTACATGATCCTTTTGTCTGGCCCTCAAAGATTGGAAAATCACACTGAATGCATTGGAATAAAACATATTTTTGATATTCTAACATTTCTACCCGAGCAAGAACAGTGGGAAATGCCTTTAATGAATTTGTTTTTAGACAATGAAACAAATGTGGCCTAAGATTGTCCTCATCATAAATTTCCACTGATGGTTCCTTGCCAAGAACTAATGACACAGCTGCAGCAACTGCAAACGGTCCACATTCTGACTCTCTCTTCTGCTTTTGAAATTTTGGCATTTCAATTGTAACTGGTTGTGATGGATTGAACTTTAACATCTTGAAAATAGACAATAATGTAGATTTATGGACAAACCTGTGCCTGCAGTCATAGACTTTGACAGTAGCAGGTGTTGTGCACTTTATATTAGTAATTGTTATCCAATGGCTACCTTTAGAATGGTATATCTGTAAAAATGGCCCATTATGTTTTTTAACTGAGCCAACAGCCATTACGCAGGCATCTTCAAGACCTTGAATATCTGGATAAGCATGTTTAATCAGTTTCATAGCCATGTCAATGTGCTCATCAGGAAGCCAGAAGTTTCCATGAAGAATGTTTTCCAAGTTGGTTTCATTCTGAAAGGCTCGGGGCTGGCTTAGTTCTCTCATATATTTGACCTTGGAGCCAAAAACTGGTTGTGTGACTGACTTTATTATAGGTTTTCTTGGAGATATATCAACTGATGGATTTATTCTTAGCTTGGAAATATCATCATTCCATGATTCCTCACCTAAAACAGATTTTTAAAAATATCTTTTAATCCAACATTTATCTTCTGGAGTTAACAGGAAATAATACAATTGCCTTTGTATAGTTTTCTTTAATGAATTCACAAGGCAAACATCATGACTGGTTTTACATTGTTTTTGGAAGGGTACTAGTTTGAATTAAATAATGTACAAACATAAAGCTGCAAAAGAAGCAACCTGAATGATATGGAATACTGGTATGATGCTATGAGCTTCCTTCTCACAGACATGCAAATTAAATTTCTACTTGATTTTAAGAAACACTGCCAATGAAACATAATTATAACAAATCTGTATTTTCTTTAGATTTTAATTTGCACTTCAGGCAATCAGAATGAATTATTTTTAGTCTTATTTGAATTCCATTCCACAGATATCATCTTGCCGTTGTCATTCAAATTTTCACTAGCTTATTCTTACGTTGCAGTTTTCATTTCTGTTCACATTTCTTTTAATTTTGTGTTGTTTGGAATGTAATGGGAATACATTGCTTCCAACAGTGTGCAAAGGAGTTAAATATTGCTTTCTTATCTTGCAGTATAAAATGTGTTCTATAATATAACAGCTGATATATAAAATGCAAAACACAGCAGGAAATTAAAATAAATGAACAATAAATGTAAATAATTCATTGTAGAGTATATGTCGACTAGATAATTATATTTCTTAGTTTGCTCAAAAAAAACAGTACAGATATATTGCATCTCTCAAAGTACATGCCCATGCACAAAATGCATCAATTATTTATTTATATGTATCATGCATCATTCTGTGATTTCAGTCTGTGCAAAGATCCTGCCAGGATTTTATTATTGGTTTAAGTCCACCATTGCCATAGAAGAGGTATTTTGTTCAAACAAATACACGTGTCATTACTTTATAATTTCATTTTAGATTCTTCTTCCTTCAGTTTATCTTAACCCTTCAATTCCTATATAGTTTTGCAACCAAAAATCCCACTGTGCTGAATATTTTGAGAAGATTAATAAAAACTGCACTTTACTTTTAAATTACCTTTTGTTTAATTTCACTTGTATTCTGCTGCTTTTCTACATTTCATTCTGAAAATAGCACCGAACAGGTTTTTTTGGTATCCTACCTGTTTTGTCCATCCAGCATATACATTGGACTTGTATTCAACATTATTTTGTAATGCAAAATCATTTCAACTTTTCCAGTTCCAATAATTTGATATACATACAAAACTTTCAAAATTATTGCCATCATTGTTATCATCATATTTGCAAAATGAAATCATCTGAAGATGAACTATTTTGGGAGTCAGCCATTCTAGGTTCTATGGATAGCCCATAATTTAAACAAGCATTTGTAAAACTTCTCGACATCTGCAAAGTTTAAACTCAATGCTTGTTCCTGATTTAGTTTAACCACCATTCATTTAAAAAAGAAGTACCCAGATGTACAAACATTTGTCAACCCTAAAAGACACGATTCTGTCAGCACAATGGGATGTCTACCTGCAGTGCAACTTATGTTGTGGCTTTATGGGTCAACCATTCAATAAAAATTGTATACTGTATTGAGTAAATATTTATACTTTAAACTAATTTGTAGTAGTTCTTGAACATCATTGCATTCTAAGAGCACAAAACTAGAATGGATTTGTGGTTGAAAGTGACAACACATCTGTTCCCTAATCACCATCACTACCATGACAATTAATGTCTTTCTGTGATAGAATGAAAGGGAAGATGTAGAACTCACAGCAGTTTGCATCGCCCTTGTGATTTAAAAAATGAATAACAATATGGACATAAAAGGTGCAGAAAACTTAGTCATTTAATTCATCAATGTATAATTGCCAATCTGATTTATCGGCCTTTTGATCTAATCTGGATGTACACATATGGATACAAATTGATGTACAAGGCTGGGAATCTAATCAGGATTTACAAATACGATACAAACTGATACACCATTATTGCCGGCCTATATGTCCTCATGTTTCAAAAAGAAAGTCTGGGCTTCATCTTATACTCTGCGTTGACTTATATTTGGATTGTCATTCAAATTGTTTTATCATCTTTTATGTAATTTTTTTTATGTAAAAATATATATTTTTCATAAAAGTACAAAAAATAATTTGCAAATATAAATATCCCTTTGGGGAAGAGGGTTGTTGATGAAACAATATTGGACCCAACATTAAGAAGGATTAAAAAATATTTACATGTTCATCCATATAAAATAAATGTATATCAGATGTAATTATGCTAATGATGCATATACATACATTGTTTAAATTTGATTACATGTATGTGCATTAGAAAAGACAAGTTAAAAATGAATATCCATGACAAAAACTGGTATTCAATGGAATTTTCTTCTTGCACCTTGTGATCAAATAAAATGCACCCCAATATGAGAGAGAGGTTTCATGAGGATTGTAATCAGTATTGTTTAGTTATTTAATAATTGTGATCTTACTCATGTACAAGGTCAATACCATTATCAATTAATACCACTGAGTAAACAAATTCCAGCTTAAGCTAGTTTTAATTATGATATCCATTGTCCCCATAATCACATAGCTCTGCAGTGTTTTTTATATGCCAAACAAATATGCTACAGCTTTGGTCAGGTCATTCCAGCTCAAATCTATTAGGGGGCAAGTTTCAGCAAACCTGATCAAATCAGTGATGCTAGCAAAAGGGAAATGAGGCTACGAAAAGGGTATTGTGAATATAGTACCATGTAATGCTGGGTGCTAAGTTATGAAAGTTTCTCAATCCAGTGACATCTTTTGTATTTGCTCACAGATGTGTTATTCAAAGTAACAACTAGGACAAGCAAATCAAACCTACATGACATCTTAAACTATAGGAAGTGTACATGCAGCTACTGATAAATGATAAGCTTATTTTGTAGGAATGGAGAGGTCTGATACCTGCAAAGAAAGTTACACAGAATGCTAAATGGTAATTTTTGCGATTTACCCTAAATAGAGTCTATATGAGAATAACTAATGTGAATATTTAAACTGAAGAAATTTGGTATGTAGTTTCCATTACTATTTCATTCAGTACTGTTGTCTCTCTTTACATAAGCTTCATCTAAACAGGGGCTGCAATAATGTAAAAAATAGCATAGAAAAGGGCTGAAATTTAAATCTTTCTGATACTGGGGAAAATTTTGTTTTGAACACTAGGTGTAAGAACCAAAATGTGATGGAATACCTATGACTTTCTCACTCTCTTTTCAAAACAAAACTGGAAAATGCATTGTAGCATCAGCAATGCAATGTCACTATTGCTAGTAATCTGAATAGCATATAATGATACCATGAAACTGGACGTGACAGTGATTCATTATACACAGCATCAACAAGTTTATTCTACCTGTGACTCTGTAATTTTTCATGTCAGCATCATTAAATATGGCTAAATGTACCTATTTAATTTAAATGTGAGACTATCAAGAACGTTGAGCTACATTTGATGATAATGACCTGAGAAGTTACAGACAGGATACACTTTGTGATGCTATGTTGAACAAACTATACTGAAAAATACTAAGCATTGATTAATATCCTCCACACTGACTTATATATAAGCCTATAGGCTGGAAAATATAGTAATGACCTGATGATCTAAAGGTTATGGGTTTGAACCACAGCAAATCATACCCTAGACTTTTTACAATGGAGATTGGTCAGCTTGGTTTCATGATAAAATAACTGTATGGGACATCTTGCTTACATGTCTGCAGCATGATGCCCAAGTGCTTTATTTATAAACTGTCACACTTCAGATGTCATAATGATATGACTGAAAAATTGTTAAAGCTACATTAAAAATACAAAATACACGCACACACAAAATGTTTTCACCAAAACATGTCAACGTCCAAAATCTGTAAACAAAAATAAAATGAAAACTGCTAAAATGGCATGAAAATATAGATATTGTCAGCGTAATGATAAATTAACACCAAAATGTGTTTTAAAAGATCATTCAACTCCAAATATTCTAGGTTTAAATATGCTTAGGTTTGGGTAAAAGAAAACTAAAAGACAGGTTAATAAACGATGTGTACAAAATTGAAAAAATAAGTTTACAGTCAACAATTGCTATCTATGGTAGGTGCAGTAACAAAAATGTATATGCTATACATGTCTCCCAAACCATTTGGTTTACAATTCATAAGGCATTGATAAAATTAACACCATTGTTAGGAATAATTTCAATGAATTGTTCATACAATAATGTAAGCTTTACCCTTCCTCTATGCACACATGATAAAACTTTGCTTATGTTCTACACACTGTAACAAGATTGGGTCATTACTATATACAAAATGTTTCATCCTTCTGGAACAATTCTTATTAGTTATTCACACCAAGTCAGTGGTACTTAAACCTTTTAAATGAAAAACATAAATAGGTTTCAGATATAATCAACCATACTTCATAATAAATATGATGCATAAAACAAAAAAAGGATTTGTCTATACTAGTAATGGCTATCATGCATATTGTGTACAGATGAACAATTACAGATGTATATTCTATGGCATAATTGCAATTTAAGATGTATCGTTTCAGCAACAGACTCAGTTTAAGATGAATATTTTTAGCAATAAACTCAGTTTAAGATTGATCTTTTTGGCCATCAACTCAGTTTAAGATGTATCTTTCAGCAATAAACTCAGTTTAAGATGTATCTTTCAGCAATAAACTCAGTTTAAGATGTATCTTTTCAGCACAATACTCAGTTTTAGATTAATCTTTTCAGCACAAAACTCAGTTTGATTTATCTTTTCAGCAATAAACTCAGTTTAAGATTTATCTTTCTAGCAATAACCTCAGTTTAAAATGTATCTTTACAGCAATAAACTCAGTTAAGATGTATCTTTTCTAAAATAAACTCAGTTTAAGATTTATCTTTCCATCAATAAACTCAGTTTAAGATGTATCTTTTCATCAATAAACTCAGTATTAGATGAATCTTTTCAGCACAAAACTCCGTTTAAGATTTATATTTTCAGCAATAAACTCAATTTAAGATGTATCTTTCATCAATAAACTCAGTTTTAGATGAATCTTTTCAGCACAAAACTCCGTTTAAGATTTATCTTTTCAGCAATAAACTCAATTTAAGATTTATCTTTCCATCAATAAACTCAGTTTAAGATGTATCTTTTCATCAAAAAACTCAGTTAAGATGTATCTTTTCTACAATAAACTCAGTTTTAGATGAATCTTTTCAGCACAAAACTCCGTTTAAGATTTATCTTTTCAGCAATAAACTCAATTTAAGATGTATCTTTCAGCAATAAACTCAGTTTAAAATGTATCTTTTCAGCAATAAACTCAGTTTAAGATGTATCTTTCAGCAATAAACTCAGTTTAAGATTTATCTTTCCATCAATAAACTCAGTTTAAGATGTATCTTTCTAGCAATAACCTCAGTTTAAAATGTATCTTTTCAGCAATAAACTCAGTTTAAGATGTATCTTTCAGCAATAAACTCAGTTTAAGATTTATCTTTCCATCAATAAACTCAGTTTAAGATGTATCTTTCAGCAATAAACTCAGTTTTAGATGAATCTTTTCAGCACAAAACTCAGTTTAAGATTTATCTTTTCAGCAATAAACTCAGTTTATGATGTATATTTCAGCAATAAACTCAGTTTAAAATGTATCTTTTCAGCAATAAACTCAGTTTAAGACATCTTTTCTACAACAAACTCAGTTGAAGATGAATCTCTTCAGCAATAATCTCAGATTAAGATGTATATTTTTCGCAATACACTTAATTGGAGATTATTAGTCATCAGATTTATAATCCACACAAATAGGAGGCTTTGTACTGATTATTAAATGTGACAATGAAGAAAAAAATAAATGCAAAGTTAAGACAGAGATGGATTTTACAAGTTTCATCTGAATCTTATCGGGGTCCAAAACTGGACCATACTGTACATTGTCCTTCTGTTTAAGGTCAACATTATTAAGGTATGCAATGGTCACAAACTAGAAGTCCACCATATAAAACATGTATCCTATACAATAACATGAAATAATTTGTTTGCAAATTTTGTCCTCATATATACAAGTTCGTCAATATATTGAGTAACTTTCGCTGACATAAATTGGTGATCTTATTTTGGGTTACATTTATTTGAGCAAATGTACGTGAATCTCTAAAGGTTACAACATTTATAAAAGTAAACGTTCCCAAACCGAAACTGCAAGCTCTTAATGCAAGCTTGCGCAAAGTGATATCCGCAAGCTAGTATTTGGAACCTTGCGGTAAGCTTGCACAACCCAAACCAAAATTGCAAACTTATTTTTGCAAGCTTGTATTTGGAACATTGCCGCAAGCTTATTTATGCAAGCTTATTTTTGCAAGCTTGTGCAAGCTTGTATAGATTTCTTGCTACAAGCATGTGGGCTTTCAAACATCAGACATGACTGTTGTCCCCTGACCCCCAAAACAACTAAAAATATTAAGGGGTGGGGATGTCCTGTACTGTGTTGCAGGTTTCATCGTTTTATGCTTCCAACTCTTCCAACTGCAAATGGCGTAGTTCAATTCTTTATTGCAAAGATCACAAAATGCAAGTTCTCTAGCATTCAGTTTTCTTATGAACTGAACAACTACATTTACATGAACTTTCCATGTACTCAAACCATTCCTATTTCCACACATTTTTAAAACCTTTTTAAAGTTTATTCAAACTTTTTGTGTCCTGGTCTGTCATTAACTCTAGAGTATAGATGCCATGTTTTGCAAATATAAAGCTAATGAACTTCAACTTTGTGGAAAAATCACAATTAAAATAACATTGAGCATTATAAAAGTAACAACAATTTCAAACAAGTGCAGTACAAGATATCAAAATTCAATTGGACTTGATGCCCTGCGAGCTGTAGCACATTTATTGATAACTTCATTGAAGCTAGCTTCAGTAAGACAGCTACTATGGCTCTCCTCCTAATTTCTTTTTAAAATGTTTCAAAACAAAAGCATACGAGTTATCCTTTGTGATTTCAATGTTTGGAAAACGTGTGCAAAATAACTCACCAGCAACTCTAGTAACTGAAAGAGAAAGGTTTATTTCTAAAAGAAATTTAATAAATCTAATTTCGATCAAATTTTATTAAGGTTCTCTCTGGTATTTATATATGTCGCAAGTTCAGGCTCAGTTGTGTGTGATGAAACAAGAACCTGATGTTTATTAGCGTTTTCGTGCGCCTTCATGCCTAATAGCGAAATCACATTACCCAATTTGAAAACGTCGTTTTCTCCGTTACCATATGACTTCATAAATCTACACAAAATGGCACAATTGTCCTTCCAGTTGTTTCCTTCTCTTTTTTCTTGGAGAAAATTCTGAATTTTCTTCTTTCCTATTTACATGATTAGAAGCTGAATATTACGAAGATGAGATACTTCCACAACGGTAACTTTTTTTGCGAAATCAAATATGGCAGATAAAGACATGAATGGTTGCCTCGATTTCAAATGAAGCAACTGTATTGTAGAACTGTATTCAAATAGTATACATGTGATACATTATATCAAAATAGAACTGAATGCACGTTCTAAACTGAAAATTCCAAAGAAATTGTTATTATTTATTTTAATTAAAAAACGTATTTTTTGCCCCCACAAAATGTATACCTGTATTCAGCTCCAACAGCAGCTGACCCTGTGTTAGGTATACCTCATTCTGGTACAAGTTTGATTTTCTTATATGTCTTTTTTGTGGAATTGCAAAGTTAAATTATGACTTACTAAATGCTGAGAAGGTTAAATGTTCCTTGACCTACCTGCATATTTAATGATTAAATAATGTAATCTTATAGTTGGAATGTAGTGGAAAACAAATCTGTTCAGCAAAAACATTATGATGAATTTCATTGTTCAAGTTTATTCATTCACTGCAAGCATGCATGAGAGTTTGATACATGCATGGTCTCAATCTTTTACAAGAATGGTAATATATGAAGAAACTTATTGCAAGCTATTTTAAATTTATTTTCTGACAAATATAAGAAAACTTGTGCAAGTTAGTTTTACTTTCTGAAGAAAAGAAATAAGCTTGCGCAAGCTAGTTTTACTTTCTGGAGCAAATAAGAAACCTTGTACAAAGTAAAAGCTTGTGCAAGCTTATACAAGCTTGCGGTAAGCTAGTTTTACTTTCTGAAGCAAATAAGTAACCTTGTACAAGCTTGTACAAGCTTGTGCAAGCTTATACAAGCTTGCGGTAAGCTAGTTTTACTTTCTGAAGCAAATAAGAAACCTTGTACAAGCTTGTGCAAGCTTGTACAAGCTTGTGCAAGCTTATACAAGCTTGCGGTAAGCTAGTTTTACTTTCTGAAGCAAATAAGAAACCTTGTACAAGCTTGCAGTTATATCCAGCTAGTTTGCCTTAAAGCTTGCACAAGCTTGCGCAAGCATCCATGTTAGCTTATAAACATCAAATTAGCTTATCGCAAGCTTGCCACAATCTTGCGGCAAGGATGCATTTTGGTTTGGGAATTAGCCAGATTTATTTTCATGATTTAACTCTTGAGATTGCTAAATTGAATGAATTTTTATTTTGCAAAATTATCCCACTGTAAAGTATTTTATATGTATCAGCATGAATACAACCATGGTCTATTCTACAACTTAAATGTTAGAGGGAAAATTCCCAACTTAATTTGAAAAAATCTGGAAATCTCTGAACAAAGGATGGATTTAACAAAGAAATAGAGGTAGGGCCTGAAATGATAATGCATGTTGGTCATGTACCATTCTGAATTTTATTTTAGAAATAAAAGTGAATCACAGAATAGGTGGTAACTTGACTCACCAGACTGTAAAGACTCATCTTGCTGAATGTTTCGACTAGTCAGTGTTCCAACTTTGGTCCCACTGCTACTCCATTCCTGCTGTGCTGATTCAAATGCCTTAAAAAAACCAGAAACCTATGAACTACTCTATCTACAAACAGAGGTGCACTTAATAGTAGATGGGTCATATCCTATTTTGTGACACACACTGATGTGCAAGCATTAAGCTCACATCAGCAAAAAGTAAAAGATCAATTAATTGTAAAACACCAACATGGAGATCATATATTGGTAACAGACAAGAAACAGCTACAGAAAATTATAGAATTAAATGATTACACAAGATGATGCATAAGTCACATGATTGGTCAGACTTCAGAGAGGTCACATGATACAATATGAGAGACAGAGATGGTAGTTCGGTGTGATTCCAAAGCATACTGCAGGTTCAAGGCAAATAATCATCAAACTTCGGATTGGTAAGCACCTTTTAATTTTCCAAATTCACCAGACCTTGTACCCTAAGAGACCCCATTCAATGTTTAGAATCCTTTTTGTGACAGAATGTTGCAGGGTAAAAGGGGTGGATCACTGTGCATTGTAAATCAGGAGAATTTATTATGCTGCTTCAATTAAACATTATAAATGCATGTAATGCAAACACCTAGCGATTGGTTGGAGTTGACTTTAACAGCTTTTCACGGAATGTCAAGTCACATGTGATAGGTTCTGATAAAATTATAGAGTCATTCCTCCAAACAGCTGTTTTTAATGTAGTCATATGTACCTGGCCTATAAAAGTAATTATTGTACTATGTAGTGTAAAATATCAGTTCTGATAGCAGCATCTTGCAAGCTGAATTTTAGCTACCTTGAAATAGTGTCCCAGTTTACAGCCTGAAAAGGGACCTGAAAACTAACAATTAGTTTGGTTTCCCAATACTCTGTCCTGTCTAAATATCTACCAAACTTAATGTACAAATGCTGTCTGTCCTGTCTAAATATCTACCAAACTTAATGTACAAATGCTGTCTGTCCTGTCTAAATATCTACCAAACTTAATGTACAAATGCTGTTTGTCTGGTGTATAAGCTGCTACATGAATTTCACCCAAATGAATTTCTGAACATGATTGATTAAGATCACCTACATAAAGACAGCATTTTTCCCATTAATATTTAAATTTCTATGATATAAGAAGTTAGGTCTTTTCCCTTTTTACCCAGAAAGCAATTCCAGAAGCATAATGAATGTGTATGAGAGAAATTTCAAGGGAAGTTTACAACCTGGTGAAAATGATTAAAAGTCATCTTAACACAATATGAAAATCCCATATGACTACATTCTTAGCTAAATTAGTTTTCTTATTAAATATTCTCCAGAAACATTCAAGCAGTGGGTGTTGCAAGAAATTTTAACCATCTGACAAAACTAGAACTATGCTCATGGATGATTTGAAAGTACTGATAAAAATATATACTTGACCATTATGAAAGAGCTAGGGATTCCAAAACAAAATTTATATATGAACAAAATGGATAGATCTCATTTGGGTCATAATTAAAGCATAGCAATTGATGAAGATATGTCAGACATTGTAACTGTGTTGACTGTTGCCAAGTGAAGCATCAAATAGTTTAAAACACAGCTAACTTTCTCCTTTCCACAGCTTCCTGATAACCAAAAAACTTCCAAGCAAACCATTTTTAATGAAGCCAGAACAGTATATATAGCATGGTCATGTTGAAGAAACAATCACCAATCTTCTATGCAATAACAACTAATATGACAAAAGACAGTAGTTTGGTGAATCAGTGCTAAGTAATAAATATTGGTGATTATATCGTCACCACGCCTCCTTCCTCCAATTTCTGTAGAACTCAGAATTACAAGGAAAAGAGGAAGAACATCTAAGGTATCGTGAAATTACTTCAAAATAAAGAAAGGCATTAGCAAGTGAAACTTCAGACAGTCTTGTTTGTATGAAATACATCCTGGCAGATGCCAGTTTTGTCTTGATTTAATAGGTCAAGGTCATATTTACCAAATATGTCAACCTGCATTCAGTATCATGGTTTGATCTGCACATTCAGTATCACTCTGCATGTTCAAGGTGCCAGGCAGATGACAAATTAAATACTAAGCTAAATAGCTATTGATCAATATTATCCCCATATTTCAAACTTAAAAAAATCTTGAAGTTACTCAACCCAGCCCCACAATTATTAATGTATAAAAGGGAAACAAATAGTAATCTAACTTTTCTGAACTTTGATTCTTGAGCACAAGCATTGTAAAATTGTGAATGTGTGTTTTCAGTTTTTAACATAGCTTGAACAATTTTTCACACATATTGCTATAATGTCTAACACTGGGACATCACGATCATGTTACAGACACGTGGCATCCTGTCCCATCCAGTCACATGATGCTGATGCCAGGCCAACCAGTCATAACACTAATTCCTTAGTGCTGAGTGCCACGCAAGGCAACTGCTAGTACCATTTTTTTTAATATAATAATAATAATAATAATAATAATAATAATAATAATAATGAGGACTTTTTAAAGCACATAATCTTTAGAATCTCTAAGCACTTTACAACATCTATAATTATATGATTACAAAAAACAAACACCATGAAATTAGAAAACTTAAAAACATGCTGAAAATATTTAAAGTGGGAAACATTATTAGATCTTTAAGTTTTTTTCTTGCAGTCAAAATAGGTGCCTATTAGCAGTATGTCTTGTCACCCGGTTGCAGACATTTTTATAAAATTGTCAGTATAAAATATTCCAAATAAAATAAATGCATTAAATGTTATGTTGGTAAATATTAATTGTTGTGTTATGCAATGAAGCAAATGTGTAAATATACAAACAAATGCGCAAATCACATCGACTATCGGATACGTGACTTGTGAGCGCGAGGTGCTAATGCAAATGCACAAGAAAATCAACTTTATTCTGAGCCTAAGAAGCGACTTTAGCGAGACCTTTTAATAGTGGTTATGATTACAATGATTCAAATTATCATATTTTAGTTGGTTTATCTTGCAACATAACACAATCTCACAAACACGACAAGTAAACACTTTCAAGAATGGACCCTTAAAGGAACCTCTTATTGTCAGGATTTTCCATCATATTTGTTGATGAGTGTCACGTGACACTGCGTCTTTGGAGTATATCGGTAAATTCCGTTTCTGCATAATTAATTAGCAATCCGTACAGAAAATCATTATATTTTCATTGATTAAACTTACAGTCGTACATTTTTTGAAACTGAATGACTGTAATTACTCATTATTTCTACTATACTTTTCATAATATCATGTATTTGCAAGAACAAAAAAGTAAAAAATCTTAGGTTGTATGCCTTTAAGAGCATATGTGTCCCCACTCGGACAAGCCTCGTGGAGAGACAAATAATATAATCCCTAGGCTGGGATTTCATTGTCTTGGTCCAAACCCCAACATAGATTCTATATATCTTTGTGTCAAAGTTCAGTGGGCAATTCATTCCATGTTGCTGGGCCTTGGTATTCAAAATAACATTGTTGATATGACTTTATTTTCATGGTGGGAATAATGAGTATATGATTATTAGAAGAGGAGTGAAAGGTAGCATAGAGAACAAAAGTTTGTGTTTGATTCTGGATCAAATGGATAGTCAGTGTAGGGTTACAGAGCAGTGTCTGTGTGTGTGTGTGTGTGTGCTCTGATCATGGTACTCTAAGGATGATCTGAGCCATTGTGTTTTGAACTTTTTGAAGTTTCTGGAGTATATATTGAGATGAACCAGACAGAATTGAGTTACAATAGTCCAGTCTTGAAAGTACTAACATGAACATTTTAGTGGCATCAACTGAAAGATATTTGTGAATGGAGCTGATGCATCTCAGCTCAAGATATTCAGCCTTGCATATGTTCATGACATGTTAGTGCAATATGAGAGTACTGCCAAGAGTAACACCTAGGTTTTATTCTGACTGCATTAATTTAATGTTGGTGTTGCTGATATTTATTGTTTGAGGTAAAGGATAAGAATAAGAAAGTCTTTGTGTTGTGATCAGATTGGCCTCAGTTTTATCATCAATCATCTGCAGCTTGCTTACATGTCATCCATTATTTCACATCAGAAATGCGTCTCTCTTCACCCCTTGGATGGTAGCCTCAACTTCAGTTGGGTGGCTAGATTTGTATAGTTTGGTGTGATTAGCATATAACAGGTGAGACACTGGATGATGATCTATGACACTTGAGAGTGGCTGAGAGTGCACATAATGAAGAGAAAAGGTCTAAGAACACCCCCCTGTGGAACACCACCCCATAGATCAACTGAATATCATTCCATTTGCGGACACAATTTATGTCCTGTTGACTAACTAGGACTTGAACCACTGTAAGGCTGTATTGTGAATGCCAAATACATGATGGACACATTGAAGTAAAATATTATGGTCTATTGTGTCAAATACTGCAGAAAAATCAAGGAGGATGGGGACTGCAATCTTTCTGCTATCCATAGCAGAGAGAATGTCATTAAATACTTTCAGAAGAGAAGTTTCAGTACTGTGGCAAGGATGATATGCAGACTGTGTATTGCTAAAATGATAAGGTTGAATTCAGATCAGATACAAGTTGGGTTAGAACAACTTTTACTCTGATTTGTTTTGTATGAATGGGAGAATAGAAACTGGGCGGTAGTTCTTTAAATCATTATGATCGAGCATTGTTTTTTTTCCAGCAGAGGCTTTACATTGGCAGTTTTGAAAAATGATGGGAATTTCCTTGATGAGAGAGGTATTAAGAACATCAGTTAGTGAAGGCAATATTGGATATAGGCACTCAAGCAGCACTGATGTTGGAATTCGATCAAGTTCACATGACTTTGGTGCACTCTTCAACATGACTGCTGACAGTTGCGGCTGAAAGTTTGTATTGCAACATTTTGGTCAAAACGAGTCAACTGAAATTGTGTTGTGAAGCTTATCTCTAATGGTTTGTATTTTATCATGGAATATATTTGCAAACAGGTCTTAAAGGTTGACTGGAGAGAAGGTAGTTGGAAGTGGTGTACATTTGTTCCTTGTCTTTGGTATGGCTCATATGGGGTTCAAACACATGACCTTCTGCATGTAAGGTGTTCCATAAAATGAAAAAGATTGGCTTTAGTTAAAGGAAAATAATATGGTAACAGTGTTTATTCTGATGACTTGCAATTTGAAAGTGACACTTATAGTCATGTTAGGAGCCCTAAGTGGCCAAGTGGTATAAAGCACTATCCATTACAGATCAATGCCATTTCACTTGTCTGCATGGGTTTGAGTCTCAGATTTGGTTTATGTTGCTTGAAACAAAGTGAGTGAAACTAGTCCTGCTATGGCTTGAAATGAAAGCTCTGCAGCCTCACAGCATAATTAATGACAATGTCATAACCATATCAACACTAGTTAGACATCCATTGCGGATCACTGCCACCTCACCTGTCTGCATGGGTTTGAGTCTAGATTCGGCCAATGTGGGTATGTGAGAAAGCTTGCCAGTAGCTTCTTGTAGGTCAGTGGTTCTTTCCAGGGGTTTTCCCAGGTTCTTCCTCCACTATTAATACTGGCCACCATGTATAGTCTATCACAGGCTGAAAAATGCTATTTAACCCTACAACAACAACTCTACCATCTATCTTGGGTCTTAGGAATATGCCAAAGAGAAACAAGTTTGTTGGCAAGTTGGAGCAGGGCCTGAAAACATCAAAATCAACATTATGCACTTCTTTTGTGTCCACATTTTTTATTTTGGTGGTGAAAAGTTTTCATTTGAACATGTCACATTGAATTTTATCTTCCAGTAAAGTCTAAAAAAATCGACGCTGTTTTGCCAGCAGTGATGTCGACAGGAGTGTTAACAGGACCAAGATTATCCATAGAAGTATTTACAGAAAAGGTATCATTAGTGTACATACAGCCTCTAATGCTAAGCTGAACCCTGTCCCCATTTGATCTGCATCTCCTATAACATGAGATAATTTAAGTGATAGATTGGTTGCTGGAACATGAATTGGCCTGAGTAAAATTAACGCATTGAATCTTGGACATATATTTACGGTGAGAAGGCATAGTACCATATAAGGATTTTTCATTTACAAGGGTAAAATGTCCATACAGGGGATACAAAGGGAATGATCGTATTGGTCATGTGCCCCTGAACATTTTATTCTTGGATGTCAGGAAACCTATTATGGTCTGAATTTTGTAACCCAAGGATATGTTGAACTTAGACGTGGATTTGGCCTCATAAACTGTGCATAGAAAAATTCTTAACAGTAGCAAATTTGTTAGAAACTGTAGGTCATTTATGATGAATGGTTTATAGAACTGTGTCAAATTAATTTGTAATGTCTTTCATGTTTTCTGCCAAGAAAACTCAAATTTATTCCCTGGCATTGCCTTAGATACTCATCATCATTGCTGATGGAAGAATTCTTTGTCACTAACATCATTATGTTATTGAGATGTTTTAAATGTCTGCTTGTGGGTGTACATTTTAGAGGAAGTTAAAGCCAACATTTGGCTTTGAAGTGACACCATGTTCATTTAGGCATATATACAAGATGAGCTGTTGCTGTCATCACTGTTCATTTGCTGTACATTGGTTAATAATCCGGTCCATAAGCTAATATATTTTAATTACATTACTCTTGTGATGTTGCTTGAAACAAAGTGAGTGAAACTAGTCCTGCTATGGCTTGAAATGAAAGCTCTGCAGCCTCACAGCATAATTAATGACAATGTCATAACCATATCAACACTAGTTAGACATCCATTGCGGATCACTGCCACCTCACCTGTCTGCATGGGTTTGAGTCTAGATTCGGCCAATGTGGTTATGTGAGAAATTTTGCTAGTAGCTTATTGTGGGTTTGTGGTTCTTTCCGGGTTTTTCTCTAGGTTCTTCCTTCACCAATAATACTGGCCACCATGTATAGTCTATTGTGTGCTGAAAAATGGCATTAAACCTGACAACAATAACTGGTTAGACATGCAGTGAGTTTCCTTCAAGAATGTAACCCTGTATTGACCTTTCATGACATTGCTTGAGGTGAAAAGAGTGAAACTACTCCTGCTAATCAAAATAACTGCTATGCGGCTTTAAGAACTCCAATAAGATGTTCAATCACAGCATCAAGAACCATATTGGTAGCATACATAGCTGCACACTCAGTCTGTTTCCTACAAAAACGAAACTCTTTTCTTCATCTTTAACCATGTACTATAGCCCTTAGATTCTTGCAAAAATCCATGTGCAATGGTAGGCTGGTTTTAGCACATCATCCTCAGTGATAGTAGCAGTACTAATCAGTGAACAAAGAAATTGATATAGGAAGGGATCGCTATACACATAGTGCCTTATAGTTAAAAAAACAATAATAAAATTGTTAGAAGCTAAACTATAAACTGACCATCCCTTTGGACTTGTTTATTGACCATCATGTGACCTAGGTGTCATCTCATGGGTCCCTTAGGGTATGAAATATATATTTTATCCATTCATCTTCCAATGTAATTTCATCTACATATGGGTAATTCTGTCCAGAACACCAGGCCAAATCAAACCAAAGAAAGATAATTCCAATTAGCGCATTGGCAATTCCTACTAAAATTGATAATCCTGATTACCCAATTCATCCACATAACCTACTATATCATTATAACACTGCTATATCATTATAATAATAAGCATGTACTACTATATCATTATAACACTGATATATCATTATAATAATTAGCATGTACTACTATATCATTATAACACTGATATATCATTATAATAATAAGCATGTACTACTATATCATTATAACACTGATATATCATTATAATAATAAACATGTACTACTATATCATTATAACACTGCTATATCATTATAATAATAAGCATGTACTATATCATTATAACACTGCTATATCATTATAATAATAAGCATGTACTATTATATCATTATAACACTGCTATATCATTATAATAATAAGCATGTACTACATTATCATTATATCATTATAACACTGCTATATCATTATAATAATAAGCATGTACTACATTATCATTATATCATTATAACACTGCTATATCATTATAATAATAAGCATGTACTACATTATCATTATATCATTATAACACTGCTATATCATTATAATAATAAGCATGTACTACATTATCATTATATCATTATAACACTGCTATATCATTATAATAATAAGCATGTACTATTATATCATAACACTGCAATATCATTATAATAATAAGCATGTACTACTATATCATTATATCATTATACACTGCTAAATCATTATAATAATAAGCATGTACTATTATATCATTATAACACTGCTATATCATTATAATAATAAGCATGTACTACATCATTATATCATTATAACACTGCTATATCATTACAATAATAAGCATGTACTACTAATACATTATATCATTATACATCGCTATATCATTAAAATAATAAGCATGTACTACTATACCATTATATTATGATACACAGCTATATCATTATAATAATAAGCATGTACTATTATATCATTATAACACTGCTATATCATTTAATAATAAGCATGTACTACTATATCATTATATCATTATAACACTGCTATATCATTTAATAATAAGCATGTACTACTATATCATTATAACACTGCTATATCATTATAATAATAAGCATGTACTACTATACCATTATATCATTATACACAGCTATATCATTATAATAATAAGCATGTACTACTACATCATTATATCATCATACTGTTATAAGCATGTAATGCTATTATTATATCATTAATTTGTTATAACATTGATATAGCATTCTAACATTGCTACATCATTGCAACACTGCTATTTCATTATGTCATTATAATTCGGCTACATCATAATAAAACTGCTATAACAATATACTGTTATAAGCATGTACTGCTATATCATTATGTCATTATAACACTGATATATCACTATAACAATCAATCTTTTTTGTATGGCTGAGGGCTGTTTTTGAATTAAAGATAGGGGAATATAATCTAAGACACTTTCTTTCATTAGATAAAGGTGATGGGAATAGCTTTGACTGCTCTAAGGTAATTAATAATGCAAAATCTGATTAAATGTCAATGAGCGATGAAGTCTTTGAGAACAAAAATTGTTGCTAATCTACCACTACCACCACCTTCCATTTAATTCTGGAAAAGCCCTGTCTTGCAAACAGCAAATTCTGGTACTTGTAAATCAAGAGAGAACCATGATATTCCTGCTATTAGGCACTTACTTATTTTGACCAATCCTTACAACTTGCCAAAATGTTAACTAAGATTTATATTGCTAAAACAAATTATTTGCAATTTTTTGCATTGAACTATTTGAATTTTGCAGGTACCAATATGACAAGGTTTGGAACACACCTCAATATATTGTGTCCCTTTCTTATTATGTTGGTCATAGTTATGGCATTTTAATGAGGGACCATTATACTTTGGTGAGTCATATAAATAGCATTATAACAAAGGAACACTGTATCTTTAGGGTTATTTTTGTAGCTCACATAACTAGCATTAAATTAAAGGAACACTGTATCTTTAGGGTTGTTTTTGTGGCTCATATAACAAGCATTAAATCAAAGGAACACTGTATCTTTAGGGTTATTTTTGTAGGTCACATAACTAGCAGAACCATAACACTTTATCCTAAGGGTTTGTTTGGTAGCTCACATAAACAGCATTATAACATAGGAACACTATCCTAAGGGTTATTTCTATAACTCACATAAACAACATAACAAAAGAGCATTTTATTTTTAGGGCTATTTAGGTGGTTCACATGAATAGTGTAATAACAATGAAATACAGTATCTTGAAGGTTATTTTTGAGGCTCAAATCAAGAGCATGTTATGGAAAGAACACGTTCTTGAAGAATCAGGTACAACTAGAATGTCCATCTACAATTGGTTCAGTATTACATAAGTTCAGATTAATTATTAGGATACTTTTTACTTGTCACTGTGATATTAAAATAAAAGATGTGGCAATCTAACCAATCTAACATTACCTGAACTGTGGGCACATCTTTTTGGTAGACCACAAATCTTACATCTGTAACTGATGAAGATGAATTATCCCTGCTGTAGGTGGCAATATGCTTAAACATTTCCTTGGCAACAATATCTTTAGGAAAACCAAGATTTCCTGTTCCAAGGGCTGGGAAAGCAATACTTGTAAAACCATCTTTTTCACACTGATCCAGGCATTTCTTCATCAGTGCATTAAGCATCTGTAATAAAATGCAGAGACTGTTTACAAACTGTTGTGGAAATTGCACTACATTTTCTCGAATTTTAGAAACTTGAGGAGGTAAGAGTGGATATGTACAAGGGTCTTCAACTACATATTTCCAGGACAGTGAAATATACATAGCATTATCCAAATATAAGATCTAGTCCAGCCTCTGTTTAGTACTTTCACACCAAATGTACATATCCGTGCAACACACTGTAGACCCACTTTTCTACTCACTATTGTTATGACTTTAGATCTAAAATTAAGTAAAAGTCTATGAAAACTTAGTAATTCCAATAAATAATTAATATAAATAACTCCTCTCAAATCACAACACAACTGTAAAGGACTCCCACAGACTGATCTTAAAATAGGAGTGAATTATTTGTTTATTAAATCCCTATTTACACACATTTTCACTTTACATACATCTGAGTTACAATTGAAAATTCCAATCAAATTATAATTAAGTTTGTTTTTAGATTATTCTATACTCAAAATGCTATGTCAACATGTTATTTACAATCATGAACAAAGGTTAGACAAGTAAACATTCTGTTTAAAACTGACCATTATTTTAATGTACAATCCACAATCATGGACAAAAGTTAGCAAACAATATTGATATTCATAACACTTAATGTAATTCTCTGACAATAGCTGAAACAAATATATTTACAATCATTGGTTTGCCTATCTGGTGAATTTAATTCCCAAATTAATGGGTGAATGTTATGAAAAACTGCATATTCACTTGTATTTTGAAGAAGGCAAATTTGTATATGCTTTTATCAGTTGATTTAGATCCAGCTTCATTGGTACAGTGCATTTTGTCAGTCCACAAAACCTGATAATCATCTTTTAAAGATTGTATGAATTACAGCAAGAAATTCTGTTGCCAGAAAACATGAAAAAAAAGTCTTAATTTATACAGGTTTTAGCAATTAAGCTAATAATGCAAAATTACTGAAATTGTGTCCATATTATCTAGCATCATTGGGAACCAAAACAAAGCTTAAAGTGACATGAACAAGCTAAATCCTACAGATCAGAAAACAAAGCAATATTAATTCAAGGTTTCATGCCCAAAGATATACATATATAAAACAAACCCAGAAAATAGCCATTTAACAAGATCTCATGGGAAATAATTTTTTTCCATATTGAAGCAGCAGTTAATTTCTTCTGAACATCCACTATAACATAATTATCTTTTGAAAATGAATGAAAATTTATACTGTTATATAAACTACCGGTAAGTTACAAAATTACTAGCAAAAAAGCTACATGTTAGGTCAACCAAAATCTTTCTATCTCTCTTTCTTTCATGTATTATTGGAAAATGGAAAAAGTAGTGGTAGTGTAGTAGAGTTTTCATCTATTACTGGAAAGAAAGTGGTAGTGAGGTAAAGTCTTCATGTGGTATTGGAAAGAAAAGTGGTAGCGTAGTAGTGGTTTCATGTATTATTGGAAAGAAAGTGGTAGTGAGGTAATATTTTCATGTGGTATTGGAAAGAAAGTGGTAATGTAGTAGGGTTTTCATGTATTATTGGAAAGAAAAGTGGTAGTGTAGTAGAGTTTTCGTGTATTATTGTAAAGAAAGTGGTAGTGAGGTAATATTTTCATGTGGTATTGGAAAGAATGTGGTAATGTAGTAGGGTTTTCATGTATTATTGGAAAGAAAAGTGGTAGTGTAGTAGAGTTTTCATGTATTATTGGAAAGAAAATGGTAATGTACAGTCCTACCCGTTTATATCGACATCGCTTATCTCGACAAGCCGCCTATGTCGACAAAAAAGCAAAGTCCCGGTCCCATGGGCTACTATTACTATCAAATTGTCATGCCTATGTCGACGTCGAGATAAAAGAAAAACGTATATGCTGACAGAAGCCCTTGGTCCCAGCTTGAACAAATCCTTTGTTTTCAAAACGTTTATGTCGACAAGCTGCCAATTAAGACCAATACTTTGTTCAACAATTAGTTGATCTTGCCGCCAGGCTTTAATGTCGCGGTCGGATAAAAACAAACCATAGCAGCACATTTTATCACCACTCTGCAGCTAGTTAAGTCTTTGATCTTGCCACCTAGCTTGTGGGTCATGTTCTTCAAATGTACTCTTACAATGACAGCATATACATCTGTGGGTCTTTCAGCCACTGAATTTTCTGATTGTAAATATCAGCACAGTGAAAAGGATCAATTGATGAACACAATTTCCCAATCAACAGGTGGTCGAAGCAGGACTAGCGAGCCCTTAAATTTGCCGTTCAGGAAATTGATGCGTACAGAGGACTCCTGTATATGTGATTTTCTGAATCCCATATATAAAAATTACGTGAAAATACGATAGTACTTGTAGTTGAGAAGTCTACAGTAAAAAAAAAAATGGCTCGTACCAAGCAAACTGCGCGTAAATCCACCGGAATCTAAAAGTGTTTCCTATTTTCATACAATTTGGAATATTATATCTTACACTTGGATTATACAGGATTTCCAAAACAGAAAAAGGTAAATTGAGTCATTTGCGAGCTGTACTCAGAAAGTGAGACAGTACTCTAAGTACTTTGCTCGTGCAAGTTCTCACTACTCCAAGACAGGGAGATTCTATAATTTGCACATTTTGTTTAAATTTATATTGCTTTTTTCCATCACCCTATTAGTTAAGTTATTTATGAGCACTTTATTGTATTATTTTCATTATATTATTATAATTCACCCCTCAAAGACCGACATTGTGAAACTGACAGTTACGACATTGGCCAAATCGTTGAGAATAGATCAGAACAAGCACAGGATCACAGACTTATTCAACACTGTGGTGGAGGGAGAAGCTGGAAAGAGAAAACTGGTAATATACCACAGAGAGGGTTGTCAAACCCTGGACTTCGGTACCAGCACGAATTTCCCAAGACAGACCGAAGTTCTGATGGAGATGGAGCTCCAAGGAATAAAACTATCAGACATAGATGCACTGCAATTTGGAGGAAAAAATAAGTATGTACTATACCCCACGAGCCAAAGACATATGCTGAAACAGTCGGAAATACAAATAGGGGGCCAGAGAGTACGAATTTACGACACAGAGCCCATAGTAAGAGACATCGAGCCAAGGGTTATTGACTTATACATATCTGGCCTACCGCATGAGATCTCGACAGACACAGTGACAGACAAGCTGATGGCCATCCACAAGATAGATGTGGGAGAAAGTGTACCAGCCCTATGTTACGGACATCAAGGAGTAAAAAGCGGTGAAAGAATAGTCAGAATCCCCGCTGAACAAGCACAAAAGGTACCAGCCTACTTCTATGTAATGGGATTCCTATGCAAGTCCTGGAATAGAGGATGCGACAGAGACAGACCCTGTCCACGCTGTAAGGTTGTAGGGCATGAGGCAAAGCACTGCACCCAACCAATGAAACCGAGGGATCCAAATTTTTATGCGGCAAGAGTCGCGAAGGACAAAGAAGATGAAAGACCGCCAGACCAACAATCACAACCACAACAACAAAATCAGGAGGATGAACAGTCTGCGCAACAACAACAACAACAACAACAACAAATTCAGGTGGAACCAGAGTTGGAGTTGAAAGGAGGGAGGAGATCCTACCACAAGAGGACATCTTCAAAACCCCCTCAAAAACAACTAAACGAGAGATACCACATGCCCCCCTGAAGACAAGTAATCGATATGAGGTATTGTCGATAGAGGAGGAAATGATAGAGGAAGAGGAAATACAGATTGAAGGAATAACACCTCTCGAGCCAATAGCTAGGACTGATCCGGAAAGTAGAGCCTCCACACCTCTACCTCCACAAAGAAAACGAAAGAACCATACCCTAACCAGCTCATCAACCAGCGATGAACCAATAACGATAACGGAAAGACCACTACCCAAACTGAAATTATCCGCCAAAACAAAACGGAGAGAGAGAAGAAGAAAAATGGAGGAGGAAAAATCATTATCTACTACAACCTCGGAAGAACTTGATCCAGACTTCGACCTAACTCCACTCTATCCAAAATCAATAACGACAAACACGACTATGGAAACAATTGACACATCAACGGACACAACAAACGAACTAAAGGAACCAAACCTAAAAGACCTATGACATTATAGAGACCGACGAGGGGCCAATGCCCCACAATGCAACAATTTAACTCACTAGAAATTTAAATAGCAACTAATAATATTACTAACCACTATAACTATTTATTTCAGCCACCTGGATAACTAAAATGGAAGAACTAAACTTCCATATCGCATAAATAAACACTAATGGAATAGATAAGGATAAAATTACACAACTTATAAAATTAAAACAGGACATTATACTAATTCAAGAAACACACAACAAACTCACAAATACATTGATATCAGAAATCGAATCCAAAATGAAGGCATTAGTTGTAACTAGTGAAGCACAACAACATGATATTAGAGCGGGGGTGGCAATGATAATTAGAAACAGAAGTAGACAAAATTGGGAAAGAATAACAGAAGATGTTAGTCTAAAGGGAAGGGTAAACCACATAAAATTAAATAAATTGCACATTTAAACATATATGCCCCTGCGAATAGAGAAAGTCATTATGACTTCATAAGGAATCTAAATAAATACTTAAAAACCTTCACAGCAGAACACCTGATTATAGGGGGGGGGGGAGGGATTTTAATTGGGTGGGAGATAATATAGATCGCACCGGCAAACTTATCTATCATCGTTTGACATTATGGGCTGACTGATAAAACATGTAAATTAACAGATGTGTATAGACAACTAAACTTATTAAGAACGGAATATACACAGGATTATGTAAAATTAGGAATAAATAAATCAAGTAGAATAGATAAATTTTATGTAACTGATTTTGACCATAAAATATATAAAAAAGCAAAAATATTAGATTACAAAATTTCGGATCACAAACTAATAACTTTGGAAATAGTGATAAAAAATAGCAGATGGGGTTCTGGAGAATGGAGGTTAAATAACTCAATGTTGGATGATGAGCAATTAATAAATGAAATAAAAATGGAAATCCCTAAAATACTCACAAATGAAGAGGGAAAAAATATATCAGATATTGCTACAGATTGGGATCAGTTTAAAGCAAAAGTTAAACAAATAGCCATATATCACTCAACTAAACGTAAACGGATTCAAAAAATACAGAAGTTAGCACTAAAAAGATTAATAAATAATGACGCAACACCATTACGGGATAAGGAGAGCTACTCCATACAACTAGAAAAGCTAAGAGAATATAAAACAAGAGGAATGGAAATCAGGGCGGTAAAATCCCACCATATATACAAACAGGGCAGGGAACTATATAAAAGGGAAGAAAAAAGGAAAGGGGGAGAAAGGATAATAGATACACTAAACATTAATTGGGTTGAAATTACAACAAAAGCCGAAATTATGGATGAAATTCAAAAATACTATACAACACTGTACACTTCTCAAAACATAGACAACGACACAATCATGCAATACTTAAACTAAATACAATGCGAAGGGATATCATCAGAGCACAAGAAACGGTGCGATGATCTCATTTCTATGGAAGAAGTAAAAACCACAATAAAAGAACTTGCAAAAGGTAAATCACCAGGGAGAGATGGCCTCACCGCGGAATTCTATAAGAAATTCCAAAGTGAGGTGGCACCAATATTAGAAACCTTATTTAATAATCTTCTACTAAAAAATGACAAAATGACAAAAACAATGCGGGAGGTTCTGATTACTTTAATATACAAAGGGAAAGGGGACAAAACTGACTTAAAAAACTGGAGGCCCATCTCCCTCCTAAACACAGATTACAAAATACTGAGTAGAATTTTGGCTAATAGGATTAAGCACGGAATAAACACCAGAGTAAACATTAATCAAACATGCGGTGGTAAAAACAGAAACATACATAACAATATACTTAACATTAGAACAATAATAGATTTTATTAACACAACAAACTCGAAATGTGCTATGGTACTTTTTGACCAGGAAAAAGCTTTTGACAAATTAGAACAAAATTACACACAAAAAGTACTGGAAAAATTTGTATTTGGAAATAATTTCCTAAACTGGACTAAAATAATGTACAATGAAATAACTGCAAGTGTACAAGTGAATGGGGCGAAAACGCAGAAATTTGAAATACAAAGATCATTGAGGCAGGGCTGCCCACTGTCAACGCTATTATACGTAATAGCAATCGAAATCCTGAGTATAAAGATCAGGAAAAACACTAAAATTAAAGGAATTAGAATTCCAAACTTAAAAGAAGAATTTAAGATGCTACAACATGCTGATGGTTGTACGAACGTTATAAACGATCCAAATTCCTTTAAACATCTTCAAAAGGAATATGAGGCCTTTGGGAAAGCATCAGGATCACAATAAATCAGGATAAAACGGAAATACTAAAAATAGGAAACTGGAGGGGAAACCACCCTGGTTTACCCCCAATTTTAATAAAAAATAGAGTTAAAGCCCTGGGGATATTCTTCGGGGCAAATGAAGAAAAGGAAAACTGTTTAAAAGCTAAAAAGAAAATAAAAGAAGTAATAAGTATCTGGGCACTTCAGCCACTTAGTCTAATGAAACGTTCACAGGTTGCAAAAACATATATGTATTCAAATTTGACATACCTTATAAACGCTGTGGACATTAACAATAAAAAGCTACACTTGATAATGAAATAGTAGACTACATATGGCAATTAAATAAATTTTTTTTAAAAAAATAAATCAAAAAATTTAAATATAAAATGATACTTTGGTCAAAAACTCTTTCATTTTCAAAATTACACAATAACTTTAAGATAGATCACAACTCTTATGATTTGATCGAGATAGTGCTGTCCATACAACAATATCTTACATCACACAGAATAAAAACACAAAAAAAAACCCACACATTATGGACAAATGACTCTGGCAAAGTCAACTGGGAAAAAATATTTATATTATATAAGAAAGGAGTGGAAATCGGCCCTGAGACTTAATAGTCTTAAGGGATGAAAGTACGATCCTAAGTTTGAGGGTCAGATTGTAAAGAAATCTGTATTCACCACAGCCCAGTGGAGAATATATGTCATAGGTCAGCTCTGACTTGTGATAGAAAGTATTATCAGTCTGATTCTCTAGAGGGTTAATGATACTTATATTCAGTTGGCGAACAAAGCAAAGAGAAACCGTCATCAAAATTTTATAAAACTTAAAATAAAATAAAAACATACAATAATATACATTATAATCACACTCACGGGTGGACAAGGAGTACATTACACCACCGATAAGACACATTTAACGGAAAGACGGTGTACCTCAATCAATTCGAACCAGCTTGTGCTGGGGAGAATAACGAGGTTCAACACCAAGAAAGATCTCTGACCCTCTCCAGCAATCTAGTTACATTAACAACTGTGAGTAATAATTTTGATTATATGTAGCTTTACATTCTTTTGATCATATAATGTTTTAATTGACCTAATCTTCTTATTTTTCTTGTTTCATTCGCTTTCTTAGTGTTTCATTTTAGAAATTTTCTCTGATGTTACTTATTTAGTTATTTTTATATGTGTGAACTTTGAAAAATGTCTCTCAAATCCACAATGGAAACTATATTAGAAAGACATTTTGTTATGCAAATAGAAGATAATTCAGATGGAAGGAAGATTACTGCTTTTCGGTCTGAATTTGCTCAAGGGATAGATTTATCCTTTGTACCAGCAAACATTCGGCCAAATACGGCCACCATTCTATCTTTGTTAGTTGCAAGAGGCATAGATGTTGATAGTGTTGATACTTTTTGCCACATAGGGAGAGGCATCTATGTTCTCTATCCCAAAGAACAGGCCTTCTTGTTACCAATGGGTAACATTGAAATAGGAAATTTCAAGACTATTGTTACCAAAGCGCCACCGATGACAAAATTCATACAAAAAAAAACAATTGAAGTCACGGTTTCGCAATTCCCGATTGAATTACCTTTGGATTTATTCGTGGAAGGATTCGAACAAAGGCTGGGGATACAAGTGTTACAAGTTAGAAGAGAAACTTATAAAGCCCTGCCAGGAATTTGCACGGGCAAAATAAAGGTGAAAATTGACTCAAGAGAAGTGAAAAAGTTCCAGCTTTCCTTAAAATATATGGCTTTAGGATCCAAACATGGTATTATGGTTGCGTCCAAGACAGACCATGTGATACATGTGGTAGAATTGGTCATGAAAAATGGAGATGCTCACAAAGAAATGCGGACACCTCCACTTCTGGTGCCACTGGTACCTCTGATTCCACAAATTCAAAAACCACAGAACAACAGACTTTGCCATCTAAGACGAACAAACAACTAATCTCATATGCTAATGCTGTAAAAGGAGTACCTGGAGCATCAGCAGCAGAAGAGAAAACTAAAAGAGACGAAATAGAAGAAGAATTGAATTTGTCTGAAAGTGACTTAAGTGAAATAGATGAATATGACTCTGACACCCAATCAGTTTGGGGTCTAAAGGAAAGTAAAAACAAAAACAAAAAGAAACAAAATCAAAAAGTGTTTATGAACAAAAATCTGACAGCAAGACTCCTGGAGTTTCCACCAATTATAAACACAGAAGATGAAAGAAAGAAAGAAAAAGAGAAAGAAAAAGAGAAAGAAAAAGCAAGACTCCTAGAACTTCCATCAACTTCAAACAAAGAAGAGGAAAGAATGAAAGAAAAAGAGAAAGAAAAAGAGAAAGAAAAAGCAAGACTCCTAGAACTTCCATCAACTTCAAACAAAGAAGAGGAAAGAATGAAAGAAAAAGAGAAAGAAAAAGAAAAAGAAACAGAAAAGGAGAAAAAACCTGAAAGAGAAGATGAAAAGAGTGAAACAACCTTAATTCATAACGTAACATCAAAAAACATAGGGAAAAATAACCCAAATCCAAATGTAAACAAAAAAGGGAAGAAAGGAAGAAAAGAATCAAAGAAAGAAAAAGAAAAAAGTGCTGAAAAAGAAAAAGGAAAAGAAAATGTAATAGAAACAGAAAATAACAAGGATGAAGAAGAAATGGAAATTCAGGAAGAAACCCGGAAAAATCCAAAAAGAAAGGTATCCTCAGTATCACCAGCTTTAACGAGGAAAAAAAACCTCTCTCTACAGCAAAAAATTGCTGAAGAAGAAGAAGACTCAGTTCTAACTTTAACGCCAGACTCTCAAAACATTATTTATCCAACTCAACAATTGACCCCACTAACAGAGAGCTTTTGGGGAGTAGACTGTTTGATCAGTGTTTGAATCAAGAAATGAGTAAAGAACTTGATCTAGTCCCGTTGGATCTATCACCAGTCTCCAAATCATAAGCATAAGACATTATTCTTAGTACTCTATCTTATCGATACTTGTTTTTTAGTTTTTCTATTCATTAGTTCAATATTCACATTAATTCAATATTCACATTAATATGATATATAATGGCTGAGATTCAAAATATAAAATTAGCCTCCATTAATGCTGGAGGCCTATCTTTAGAAAAAGCTCAAAAACTAATAGATAACATTACTGATTATGAAATAGTAGCACTACAAGAGCTACACAATATTAAACAAAAAACAATAAACCTCATAGAGGACAAATTAGATGCTCTTTTTCTATATAAATTTAATCCTTCTATTAAATGCTCAGGAGTAGGCTATATTGTTATTAATAAATTATTTCAGAATCATTGGAAACTTTTTGATACTCCTGAAGGTCTATATGGCCGGCTAATTCATATGCAAATTCATAAAACAAATTTAATCAACATCTATGCTCCTTCTCAGGACACTGAAAAACTACAATTTTATGAAAAACTCAGCAATTATACTTCATCGTACAACCATGAAGATCTAGTTATTTGTGGCGATTTCAATGCTTGTAAAGAAGAAATCGATAGATACAATCGCAAAAAATACACTAGACAAATTAATTCCTTAAACTATTTAACAGAAAGTAATGATATAATTGATGCTTTTCGTTTTTTGCACCCAAATCTTGTTAAATTCACGTATCGTTTCCTTAACACTAATATACAATCCAGAATTGATCATTTTTATGTACTTAAGAAAAACAGGAGAAACATTATCAAATGTGAGATTTTAGACTTTCAAATTGCAGATCATAAAATGATAACACTAGAGTATAAATCTTTTGTATTTGTCAAATGGGGCAAAAGCTATTGGAAATTGAATAATAGTATATTAAACTTACCGGAACTCAACTTCGAAAATCTAAATGAAATTGAAGATTTTGAATTAGAAAACTTAAAAACTTGGGATAACTTTAAAATTAAAATTAAGGAAGTATGTCAAAAATACTCTAGAACCCAAAGTTTAAATAACAAAATCATAAAAGAAGAATGCACAAGGATAATGGAAGATGATAATACCTCAGAAATACAAAAAGAAAAAACTAAGAAAATTTTGAAGAATTTGGAAAAGTATAAAACTAATGGTGAAAAACAGAGATCCGGGTTTTATAATGATATATATAACATAGGTAAGAGAATATACAAAAAAGAGGAATGCAGAAAAGGTAGCGAGAAAACTTTAACCAAACTTGAAGAGAATAACACAATTATTGAAGGTAAAAACGATATTCTAAAATTTGTAAGGGATTTTTACAAGAATTTATACAAAAGCAAAAGAATACCGGAAAATAAAATTTCTGGTTTTCTCAATAAAATAACTCTTCCTCTTATATCTAATGAAAGTAATGATTTATGTGACCAAAAGATAGAAATACATGAAATAGAAAAGGCCATAGATAAATTATCTAAAGGGAAGGCTCCTGGAATTGATGGCATTAGTGCTGAATTCAAAACACCTCTATTACCCATTTTGGAAAAATTATACAACAAAATATTCGAATCAGAAATAATGACAAACACAATGAGGACTGGAATTATTACTTTATTATATTAAAAATAAAGGTGAAATCACCGATTTGAGAAACTGGAGACCAATATCACTACTAAATATAGACTACAAAATTCTAAGTACAATTCTAGCAAATAGACTATCAAACACATTAAATGAAATAATTATGGGAAACCAATCATGTGGACAAAAAGAAAGACAAATCTCAGATAACATTTTATCCATCAAAACAACTATCGAGTATATGGAAACAAATCAACAAAATGGTGCTTTGATATTATTTGATCAAGAAAAGGCTTTTGACAAAATAGAAATTAACTTCATAATTGAAACCTTAAAAAAGAATGGATTTGGCCCCAACTTTATTCAATGGATTAGGATCTTATACTACCAAATACAATCTAAAATCCAAATAAATGGAGCACATACAGCTCCTTTCCCTGTCACAAGATCTGTAAGACAGGGATGCCCAATTTCGATGCTATTATACATCATTGGTATAGAAACTCTAAATAACACAATTCAAAATGATGATATGATTTCGGGTGTTAAGATACCCAACTCATCGAAGGAGATTAAAACCTTTCTACATGCAGATGATATGACAAATTTTATAACAACTGAAAATTCTTATAATAATCTGATTAGATAATACACAAATTTCAGCCAGGCTTCTGGCTCTGAACTTAATAAAGAAAAAACTGAGATACTATTGATTGGAAATTGGAAATATAGAAAATATCTTTCACTCCCTCATGAAAAAAATAAAAACTAGTGTTAAAGTACTAGGTGTTTTCCTAGGAAAAAATAATAAGACTTTAAATATAAAACAAATGTCAAACAAAATTCAAAAGCATAAAAATATCTGGAATTCAAGAGAATTCCTTTTTATGGAAAAAATACATATAGCAAAAACATATTTATTCAACTCTATTTGGCATGAGTTTAATATAATTGATTTTGGTATCTTTCATTTTCAAAAAATAGAACAGTCAATATAAAAATACCTTTGCAAAACTGTCCACAAATTGAAAAAAACCTCACTACAACTTGATAAAATGAAAGGTGGACTAAATCTACCAAATCTCAGACTTAAACAAGAGTCTATTTACCTACACAGATTAAACTCTTTAGAATTTCCTATCAAACACCCATGGCAAGGAATTTATATTTATTGGTTTGGCTTTTCCTTGTCCCACAAA
The DNA here is from genome assembly GCA_030141615.1 of Unio pictorum. Lineage (NCBI taxonomy): Eukaryota > Metazoa > Mollusca > Bivalvia > Unionida > Unionidae > Unio > Unio pictorum. The sequence goes on along the minus strand of JARLTB010000027.1, from coordinate 7,450,620 downwards.
AAAAGTATTTATAATAATAATAAACTTATGAAAACTTTAAACCCTCCTAATATGATGAGCAGACAAATTAAAACCATTCGATATTATAAAAATCAAAATATGGCATGGCAACTAAAAACACCTACGGAAATGTATAATGACATAAAAAATATAAAACCATCAAAACACAGAATTGAAGTATTAAATCCAGCACTTAACTGGGAAACTATATGGAAAAATTGGTCAAAAATTAGACAACCCCAAAAAGCTAATTTGATGTTTCAATATCTTCATGATATCTGGTGGACTGGGGAAGTAGCTTATAAAAGGAAGATTATTAAAAAACTCCCAAAATGTCCTTTATGTAAAAAATATGTTGATAGTAAAAACCACTTAATTTTAAAATGCAAAACTTTTAACTTGAAAAGGGAAATAATTATAAATAAAATTAACAATCAAATGGATACTTTTAATAATAATATGCTATTGTATACTAACCAAATTGTAGATAAAGATCTATATAATGAGATTATAAAATACTTAATTGATATAATTTCAACGAGGAATAAACAGACTTGGGTACTAGGATAATGTAATATCCTTTATTTGTTCTTCTATAACTCTGCACACTTTAGAAACCTAGCTCCTCTCTCATAAAATGTACTAACTATCCATATCTGTTCTTCTCTCATTCCTAACATACTTTAGAAATCTAGCTCTCCCACGTAAAAGTGCACTCACCAGAAACTACACTACCTTTTATCATATTCAAATTGCTTTTCTAATCTACCAAGCTCAACTTTTACTATGTTTACAGTTTCCAATCCTGCTAATGGTTAAATCTACAGCGGGAATACAGGTCACTGATAGAACAATTTCCCATGCCTGAGGCAACCACGTGATGTCTTCACACAGACTCTTATCTCCTAACTGACAACCAACTCAAATCCTTCAGCACCTAGCAATTAAGCGACTTGAAACAATCATTTGACCAAATCAAAAACCAAAAACATCTGTCTCACGGTCCAACACTAGACCACGTGACCATTTAGGAATTCCATTCACCAATTAGTACAATCCACTATGGAATATAACTCACTGATAGAACAGTTTCACACGCCCGAGGCAACAAACCCAAATCTTCCAGCACTTAGCAATCACGTGATCTGTAATAAACAATTGACCAATTTATCCACATGACAACTACAGTATAACAATTGTATTAATTCTAGCTTTAAACAAACTCAACTATTATAATAAACATTTATTTAAGAATTAACATAATTTTTAAACTTATAAAGAATTAAACAAGATAGTTTGCTATAAACATCTTTTTCACGAATAATACATCTCAAAATAACCCAGTAAAAGGCCAGGCGGCCTCATCATCGAATCCGCAATGGCACTCCGCCTTAATCTATAAATGATGCAGTGACCTACAAGCAGGAGTCGCATTTTGACTATGATTTCTGTAAATGTCGGGCTTGGTATATATATACAATCTATTATGTAATATTATACTAAGACAAAGGAGCCAGTAAATCCTTTGAAGAATACAAAAAAGAATTCTTACTAACATCTCAAATTTCCACTAATTATATAAGACAGTCTTCAAGCCACTCTTGTTTTGTTTTTACTATATAATATCACTTATTTTGTAAAAACATAGGGAAAGCGAATGGAAAATTATTATTCCTCAGTGCTAAGGCACTTAAATATTCAAAATTTTCCAAAAAGAGACTAAGGCCTCATGAATAATTTACCATAAACATAATAGTTTACTCAAAACTGTATCAAAATTATTTTCAGGATTTCATGTTTACGACTGGAACGATTTTGACCACCCGAAGACTAAAGATAAAACATATCACTTCTAGACATTCTTTTTAAAAAATGCCGCAGCATTCAAAGGAATCAATAGAAAACATAAACACATAAACTATCTAAATAAACAATTTGCACTTTTTGAAAGCATTTTTGATTTAATGGGCTTTTTCAAAATTTCCAAATAACACTAAATACTATAGGGTCTAAGGGAAATATCTCTTATAAAAAATTTGACCTAGCTAATGCTGTCCAACATAACATCATGCAAACATACAATCTAAAAACACAACTTTGCACACACAATGGACAAACTTGACTTTGGCAAAGTCAACTGGGAATAATTTCATATAATATAATAAAATAGTTAAAACAGGAGTGGAAATTGGCCCTGGAATTTTAATAATTCTAAGGGAAAAGAGTACAATCCTATGTTTAAGGAACAAGACTGTAAAGAAATCTTTAAGCTCTGTGGCACTGGGAGAGAAATCGAGAGTATTATCAGTCGAAATTCCTTTTTGGGTAATGTAACTACTATAAATTTGATGAACAAAGCAAAGATCAACCGTCGCCAATTTATTTAAATAAAATAAAATTAAAGACACGAAAACATACACTATTTTACATACATGGGGTGGACAGGGCTCCACAGCACTATATATATACATTTCAGAAATGACGGTGTTCCTCTTCCGACTCGAACCAGCTGTATGTGCTGGGGAGAGACACGAGGATCAACACCCCCCCACTAAGAAATACACATCATTGAACTAACACAGAGAAAGCCTGAAATTAGATACCTGACAAATTAGATACCTGACAAGACCAATCCTGAATAAACAAACTACGAACTCCCATGTAATAAACAACAAGACAATAAAAGAAACAGATCAAGAGTACCTGAAACCCCAAATGACCAGCAAACCACAACCAAGGCCAAGAAAATCACAACCAAAGACAAAAGACAATACTTCAAAAGAAACAGAACAAGTAAATGTACATGAAACATCAAACGTAAATGTACATGAAACATCAAACGGCCAGAAAACCACAAGCAAGGATGAGACTCAAAAGAAAGATGAGACTCAAAAGAAAGAACAACAAAAACAACAAGCATCAATACAACCGGATAAAGAGGAAGAAGAACAACAACAAACAACAAAACAACTGAAAAAGAAACGGAAACTGGACAGAAAAAGAAACAGCAAAGAAAACACAAATAAACCACAGGAACAAGAGAAACAACAAATAGTACAAATGGCTACAAAAGAACAACCCTTAAGAGTCAGTAATGTTGAGCGAATGGACATGCCATCAAGCGAAAGGGAAAGAGAAGACCAAGAAAGATGGGATTATTTGTATAATGATGAAACGATAGTGGTGGAGAAGTCAGCAGAGGAAATCTATTTAGAAGGGAGGAAACAAAGAAGGACAGAAAAAAGAAGAAGAGACAGAAAAGAACAAATGGAGAGACAAAAAGAACTGTATTTTGATGAATGCCTGATGTAAATTTTGAAGAAAAAAAAATTATTAAAAAAAAAATTAAAAAAAAAAAAAAAATTAAAAAAAAAAAAAAGAGAATACAAACATATAATAAATAATAAAAATATATAGCACACACTTATATCAAAAAAGGGAGAGCCTTTCCTTTACATGGTCTGAAAAGATCAGAGGAAAGAAGACCTCTCCAAAAAAAAAGAAAAAAGAAATTAGATACCTGATGTTGAGAGATGACATTCAGGAAGCTTTGAAGTATTGTTACAAGTTTTGCCTCTATAGTTAGTAGCTTACTTATTATGTAAGAATTTTACTCAATTTATACAAACACACAGGGGGCGAGTGGACATTTTTCTCTTCTCTCTCTCTAATCCCTTTGCTGACGAATTTTAAATTTTATCTTTTTTCAGCCCCCCACCCCCCGAACACTTATCTCGACTTCTGCCTATGTCGACAATATTTCCTCGGGCCCGAGGATGTCGAGATAAACGGGTAGGACTGTATATAAGTTTTCATGTTTTATTGGAAAGAAAAGTGGTAGTGTAGAAGAGTTTTCATGTGGTACTGGAAAGAAAAGTGGTAGTGTAGTAGTGTTTACATGCATTATTGGAAAGAAACGTGGCAGTGTAGTAGAGTTTTCATGAAAGAAAAGAAGTAGTGTAGTTCAAAAGAAAAGTGGTAGTGTAGTGGCGTTTTCATGTATTATTGGAAATAAAAGTGTGTAGTGTAGTAACTTTTTCATGTGGTATTGGAAAGAAAGTGGTAGTGTTGTATAGTTTTCATGCATTTTTTGAAAGAAAAGTGGTAGTGAGGTAAAGTCTTCATGTGGTATTGGTAGCGTAGTAAGTATTCATGCATTATTGGAAAGAAAAGTGGTAGTGTAGTAGCATTTTCATCCAAAAATGTCTATGTACTTCAACGTTGATTTTGCCATAACCACCTATTGGGGTGTCTAAATAATGACCTTCTAAAGAAATATGGATGTACAGTCCTACCCGTTTATGTCGACATCCTTGGGCCCGAGGAAATACTGTCGAGATAGGCGGATGTCGAGATAAGCATGTGGGGTGGGTGGGTGGGGTTGGGCTGAAAAAAGATAAAAGTTAAAATTCGTCAGCAAAGGGTGACCCGTCGTCAGTGAATAGCATTTACACTCTGAGAAAACAATGACAATTTTGAGTACATGAAGACAGAATCAGAGTGAAATACATTTGCATATTGACAAATTACATTTTGGTTACCGTTATGTAGTAAAATCCAAATTAAAATATTGCATTGATCACATCCTGATACAAAAACATTACGATATTCAACGTCGGCATTAGCACATGGTTGGATAGTTGTCACTTACATGCTTCATGTACATGTACTTAAATTGGCCTCGATTTTGGTCAGTCTGTTCCCATATTATTGAGGCTACCAAGGGGATAAGGTCTATTCACACGGAAGTGAAAAACTTTCAGCAGTACATGTATTCTCCACAAATACTTTTGTATCCGATGTTAAGACGAACATTAAAGCGACTGAACCAAACACTTGTTGCAGCGAAGTTCTCCACACTAAGTTTTTTCGCAAATGCTTCATTGAACCATTTTGTGGCTTCCTCCATGTCTTCAAATGTAGCAGTACTCTCACACTGCACCAACATGTCACGAACATTTGCAGGGCTACATATCTTGAATTGAGACGCATCAGTTCCATTCGTAAATATCTTTCAGTTCATGCCACAAAAACACGTGTGTTCATTAGTACTTTCAAGACTGGACTATTGTAACTCAATTCTGTCTGGTTCATCACAATATTTACTCCAGAAACTTCAAAAGGTTCAAAACACAGCTGCACGAATCATGTTTAGAATACCTCGATCAGAGCACACCTCACCACTGCTCTGTACCCTACACTGGCTATCAATTCAATACAGAATCAAACACAAAATTTGTTCTCTGTGCTATGTTTCAATGACAGACTCCAGTCCAACACACCTATCCAGCCTCACCCATGTGTATACACCAGCTAGATCCTTACGCTCTTCTTCAGATAATCGTATACTCATTGTTCCCAAGGTGAAAACAAAGTCATATGGACAACATTCGTTTGCACACCAGGGCCCGGCGACGTGGAACGAATTGCCCATTGAAATTAGACACAAAGACACAGTGGTCCCTTTTAAGAGTGCTCTCAAGACTCACCTGTTTCGACTGCAGGGACAAACTTAGTGACCTAATCATGTTTTGTATCTTATATGTTTTCAGCATGTTTTTATGTTTTCCAATTTCATTGATTTTGTCATTTGTTGTTCTGTAGTGTAGTCATATCATTATTGATGGTGTAAAGCACTTAGAGCTTCGAAAGATTAGGCGCTATACAAAGTCATTATTATTATTATTATTTTGCTTCTTCCTTTTTTGGGGGAGCACAGTTACCTTCAACGCAGTCTTTAATTATAGACTCAGCAGCTTTCATCCTTCCTGTTCATCCCTTAACTTCCTTAACAGCCAGATATTTAGTTTCCAGAGACTGTAAATTTAATTTGTGTTTTATCCTGCTGTTGGTAGCCATCGTAAATGTAAATAAAGTTAAAAACGAAACTTTCACAGCAAAAAAAAACAATCTTGTTTTCATCACTGATCACTTTCAAAGGTCTCGGAAACGCGTAATCCGTATTGTCACGCAATTTTTATATATTGGATTCAGAGAATCACGTATACAGGGGTCCTCAGTACGCATCAATTTCCTGGAAGGCAAATTTAAGGGCTTGCTAGTCCTGCTTTGACCACCTGTTGATTGGGAAATTGTTTGTGTTCATCAATTGATCCTTTTAACTGTGTTGATATTTACAATCAGCAAATTCAGTGACTGAAAGACCCACAGTTGTACATGTCATTGTAAGAGTACATCTGAAGAACATTACCCACAAGCTAGGCAGCAAGATAAAAACTTAACTAGCTGCAGAGTGGTGAGAAAATGTGCTGCTATGTTGTTTTTTATCTGACCGCGACATCAAAAGCCTGGCGGCAAGATCAACTAATTGTTGAACTCAGTATGGGTCGGAACTGGTAGCTGGTCAAGATGAACGATTAGGTGGTGAAATTTAAGCCTGGCGGCAAGATCAAAATTATGTTGAAACAAAGTATGGGTCGGAACTGGCAGCTGGTTGACATGAACGATTAGGCAGGAAAATTGAAGTCTGGAGGCAAGATCAAGTAACTGTTGAACAAAGTATTGGTCTTAACTGGCAGCTTGTCGACTTAAATGTTTTGAAAACAAAGGCTTTGTTCAAGCTGGGACCAAGGGCTTCTGTCGACATGTTTTTCTTTTATCTCGACGTCGACATAACGTCATAGCATGACAATTTGATAGTAATAGTAGACGAAAGGACCGGGACTTTGCATTTTTGTCGACATAGGCGGCTTGTCGAGATAAGCGATGTTGATATAAACGGGTAGGACTGTATATGAATAAAAATATAGTGAATACTTTCCACTTAAAGGTATGTAGAATTGAATTCTAAATAATGACACCCATTACTGAAATACTTGGTGTTGAATACCTACATGACCCTTGTGACTTGTACCATAGCATATTTTAGAAACTGTCATAATGAACAGTGCATGTCATTTACAACTTCTACTTTATATTCATACATTAAGGGCGAGAAGAAAAGAGAGGAGTAGGTGGAATATGTAGCTTGAAAAAATATTTAAAAGAAGGCAAAAAACTATTTTTAAATGTGATCATTAACATTTTTCAGTTTTGAAAAAAAGTCATTCTCAAATTTAGTTAATAAAAAAATAATTGTAGGGTTTGTTTTAGATACAGCAAGAAGCCAGTTTTGTCTGAAATTATGAGACTTTGACCTCAATGCATTTCTCGGTCAAAATTTGTATTTTTACAGAGTAATATAATCTTTTCATTTTCAAGTGTGTGGTTTTATGATGACATTATTTTCATTAAACAGTTTATGTACATCTTGAAGTATTGGTGCATGACACTGATCAGTAGTGCTAGGACCTGTCTAGACTGACCATTGTTGACTAAAGGCAGGAAGCTACAGTAACAGGTGTAACAGCTAACTTCAAAGAATGTCACTTCTCAGCCACTGATTGATGATAGATTTGTGACAAACTGAACTAAAAAGGTAATTTTGTTTTCTTTGATATCACTGTGTTCATGACATGAATGAAAAATCTCAACCAAGCACTTTACCAGAAATGTGTCCTAATTATAACTCCTGACTGCATGGCTCCATCCAAGGGCAGGTCCGTTACTGAGATATGGGAAGTATATGATATTATTTGAGAAACATGAAGTAAATCAGATAAGGAAATATGGGAATGTAAATGATGAAAAAGAAAATTTAATAAGTTTGTGTCTCCATTATAATTTTATTTCAAACACAAGTTGAATTAGTGAAAAAGTTAGTGAAATAAAAATGATGAACAAAAAAAAATTGTAATGTGGCCAGACTCAGTGGGTGTAAGACAAAAAAATACACTAGCATAACATGCATCACATTTTTGTAACATTTTTGTGTTAGAAAGATGAAAACTGACTGACACAATTGTAATAAGTCCCAAAAATAGTTTGTTTTAGACAATTGTCTGTGAATGCTCATTGTTCTCAACCAGTCATCTGTTGTGAGACAGATATCTAGTTATTTCAATAAGTTTTTGTCCTTACCTTCTTTGATGTAGTTTCATCAATCCACTGAACTAATGCCACATGACACACTCTTTTACAGGATAAATTTCCACCCCCAGTAACAGCAATGTCTCCATCCTTAATTCCATTGGGATAATTTTTCTTGCACTCATCTTGAAGAATATGTCCAGCTTTCCTCAGCAATGACTGGGATACAGCTCCATTGGTTAGATCCAAGGATTTAGAAGTTGTGTTTACAATAACATCTACTTTCTCACTGGCCATTTCTCCCTTTACAACTTTGACAATGATCCTCCCAAAGATAGATGATTGGCTAGATACTATGTCGACTGGCATTCTTGGCAGCACTGTATAAGTGAAGAAATCAAGATTTTAAAAAAATAAAATGAATAACTTTGTTAATACAAGTTCAGTGGTGAAAATATATTTTAGGGGGGATAGGTTAAATCTGCCAATGAACAAGTTGATCAATAATCAGTGCTTCTGTACAAAATTATATATAATTTGCATAATACACCATTGTGTTTGGTTTATGACTTTACACAGGAACTGTGTTTTAAGAAATATATGCCTCTATAACAATATGCAGATATATTAATGGCAATAACTTCTGATCACAAAGAATTACTGATAAATAAAAAAATTATTAAACTTGAAACAAAAATAGGTCTTTTACCATCTTGCCACATTGAGGAAAGATGTTCATGGGGAAACAGTGGAACAGAGGGTGAAACGGGGATGCAAATGATTTGCAAATTTCCTTTTTCTAGTAGTTATTTTAAATTTTAAAGACTAATTTAAGAGGTGTTTTATTTTGTGGATGCAAACTTTAGTGATTTTGTTCCTAAAATAGGGATTTCAAATTTTACTGATTATATTTTCAAAATTGCAGATCTAAAGAGGTTATTATAAAGGCCATATTTTTGATGATCTGAATTTCTTGAGCTCATTGTAAGACCTCTAAATTACTTAAATTCCTGCAAAACAGTATATTGCAATTATCATTATCATTACTGATACAACTGTGTTAAACTTCAAGAAGTCATATAATTCCACCAAACATCAGTTTCATTATAAATATTCAGGAAAGAACTGAATTTACCAACGCTTGGTGAAGATACTTTAATTTTACTAGCTTACCACCAATTCCAAAACACCAACTTGTCTAATGAAGCAGTAGTGTAACTCTTTCATGCGACTCTATAACACTCAAAAATCAAATATATACACATTGGTAAACATGAATCTATTTTGTAATGATAGGTACCTAGAAAAATAATTCATGCAAATCTCCCTACATGTCGCAAAGTTATAGGCCAAACAAGTAAATTGTAAGAGACAGAAAGGCAAATGCATAATTGATGGATAGACATACAATTGATGTAATGGCTATGTATTAACAAAAATTCCCAACTTAATAAAATATATTCTGATATGAGAGTTAAAATTAACAACTTTGGGATATTACTAAATCTGTGTTATATTTATACAAAATTTCCACAATCTTGTCACCCCACAATTTTACTAACATAAATAGTAAAGTTAAGTCTAAAAGTAAGACTTTTGATTGGTCAATTTCTGGTCAGACTTCATATATATCCAAGCACATCAATAAATTCTAAACTTAAGCTGAAATCCAGACCTGATCATATACTGCAAAAAATTGCAACAAGAAACTGAATTTGAATACCAAATCCGAAAATTGCCAACTTTGATACTTAAACTGTTTCAAAATTGTAAATTTGCTAACAAAAGTGAAAGCATATAGATTTAGCCTGTATTCTGTATATATAAAGCATGCATTTTATTGTGAGAAACTACTAATTTAAATGAACTGGTCTAAGTATAGATACATAAAACTATACTGAAGTTATATTTATTTCCTACAACAACCATTCGCCTTGAGAAAAGAAGATTCTGAAGAACCTGCAACTGCTCCTGGTATTGTAGATGCTGTCATCTTTCTTGGTTTTGGTGTAGGTCTCTGCTTGACCTCTGTAACACGCTGCTTCCCAAAGCTGTTCTCCAAAGCTTCTGTGAAGCACCTAACAGTATCTGGCTAAAACAATAAATTTTAAATATTACAATTAATGAACACCCTAGAAACTCACCATCAAAAATTAATGAACACCCTAGAAACTCACCATCACACATAATATCCACTGCGAAACACTATTTTAGCTGTTATTTACTATAAGTTTACATGCATGACAAAATCAAACTTTCATAACAGATATTATTAGATGGTACCTGTCTGAGTTGGTGTTTTCATTGGATGGCAGTGTCATATGATATTTCTTCATTTGTATCTCAGTCTTAACATCACTAACTTTTATGTCACATCAGACATTTAAGTATTATGAAGCTGAAATGCTTCTGTGCAATTCCAAAGCTAAACTGCAAATTTCTCTCTTTAAAATTACACAGCAGTTAGAAGCAATGATGTGGTGCAATAAACTGCAAGAAAATCAAAAACAAAAGAAACATAAAAGAATATATACATTCTAAACTGCAAGTGATATTCATAGCTTGTTCCCTGGATGGAGTCAAGGCTTAAAATGAAGTGTTCTGTGGGTGAAAAGAAGAGTCTAAATGCTCTTTACACTAATAAATCAATTAACAGTGAAGATTTGACAACACAAATAATTTCATAAAATGTCATAAAGTGCCAGCAAGCAGAAACAAAATAAAGCAGACTGAATTAAGTAACTGGAACAGTCAAAATATAGACCGTCCTGCAGTTTTCAGCCAGCAGCCTCACTAAACCATAAGAGTCCAACAGGAGTAAGGTGTGCCAATAGAAAGTAGACAAAAGATTATGGAAAACATGGTGAAAATACACAATGGTGCTTAATACAAAATACAGTGAACATGAATCTCTTGATTCTCTCCATTGAAAGATTTGCTTTACTTCTCAAGAACACCAGAATACTTTAACAGATGAATCTGCTTGCTCACTTATGAGGAATACGTCCATTGAAAGCATCTGAATGATCACATTAAAAAAGAATACACTGAAACTCACTGAATAATTTAGTACATAAGGGAGGCACTAACAATACCTTGTTTAGCTAGGCTAATCCCACTCTAAGATATTTTGCCTTAAAAAAATAGAACAAAGAGTCACAATACAGCAAATTTATTCCCAAATGTGTTTAAGGACTAATTAGGAGCTATCAAAAAAGTAGGTCACTGTAATCCAAACTTTATACTCTGTGAATGAAGCTTGAGCCTGAGTTAGTCCAATATGTAAGTATACAATCCAAATTTAATTTATGCTCCATGATATAGTGCATTAACTTACTTTAATGTCAGACAAGTAGACCTCGCTGATGGAGCTTTCCTGATCTTCTCTAAAGAAGTCCCTAACTGCTTCAACAATAACCTTTGTTGACTGTCTTGCTGGGCATCCAAAGACTCCTGACCCCAAAGCTGGAATGGCTATTGACTTCAATCTGTTTTTAGCAGCTGTTTCCATGCATGTGAAAATGGTCTCTCTCAATACTTCTTCCTCATTATTGTGACCACCTTTCCACACCGGACTTACAGCATGGATGATAATTTTAGCCCGAAGACTGCCAGCCGATGTGACATGAATTTCACCCTCAGCTAGATGTCCCTTCTTTCTGACATGCTGCATGCATTCTTCCCTAATGACTCTTCCTCCTATATTTAATTAAAATTTAAATATAAAGTAAAAATTTCTTGTTTAATGAAACTTTGAATCTAATTCTAGTACAGTGATGGCTTCTGACTAGAACAGAATGTATCCACATACAGATTAATGGAATGGCACAGAACTAATATATTCATTAAACAATTTGTGGTCTCAATTTTAATCACAGTTCAGACATATATTAAGGGCAGGTGGTTGGCTATGAAAGGTCCATGGTTTTCTCTGCTTCAAAGCCATAATAGATAAATATCCAAGTCATAAAACACTGATTGTATATGTCATAAGAACTTGTTAGACAATCAATATTAAATGAATAGCTTTGACTTTGAAAATTCATACAAAAAATATTTTGATTTTTATATCATGGATTCAAGCTGAGGGTTAAAAACTGTTACAAACATAGATGCCAATGCATAAATACCAAATTTGATCATTTATTCAGAACTTGAAAAACTTAAAATGCTGCAGACTCAAAATGTCATGTTAGTTTCTAATTGTTTTGTTAAAAGACAAGGCTGATGTCAGGATTTTTATAAAGTCATTCTCATGATGGTGAATACATATTCAAGTGACTGGTTACTTCATTTTTTTTTATTTCACTAAATATACAGTAAAAGTTAGATGTTATGAACTATTTTATACCCACACAATTACTTTTATCCAAAATCTGTTCTAGCCCTATTATAATACAAAATTTATACAGAAGTGCTTTTACAGTGGATGCATCAAACATTACAATTTGCTTGACTCCAGGCTCCAAAACACTTTGTGTAGGGAAATCAAAGTTGGGATATGGGAAATCAAGAGAGAGAATTCCTCTAGATAATGTTCCAGAATGCTTGACTATGCAATTATTCAAGTTCTTATCATTACAAAGTTGTATACATAATTTGGAGGAAATTCAACTATTTCTTGCAAAATAATAACACAGAAACCAAAGTTATAAGAACAAAAAAATGAGATGGCATAAATTCAAATGATGTCATAGCTGAATGAAGGTGGCCAAACAAGACAGGCTTGATTTAAATTAAAATTACCTTTCTGAAACCAAAATAACTATGTTGTTAATCAGTGGATGAAGCAGCCTCTACACAGGGGAAGTTAAAGGAATTTTCATTTAAATATAACATACAGTAAATAATAATAATAATAATAATAATAATAATAATAATAATAATACATACATACCTTGTACTATCCATGTCAGATTTATTGATAGCAAAGTCATGATTATATTATGCGTCACACGATATTTACTAACACAGTATTTACCTACTGAATTCAATCGCTTCATAAACTAAAACAGTCTTAACGTTTTCAAAAACATATTAATACTATTTTAAGCCATTTATGTAAATGTTTGGTTACAGTGATAGTTTCACTGTTACTACACGTGCTATGTACTTCAACTTTAAAGATTTTTGTGTATCTATGGCATCTACTATTAAAAAATATTACTGGTAAAATGCATGTCAAAGGGGCATTGAACCTGAATAAGTACATGTGTATATTTCTGTAATTTTCAAATATATATATATCTGAAGAAAAAATATATATATATATATATATTTTCAGATATAAAATTCAGTTTGAGTCTTTTGGGAAACAAATAAAAATGACAATCACTATAATTTTCATCTGTGAAAATGTGTTATTTTGTTTGAAAGATCTACATACATGTATGGATTCTTTCATAAATTACCTTTATCAACTATTGCCTTTGCGACGCCTCCTCTATGTTCTAACTTTGGATCAGCTGCATTTACCAAAACATCAGCATCTATCTCTGTTATATCCCCTAAGACGCTGAAGATTTTTTCTAAACCATATGATTTGCACTCTGCTTGGATTGCTGGGCCTGATCCTCCAATGCCAACTATATCTATAGAATGAGAAATACCAAAGTCTTGATTAGAAATCCCAATAAAGGAACTTAAGATTACTTTGTTAAAATTATTTTTCACTTGCATCCAACATAGCTCATCAGCCAACAACATCACAAGCTATAAACCACAGCTGGTGGACTGTTCAGATCTTACACACATTTAAACTTGAACAGGTAGCTAAGTGGTTGTTAAAGTGTATTCACTAATACTTAATATCAATATATTGGTATATACTGGTACAGAGCCCCAGTTGGCCAAGTGGTCTAAGGCACGCACACTTACAGATCACCAATTATCTCACCTCTACCTGCATTAATCTGCATCATGAATAAGGGACCATATAATTCAAATTAAGTGGTTTACAAATTAAACTCCTATCTGGAGTCCATAAATGGAATCCACATAATATACATACCAAACCTGTCTGTCTCTTTATCATTCTTTCCAAAGTCATATTGCTCTTGTTCCTTTAGCTGGATTACACATGGAATTTGGTTCTCCACTGCAGAAATATGCTCTCTCCCTTTGCTCTCCATATACTGGGCAATGCCAGGTTTTATCAATTCATGGTCACGATGATTGATCTTGACAACAAGTTGCTGCAGTCTATAAGTAGCCTGATTGATACCTTCCTGATTGCCCCGAACAAGAAAGCCTCCTTTTGACTGGATGGTAATCTGTACAGAAAACTGTGCCAGATCCTTTGCAATTTTGTCAACCTCATTGTTATCTTTCTTCTGTATCAACTGACTCATGCCACTGTTACAGGCAACCAGCTTCTCAAGAATTGTGTTTCGTGACAGAAAGTCATCAACTTCTTCACAAACTATGCCCAAAATATCATCCGTAAAATAAAGAAAAAGTTTGGAGTAATCTGGGGCCAATACTACATGAAGTTTTCCCTGATTTTGTTGTTCAAGGTTTTTCATCTTGTCCTTCCACTGTTCTGATTCAGTCAGTGATCTCTGGTTGCTTTCCAAATCTCTTTGATGTTCTTTTACACTTTCATTAATAATATGAGCACTTTGTACAACAGCTTCATCTGAATTGGCATATATATTTAGGTTGGAACCCTCTACATCCCAAACCCCAACAAGTTTCTTGCTCTTTAATTTAGCAATAATATAGTCCTTCACCTCTTTTGATTTGTACAAAAACAAACGTCCCTCAGGTACATTCTTCAGCTGTGAAACTGCAGCATTGTGTATTTTCTCATACATAACAACTTTAGCAATCCTAATATCTTCCATGAGACCTTCAAATACGATTTCATTCTTATTAGTGTTTATCTTAACCTTTAATCCATTAAATTGTTTTTCAGTTTTACTGGGATATTTCTGTGCAAGTAGTAGTCTTAATTGGTAATATTTCAAATTAGTTAATGTCTCTTTGGTTTGTTTCTTCTTCCTGTCAAAGTCACTCTCTGCTTTCTTGATAATATCCTCTATATCCTTGACAACAACTGTAGCAACAGCTTTATGACCCACAACTTGAATAGAGAATTGGGCATTATTGACAAACAAAGCAACACCATCTGGATTTGAAATGGTAAGATTCTGAAGGTTCTGAAGAACTGTCTCAAATATTTCCTGGCAAACATCCAGATTATGAACAGAAATAACTTTTAAGAAGTCATGCAAATTTTGTTCAGCCTGTTTTGCCCAAGTGAGAGCCTTTTTCTTACAATCTTGGACATGAGATGTCAATGTGCAAGTCAGGATTGTGCAGTCTGTCTCTGTCTGTGGCCACTGAATCTGAGTGAAGCAATCCTGGAGTTGTTTCTCTAGGGCTGTTCTGTTGGGCTCTGACCTCATCAGAAACTTCATCTTTGCAAACTCTAATCCTTCCAGTTTTACTGGCTTGGGGGGCTTGAAGGAAGGTCCGTTGTCATCTTCAGAAATACGTCCTAAACTTTCATAGTATATAGAAACCTGTAGCTCTGACCCATCTATCTTATGTTTTCGCTGTAACACTCGGTCACATACTGAAATGAAATAAAATATTAATTTAAAATCTAAAACAGAACAAGATATATGATTGCAGAAAACATGTTCCTAACTACAGACCAAAAAAGTCCAAAATGTTTTTTAAAAATTGAAAAATAGTTACAATGACATAAATATCTAAGCCATATAATGAATCCAAAGAATCAAAACAAGTTTAATTTGTCTACTTCAAGTGGTCTTTGCTAAACAATGCAGTATTTTGGGGTAAAGAAATGTCCAATTTCAAACAGTTAAAATGTGTAAAACGTTAAACAAATATTTACAACATATAAAAACCATGTCAATGTCCTGAAAATATAACCAGGACATCTATATATTAAGACAAATATGCCCACCAAAGTTCATTTGTCTGTCATAGATGATTTTGTTTTCTTCACACAAATGTCCAAGTCACAAAAGTACATTGTAAAGAAGATGCCCTCAAAGGACTTGCAATCTACTGACCAAAAAGAATTTATTGAGTCCATTACTTCCTTTGAGCAATTTATTGTTGAAACGATCTCTGATCTTCAGCAATTTACAAGATTTTCAACAATAAGCTGCACATTCAATACGAGTTAGCACTATGTTCCTATAGGCCCAATAAGACAGTATAAGAATTCTTCTGGTGGAAACCCTATGCTGATATAACTTTCCATTTTGGAGGAACAATAAGAAGTGTTTCAAAATGACTCCCATGGTAGACATACTGGATATCCGATTGGCACCATTTCCATTCCGGACCAACTAGATATTGTAAGAAGACTTTGTGAAAGCACAATATTAATACGACCAGCCATCTACGATAAAAAGTCCTGAATAGATTCTCAAGAGGGCAATTTTCTTGAAAGTTAGATCAGCAATATTTTCATATATGATCAACTAAATATTGTACAAACTCATGTAAAACGACCATGCTGATATGACCCTCCATTCAGGGCACTCCAACAAAAGAGTGCATGACAAAAGTGCGCCGACAAATGAGCGAAAGACAAAAGAGCGCAAGACAAAATAGTGCAAATAATTTTAATAATTGAAAGTCTTAAATGCTTAAAATGAAATGTATTACAATTTAAATTAGAAATCACTTCTGCATAAATTATGTAAATGTTTAACTAAATTATAATCATTACTTAAAATGACTTAAAAGGAATTAATAACACTATCTTCCCTTTTGTGACTCGATTGTTTCCATGTAAATTTTGTGTACAACTCTTATACTGTAATTTTGTAAAACTGCAGAACATGGTGAACTTAAATAGGAATTTGTAACTAATATATACATGTCCTAACAGATTCTTTGATTGCTAGTCTGTTTGTACCAAGTCGTTTGAAAACTTCTCTATATAACTATTTGATTTCTTATACTTGATTGCATAGTTGCAAACATGTTTCTTTTGCTCTCAATAATGTTTTCTTTATTTTTTTTATTGAAATGTCAACCATTTGAAAACTTCTCTACTTGATCTTTACTCTACTTGTTGGTATAATTTAATCGGCGCTCTTTTGGTATTGCGCTCTTTCGTCTTGTGCTCATTTGTCGGCGCTCTTTTGTCGGGTCACCTCCATTCAGACATCATTAAACATCATCTGATGAAAACCTCATGTTAATATGATTTTCCTTTCAGGGGTAGTTATCATATGATTTTCAAGATGGCTTTTTGTTACGGAAATACTGCATATGAGATTGGCATCAATTTTCATTTAGGACCAACAAGCCATCATATGGAGTCTTCTACCAAAGAGACATGTTAATACAACATTCCAATTAGGAGGAGTAGCAATAACAAGATTTTCATGATGACTCTGCTAATGGATGGATGAATAACATATGATAGACAACAGATCGTCCTGAAAGCTCCTTTGGTATATGCATATTATGTTAATAAAATTGAAAACTTGCTTTAATGCCTTGAAAATCTAACCAAGTAATTTATAAATGATACAAGTATGCCTACCAAATTTAATTTGTGTACATTAAGTGTCTTGTTGTACAATCTTGTTCGTCTTGCTAATGGGTTTCTCTGGATAGACAGACAGATGTCTGGACTTATGTAACCAAAATAACATTTCCCTTCTGCAATTAATCATGGCTAAAAAGTACAAATATTTTGCTATGTAATATTCAGTGAACTTTGTTTTTAAAATCTGGCTAATATCATTCATCAAATGTTTCATACCCTTTAATCTTTTGGACACATTATCAACGTTTAATAATTTGTTAAATACATATAAAAAGGGTCTGATCAGTTAATATTTGTAAGATTTTGTTAAAATACATCTTCAAATTTTACATAATTTATATTATTATAATAAAATTCCCTTGAGTCATTTTTTTTACCAATGTAAAGGATTAAGGTTCCAACATTCAACAAAAGTATGGGATCAATTTTATCTATACAATAAACCAATGATTAGGAGAGTATCAGTGTCTTCAAAATGATATCAGTCATTACTAAACGTATAAAAATGACATAAAAATACGTATATCATACTCGTATGGTCCTCAAAAAACACCAAACAGTATTCTTCCTCTCTCTTAAATTCAACTTTCTCCACAGGTCCTCCCCATGAACGTTTCTCATTCTCAAAGTACAACTGAATTGTGTCCTTGGTTGTGGTTGTCTTCAGATTAGAGATTATGATGCTGTTAGAAATATGAACTCTAGATGGTACAAGGTAACTGCCCTCAAGTTGTCGTTTTTTGCAGGCTTCTTCAAGCTTCTCAAAATCTTGATAAGACAGAAAATAATACATTAAAATATATCATAGGCACTGGAGTGCATGTACATAAATCAGAAATACCAACATATGCACACTTATCAGAAATCAAAGCAATTTTCTTTTCCAAGACTCTAAAACTATTCCAAAAGTCGTAACATTTGTTTTCCAGAGGAACAAACTTCTACAATGGCGAACTAATAAATACCTGTACAAGGTAACTGGATGAAAGAGAAAAAACAATATATCATTTATTCTTTTTCAGCTTGTTACCTTGTGCATTTGCTTTTATATACAGCTGTACCCTAAAAGAATTATTTCATAATAAAATGACAACTTCTTAAAATATGTTATATTTGTTCTATTACTTTGGTTCCATCCATCTACTCTGCACATTGCATCTAAACACAGCATAACTGTCATAGTCACTTCATGCACTGAATGTTACATCTAAATAAAGTATATCTGTAGTTGCCCTTTACAAAACCATTGTTAGGTGATGTCATCCATGGAATCTAAATCTGTATCATAAGCAAACTATATTCAATATTTTTTTTAATTATCCCAGAGCAAAGTAGCCCTTATCTTGAGTTGCATAACAATTGGTACATAACAAACATGCCCAGGGTAAAGAGATTATGTGTAATTTTGAAGGTTTTCAGCAAAATACTTTAAATAAGAAAAATTAACTTACAAAAGAATGAACACATACCAACAATAATGTTAAATGCAAATCAGTTCATCTACAAATGTATAGAATATGTGCCTATCAAATTCTAGTTGTCTGTGCTAAGCTATTTTATGTATTAATAAAGTCAAAAAAGCACAAAATAAAATATAAAATCAAAAAAATTTAACAATCCATGCAATATTGTAATGAAGTTGAAAATGTAATCAGGACATTTATATACTCATAGAAATATGCCAACCACAGTTAACTTGCTTATGTCAAGTGGTTTTCACACCACTGTGCTAACAAGCTGCTTGGGCTAGATACATGACAAAATCAAGATGGCTAGTTACCAGCTGGACTGTGGAGAAGAGGGAGATACAAAAGATTGCTTTTAGAAACTCTGCTACCAAAACATATGAGTCCCTCAAAGGGAAATATTCTTTCGAATTAGAAAGAAATTCCAGGAATTCAAAATAAAATTCATGACACAAATCTCCTGCTACACCATGACCAAATCATAAAGAACCATCTTGAATATGCTTACAAGATACCCACTGTTTGAACCAATAGTTACAATCTGTTTCATCCAAGGAGTATCAAAGATTTTAATTTGACAACAAATATTATTCATAACTGCTAAAACTTCATGTAACCTTATGAGCGGTTACTAGAGTGGCTGAGTGGTCTAAAGCAATACTTGTTATGGATCAGTGCCATCTCATCTCTATCTGCATGAATTTGAGTCTCAGGCTTAGGCAGTAGACATGAGACTACTAAACTGTCTATAGTATACATCATCATCTTCCATTTTGGATTTTGTTGGGACTCAAAATATGATTTATTAGAACATTATATTACATGGACTTCAATTTTTTAGTGCTTGGATTATTTTTGGATTTGATTCTTACAACAGTAAGTTCTTTTTCTCATTTTTACCTTGTTTTCCTAGGGAAATAAATTATTTGTTAAATTTTACAAAGCTTGTTATCTTCACATTTATCTTGTAACTGTTTAAAAGAGCTGAAACATAGAACACCATGACCACTAGCTCTTATGCAGGGAGGCATTAATTGCATGCATTTTAAACAGTTATTTTTAAATGACAATCTTCCTTTATAAGCAATCATGCCTTCGTCTATTGACTGATTTTTTGAAGGGTCATAATTTTCCAGGCATTTGTGCAGTACTGTATCATAAAATGGTCTTATGTGAAAAATCTTGTCATGTCCTGGTTGGCCTCTGGGTGGGTTGATACTTGTGTCGTTGGCATGGAAATATCTCCTAATTCTTTCAAACCTTTCTCTGGTCATTATTTCTGGTATTCCTGGGATCCCAAAATACACAGATGTCATCCAGGCAATGGAATATTTGGGTATCTGCATGATACTCATGACGATATATATGCCAAGATATGCCCACATCTCCGCAATACTGGTTTCATACCATTTCGGATCTTATTTAAGGGCCAGCGTTTTCTTGGCATAATCATTAGTTTCTTTAACAAGCTTTTCAACCAGACATTCTGGGAAAAACTTGAGAAAAAAATCTTTCTCATTACTTATTGGTTCAAGTTCGATCGTTGAACCAACACGAGAATCAAAATCATTGATCTCAAAAACGGCGAGGTCATCACTCCATTGCGTAAGTGGTACAATTTCCTCTTCATTGTCTAATTCAACATCACTTACATCTGGTGTTGAAACGGGGCTGATTTCAATATCTGAACCATTTTCGATCAATGATCCATTAAATTCCTCAATATCGCTTGGATTGAATCCTTCAAAGTCGCTCATATCTGAATCAGAATCCATTTTGGTAAAATTCAACTACACGTATTTTCACAGGGCAGAAGAATGGTTACAGTGTGTCTAAATTTAACCTCTCAGCATTCAAACTTGTATCAAAATGTCGAATAAACAATCCTCTCATTGGTTATGATAATCAAAAATATGTAAACTTCCGTACATTCAACCAATCAATGTTTAGTTAACACGTAGGTATTCTGCACACATGAGCATCACTGGGGTTTCAAGTACTGCTGAATTTTACGCATCTGTGCAACACTGGGGTTTTAAACAAGGTTTATCGGCACTGCATATATATGCGTCACTGGGGTTTGAGAGCTATTTACAGTAGACGCTAGATGCGGTAGTCGTAGCTAAAGGGTTAAAGGCATATTGCATGTATGATGATTATACTGAAGCCAAACTAAAACAGAACTAAAATACAAATTTCAACTGACAAAATATATTTTATTGGTCCTAATTTATTTAAGTGTTAACACCAGTGAGCATTAATGATATTTGCACTGATCAAAATTTCATCAAATAATGTTATTTACAGAGTACTGAGAATTTGTAATTTCAAGATGCTGATTCCTGATACTTAACTACCATTTTTGACAATAAATCAAGCAATGTATCAGGGTTTAATTTAAGTCTGATCACAATTTTCTTAATTTTCAATACATAAATATCTATTTTTTGGCATTTTCTACAAAACAAATGAGATCCATAACCATCTATAAGTGGGTTTATGAGTTATTCAGCTGTGTATTATCAAGGGAATCATGTAGGTTTAAGTAATCCATTCAAATATCTATAAAAGAAATTTTTTAAAATGCCAGCAGAAAAAGGATTTTAAGTTGCTGATATCTCTGCACATGAAAAATGCAAGTCTTGACAAAAGTTACATATAAGCCATGCTTTAAGATGGGTGGTTTCCCAACCAAAAAAATAATACTATGTAGCAAATTAATTAAAACTTTGTCTCTCAAGACAGGCAATCTTCCATAGGAGACTAGTGAGCTTGTTCAATAAAGACCATATTCTATAGCAATGGTTTCTCAAGAAAAGTGGTCTCCTATAAGTAATCTTTTAAGGGCATGGTATCTCAAGACTGGTTTTACTGCATTACTGTATTGCAAATAATCTCCCTTGAATATATGGAAAATTATCAGTCTCTAATGATTGCATAACCATTTGAATTATTCTTCTTTACATTCTGCTCATAACTGTAACTTACCAATGGTCTCCTCAAATGTGATAATTACTTTGCCCTCGTCTTCACCATAGACATATTTAACTGGTGTCAGTCCTGTTTTGGCCTCCAGAAAATTGGTCAAGCCATCCTGGGTCACTTTACTGGTGAACCCTGTTAACAGGACCCTGTCGTCATAGATTGGTCTGGGAGGGGGAGGTATATACAGCTTCACTTTCAATGGCTGGCCTTCCACTTTGTGTTGACCATGAGAAACAACCCTCTTAGCAACTATGATGAAGGAGAAAAAAGGGGGAAAAATGGATAAAAGATTAAATTGCATGATACATAGAACTAATGTTAATGTTTAGGTCAATGACTTGCTATACAAACAACCAATAGTCTTGCATTTAATTTGCTACTGAACTTGTACAAGATTTTGATTATAGAAGTATATATTCAAAATTGAATCAAAAATGAGTGTGTGTGTGTGTGTGTGTGTGTGTGTGTGTGTGTGTGTGTGTGTGATTTGGATTTGTAAAGTAGCTTAACAATTGTCCAGTCATATTGCTACAATGTCTGCAAAGTGGCAATTTACAGTGAAGCCTTATACCGCTGGGAAATCATGCCACAGACAGTGATGCAGTATGATGTCCCACCCAGTCACATTATCCTGAAACCAGGCCTAACACTGTCTTAATGCTTAGAGCCATGCAGGGCAGATGCAAGTACCATTTTATATGTCTTTGGCATGGGCCAGGGGTTCAAACACATGACCTCCCACAACTGAAGCTGATGCTCTATCCACTTAAGCCAATGGAGCAGTTTATCAAAAACAGAAAAATAAATATAACTTCTGGAGTGATAATATTAAGGTCATCTAATTGGGTACAAATTACAAGAACAAATGGACTTGCATCAGATCACCTCTGCATTATATGCCAATTGGACAATTATCAGTCCCTAACCCTCCACCATTATTTACTACTAAGAGAAACATTCATATGATAAATAAAACCAAACTAATGAATGATATCCAAGCGAACCTAACAACTTGCTTACCTCCTACAATAGAACAACTCTATAACTTTCTGCGTTCATTGCTTGAAAAACATGCCATAGCCACAAAGTGCAAAGTATCAATTAAAAAGTGTTCTCCATGATAAAAAAGTGTTAGGGACCAACTTCGCACTGCTAAAAGAGACCGCTGAAAAGCAGAGAGGCTTTGGCTTTCCACCAGACTCACTATTCATAAACAAATCTATGAAGCTGCTTGGAAAAATGTTACATGGTCCATTTAGCCAAATTATCTCACTTAAGTACTAAGATCACAAAGAGTTGCAGCTGCAAAGAGATCTTCAAGATTACTAACAAACTAATGTCAAGGAATACCACTTCCAACTGCCTTCTCTCCATTAGACCTTCTGGACTTGTTTGGAAATTTCAACACCAACATTAAATTCACACGTTCAGTATGAAACCTAGGTGTTACTCTTGACAGTACCCTCGCATTGCACCAGCATGTCATGAAAATATGCATGGCTGCATATCCTGAGCTGAGACACATCAGCTCCATTCACAAAATTTAATATCTTTCATTTGATGCCACTAAAACACTTGTGTGTTCATTAGTACTTTCAAGACTGGACTATTGTAACTCACTTCTGACTGGTTCATCTCAATATCTACTCCAGAAACTTCAGAAAGTTAAAAACACAGCTGCTCAGATTATTCTTACAGTGCCATGATCAGCACACCTCCCCATTGCTCTGTACCCTACACTGGCTATCCATTTAATCCAGAATCAAAAAACAAAATTTGTTCTCTGTGCTATGTTTCACTGACAGACACTCCAGTCCAACATCCCATAATCTGGCCTCACCTATGTGTATATACCAGCAAGATACTTACACTTCTCTTCTGACAATCAAATCATTCCCACTATGAAAACAAAGTCATATGGACATTCTTTTGCATACCAGCAACGTTGAATGAATTGCCCATTGATATTAGATACAAAGACACAGTGATCCCTTTCAAGAATACTCTTAAAACTCACCTTTTTCAACTGCAGGAACAAACTTAAAGACCTAATAATGTTTCCTACCTTAATTATTTTCAGCATTTTTTTATTTTTTCTGATTTCATGGTGTGTTGTTTTTTGTAGTCATATCATTATAGATGTAAAATGCTTAGAGCTTCTAAAGATTAGGTGCAATAGAAAGTCATCAATGTTAATATTATCATACCAAACCTATCTTAAAGTTTCATAATATAAATACAAAGTGCAAGATGACCTATGCTAATACAACCTTTAGATGAAACAAGGAGAGGAAAAAGTAAACAAACTGAAATTGAATATCTGAACAAGAAATGAAAGACAAAGAACTGATTAATAAAAATAACATCTACTGCCTCTACAAAAACAATCTGTAGTGTATGGATTATGTCTTTTCCATATCAAAACAAAATGAAAACATATTGTTGATTACAGAAAAATCACAACAGACATAATATAAATATAGGAACTAAGTACCATGATAATGATTTATTTCTGTCAAAGAATATTATTGACATTGCTTTTCATTGAATTCATTTGGCAGATACATGTAGATAGAAGAATAGAAATATATTTCCGTAAGCACATAAAAGAGTTTCTTCTAAGTGTGCTCCATGTAATATTGTACTGATTGTTTCTATACAATTCATTAGAATGTGATAAATGAAGAAATCAACTATGCATTATAGATGTCCCAAAATTGGCTTCTTTTATACCACAAGTGCAAGCCCTCTACAATCTTTTGTTAAAAACCAAAGGTACAATGAAAAACACATTTGACATCTTTCAGTCAGTGGTCTTGACATCTGACCGACTGATCCCCCAGAATGGTTTCTTGTTTACTTCATGTACAAACAATCCATAAAGCTTAGTCAAGTTATGTGATATAGAACCAGTGTTGTTGTGCAGCAACCATTTTTCTTCTTTTATTCACTGTCATCTTGATCTTTGACTTATGGACCATAAAACTGACAGTGTTTCTTAGCCCTAGTGCAAACTATTCACAAAGTTTGGTAACTGTAAATGATTAGAACTGAGGGTCATTGTGTGGAAACCATTATTCTTTTTCTTTTAGTCACAGTGACCAATTAGACTTCTTCAAAAGCAAGTCAACCATAAGATTGTTCTATGTAATATGCAATTTAGTCAGAAACAATTATTCTTCCTTTATCCAAAGTGATCTTGACATTTTGACCACAAAACTAACGGAGTTCTTCCTTACACCAAGTGTAAACTATCTACAAAACTCAGTAACTGTAAA
Organism: Unio pictorum; assembly: GCA_030141615.1. Classification (NCBI taxonomy): domain Eukaryota; kingdom Metazoa; phylum Mollusca; class Bivalvia; order Unionida; family Unionidae; genus Unio; species Unio pictorum. Next base: position 7,425,418 of record JARLTB010000027.1, on the reverse strand, counting down.
CAATTGAGAACTAGAGTTATTTATCAAAAGCTACTTTTCTTCTAATCCCTGACCTTTCACCTTTTGATTCCCAGACTGATATGTTCTTCCTTACTACACATGCAAGACTTCTGCAAAGTTCGGTAAATATGGATGGTGGACAATTTAAGTAATTATGCTCAAACCATTGTTGTTATTTCAATTACAGTGACTTGACCTTTAGCTTTTAAACCCAAAACAGATTGGTTACTTCTTCTTAATTGTCCACAAAGTCTGGCACCAGTAGAGGGAGGACAATGTGAGCAGAAACTTAAAACTGGTAATAAATGAGGCAGGCACATGGATTGAAAACATCAAAAGACACAGTATGCTCTATATGAAACAATTACAATTTACAGCCACTACAAAGGAGGTTAGAAAACTGTTTACCTCAAAAAAACAAATTAGCAACAAAAAAACAAAATTTGAAAATACATGAATTCTGACTCCATGATTTGAATTGGGTATTACTATATCAAGCACAGACTCCACCATATTTTGTATGGTTATATTACATGAACATTATGTGTAATCATTACTTTTAGGGACAGTTTCAATGGCACTAAAGTCTTGATTTTTTGGTCAGAGTTGTCCTAAAAAGAGCTGCTCAGTCACCCTGGATAATAATAATAATAATAATAATAATAATAATAATAATAATAATAATAATAATAATAATGAAGGCTTTGTATAGCACCTAATCTTTAGAAGCTCGAAGCACTTTACAAGATCTATAATTATATGAATACAAAAAAAACTGCAGGACTCCAGATTGCGAAGAAAAATATCACATGAAATAGAATAAGATTTTGAGAATATAACACCTGCCAAAAAAGACCATAATTAACAGGAAATTACTCAGGATGGAGAAATTTAAAAAAACTTGAATACCAGAAACAACGATGAACCTCAAGGCAGACAAAAGAAGAAACTAAAAACCACCATTTCAAGGAGTGACAAAACCAAACTTTTTTTGTATATAATACACCACTTTCTCAAAACTTTGCACCCTGATAACTCATGAACATGTTTATAATGTGGGGCCAGGTGTGGATCCCATTTTTAAACCAGAAAATACACCAAAACTGATATTATTCCTGTTTGTTGAAATTAACAAAAATTGCGCTAAAAATTGGTAAATGAAACACTGATAAATCATTCATTTTATGGTCAATGACAGTAGAATTATCAACTTTTAATAAGAAGTAATATAAATTGTTTATATTTTCTTTCTAAATGACATTTCTTAGTCCACTGTTATTAAAGATATTCAAGGAGAGTTTGATCAATGAAAATGCCATTTATGCCAAGTGTATGCAGTATATTAATATTTAAATGCAATGTGTATTTAAATGTAAAATGTGTTAATCTACCAAAACACGTATTTCCATTATTCTTTGGGATATTTTTTTCCTCTCGCATACCGGTATCTAATTCAATAATTGTTCAGAGGTCATTACAACTAATAATTTTCATTCTCAAAGAAGATGGCAATCTTTATGTCTTAGGTTATCAAGTGCATAATTACATTGCATTTTTTAATGATCTAAAGTACCATTTGTTTCACATGTTTTGTAGTCCTTTCAAAATGAATGATACAAATAAAATTTAGGACTGCTTCAAAGGAGAACAAATGTTTCAAAAACGAGGTAAGTGATTTTCAAATCTTGAATAAAAAATTAAATGCTTTTGTCAAAAAGGTAATAATGTCAAATATATATATATATATATATATATATATATATATATATATATATATATATAATAGTTACTGTACGTCTTCCTGTATTCTATTATTTATTCAGAGAGGATTTGATTATTGATTAGAACTGGTGGTTCACTGTAAATTAAATGGCTAACATTCTTGTGTTTTAACTAATAGTGTGTATGATTTTAATATATGGGAGGGTGAAACCAAACCATCTGACACCATCCTCCCTAAATGGATTTGTATATGGAAGTAAATTAAAGCCATACAGAACAAGAATGTGAGGAGTTTCACACATATTTCCCACTCATTTTATTTTTATTTTGTTGATATTATTAAATAATCTGATAATATTTTTTCCTTTCATTGTGACAATAAGATCATGTTTCAATTAGCTGACACCATCTATTAACATTTTTATTTGAATATGTATTATTACTAATACTTTTCAAACATCATATTGAGGTAAATGACCATTTATATAATAATTTAATTGATGCCAGCTTTGTTTGCAAAGCTTGTACTTGGTAAGCTTGTGTAAGCTTGTAATTGGTAAGCTTATGCAAGATTTTAATTGGAAACCTTGTGCAAGATTGTAACTGGTAAGTTTGTGCAAGCTTGCAATTGATAAGCTTGTGCAAGATTGTAATTGGTAAGCTTGTAATTGGAAAGCATGTAATTGGAAAGCTTGTGTAAGATTGTAATGGGTAAACTTGTAATGAAAGCTTGTAATTGGAACACTTGTAATTGGAAAGCATGTGCAATATTGTAATTGGTAAGCTTGTGTAAGATTGTAATTGGTAAGCTTGTAATTTATAAGTTTGTGCAAGATTTTAATTGGTAAGCTTGTAATTTATAAGTTTGTGTAAGATTGTAATTGGTAAGTTTGTGCAAGATTGTAATTGGTAAATTTGTGCAAGATTGTAATTGGAAAGCTTGCTCAAGATTGTAATTGGTAAGCTTGTAATTGGAAAGCTTGTGTAAGCTTGTAATTGGTAACCTTCTGTAAGCTTGTAACTGTTAAGCTTGTAATTGGAAAGCTTGAGCAATATTGCAATTGGAAAGCTTGTAATTGGAAAGCTTGAGCAATATTGTAATTGGAAAGCTTGTAATTGGAAAGCTTGAGCAATATTGTAATTGGAAAGCTTGTAATTGGAAAGCTTGTTATTGGAAAGCTTGAGCAATATTGTAATTGGAAAGCTTGTAATTGGAAAGCTTGAGCAATATTGTAATTGGAAAGCTTGTAATTGGAAAGCTTGAGCAATATTGTAATTGGAAAGCTAGTTATTGGAAAGCTTGTTATTGGAAAGCTTGAGCAATATTGTAATTGGAAAGCTTGTAATTGGAAAGCTTGAGCAATATTGTAATTGGAAAGCTTGTAATTGGAAAGCTTGTGCAAGATTGTAATTGGTAAGCTTGTGCAAGATTGTAATTGGTAAGCTTGTGCAAGATTGTAACTGGAAAGCTTGTAATTGGTAAGCTTTTAATTTGTAAGCTTGTAATTGGTAAGATTGTGCCAGCTTGTAATTGGTAATCTTGTGCCATCTTGTAATTGGTAAGTTTGTGTAACTTTGTAATTGCTAAGCTTGCACAAGCTAAAAATGAACCAAGTATATTTTTGCTGGCTTGCAAATTAGGCTAGCACAAGCTTGCAGCATGGTTTCAAATCAGAGTTTATTGCAAAAATGGTGACTTACCATCTTCGCTTTCAAATGTTATGTAAGCTATTTCATCTGTTTCCTTGTACTCAAAGTTTACAATCTCATCTCCTCCTGAGCGTTTTGTGTTTTCAAAGTAGAGCTGAAGGGTACTAAGGATTTTGTTGCTCACGCCTCTAACTTCAATAGTGCAGTGAGGTACAGATTCTTCAGGTTCTTTGCTGGTTGTCCGAGACAAATTACGGGCAGATTTACGTTTGGGTGGTACATACAATTTCACATTAAGACTGCAACCCCCTACAACATGCTCTCGTTTGGCCACATTTCTTGCAACTGAAAAATATGTACAAACAATTATTACCTTTGGAATGAAACAACATTTGATGCATAAATTAAGAAAGTTTAAAGAAAGAAAAAAACAATTTACAAGTTGTATTACCTGAAAATACCAGAAATTGACTGATGCTTCCATATTTGCATGTATCTTTACATTATACAAATTTAGGCACAAAAACAAATACAATACACAAGGTCCTGAAATGAAAATCCACAAAATAGAAGGCAAATAGGATATTAAAACATAATTAATTAATGTTTTTCAAGACAATATATCTATCAGATGGCATAATTGTCAAACTCTATTCAGACTTTGAACATGCAGTTTCTTAACACAGATTGACTGCTCTGGTGATGTAAGTGGTTAGAGTGTCCATCTGGATGTGGGAGGTTGCAGGTTCAAACCCTGGATGAGTCGTACCAAAGACTTATAAAATAATACTAGCAGTTGCCTCAATTGGTGCTCAGCATTAAGAGGTTAGTTCTGGACTGGTGTCAGTATGGTGTGACAGGGTGAATATTGATGCTGCTTGTCTGTGGCATGATGCCCCAGTGCTAGACATCATCATAACCTGCCACTCTGAAGACATCAGAGTGAAATGATGAAAAATGCTAAAGCTACATTAAAAAAATCCAAATAACACACCCAAATACTCCTAGCACAGATCAATCCACATTAGTCAAGGATATTTCTGTGAAATCATTCTGCAACAAGTCAGAAGTCATTCATAGTAAAAATGCATTACACTTGATGGGTGTTCATTGAATACTTTGGAAAAATTATAAATGCAAGAAAAATAACTTCCATAATAGAGATTTATAAAATACAACTATATAGAGAGAGAGAGTTTCAACAATATATCAATTCATTTTTATTAGAGTTGGACATAGGTATGACAGTCTAAAGAAAAGTTGACAGTTTAAAAATGCATGACACCTAACTTTGATAACAAGCTTATTTCCATAACAATATTTAAGAAAATCAATTTATATTATTGTGAGGAGGATCAAGTTAATGGGTAATGATTCCACAATAGTACCAATAATTTCAGTCATGTGAAATATTTTGTTATTGTAGTGAGAACTTTTGATTTCCAAGCAACAAGCTGACAAGTTTTCAACCGTTTTATGATGTTGGCAATACATTTCATCCTAAACCTATTACACTTCTAAGTGTTGCCAAATGAGGTATATCTTGTGATAAATGTTTGAATGATGAAACAATATTTTTAAATTGATCAAAGCATTATGAAAACTGATTTCTAAAGAAAAGGCTGATATTACAGTGCTACAAAATAGCTGAATCATCAAAAGAAAATTTGCTAATGTTTTACAGCTGATCACAAGTTAGCTGTACATTTTGTATAATGGACTAACAAAGTTATGGGTCGATAAAATACAGGTAAGGTTTTATTTTAAATAAAAAAACAAAAACAGAAATCAAAAGCATATCAGTAATGGAAGAAGTGATTCCTCTGTTGTTTGTCTCTGAAAAACATAAAATTTTCAAGACCAAGAATCAAATAAAAGAACTGATCAGAATCCAAAAGATCAGTGAAATCTGAGAAGAATTGCTACTGGAAATATCCTATTTAAATGATATTCTTGAATTCATCAAAGGAACAATGATAAACCAGGAAATAAACCCTAAAATTACATAAAACTGATTTCTTTTACCAGCCAAGCCCCATCAGTATAATATTAAATCTCACAAAAGTATTGATTTGTAAAATGTGTCTTTGTGCAAGTTTATTTCTCTCTCATACACACACACACACACACAAATTGCATGCTGCTTCAATGGAAAACTAAATTTATCAATCAATCTTTCAGTCAAAGTGTTCCTGTGAGGTTCATTTGAACCATTTAACACACAATAATTGTTGTTTTGCTTAATGTTATTTGGACATATGATTTAGATTGGAAGTTGTTTTGTTTAAATTTAATTTTCCTGATTTCAAGAATGTTCCATTTCATGCCACCCTACCTGGCACTGTACATTTATATGCATATCAGCAATTACTTAAAATATCCTGAAAAATAAACATTTACTTTTCCAAAGATTTATTACAATTATCCTTATCATTTTTATTCTAATAGTGATAAGGGTTTTTTATATGGATAATAATACATTTAAATGAAATAGCAAAAAGTAGATCCTTTTCTAATGTGTTTCTACAGACTATGATTATTCAAGTGTGTGAATGTAATTTCATTTGCTATTAGTCTTGTAAATATTACAGTACCAGTCCACATAAACTGGAATCAGTTCATCTACCTATGAAACCCAGGGTGGCAGAGTGGTCCAAAGTTCCCACCATTACAAATCATTGCTATCTCACTTCTGTCTTTGTGGGTTTAGGCCAATGTGGATATGTGAGAAAGTTTGTCAGTAGCTTCTTGTGGGTTGACTGTCATGTGTAGCTTATCCTGTGCTGAAAAGTGGCATTAAACCCTACTACAACAATTATACCTGTATATTAGAGGGTTTACATTTTAGTCTGATCCATAATGAAGATGTTAAACCAAATTTCTGAGATGATGCCTTTCACTTTAATATGGTTTCCTTATTGCGTTTTGTATCTTATATGTTTTCAGCATGTTTTTATGTTTTCTGATTTCATTGTTTTTGTCATTTGTTTTTCTGTAGTGTAGTCATATCATTATTGATGGTGTAAAGCACTTAGAGCTTCGAAAGATTAGGCGCTATACAAAGTCCTCATTATTATTATTACTATTATTATTAATAATAGATGGCATATTTTTCTTGTTTTGTTTACCTTTGAGATCTTTTTAATTTTTATGTGAGTAATACAGTTTAAAATAAATGTTATTTATTATATCAGTATCAGAGAGTGAACGACTAGTTAAACATCATACTCCCAATATTTGACAACTGAACTTATACCAATCAAAACATCCATGGTTATCTAAGCAAGAAAAAAATATGCCTCATAGTTCATGCAGCAAACTCAACCTTTAACTAAGAACACTGAAAGCTCTAATTGCAAAGATCTCTTTTGGACTAAGAAGAAACTAGTGTCAAGAAATAGATGTACACTACTTCCAACAATCTTCTCTCTGGTCAGATTTGGAGACCTGTTTGCAAATTTCTTCTCTGACAATGTTCAATCTATTAGACAAAAGCTTGACAATACAATTTCATTTGTTTCACTACCACCATACAATTATAGGGGCCCCGAGTGGCCGAGTGGTCCAAAAAGAGCTCTCTGTTATGGATCACTGCCATCTCACCCGTCTGTGTGGGTACTAGTCTAAGATTCGGCTAATGTAGTTCTGTGAGAAAGCTTTCCAGTAGCTTCTCGTGGGTTGGTGGTTTTTTATGGGGGTTTTCCCAGGTTCTTCCTCCTCCAATAATACTGGCCGCCATGTATAGCCTATGATGTGCTGAAAAATGTTGCTAAACCCTACAACAACAACAACCATACAATTGTGACACAGAATATATTTACAGCCACCCTTAACAGCATTTGAACCTGTCTCTATGGATTTGGCACTTATAGTTGTGATAAAGAGTGCTCAAAAATCATGTGAGCTTGATCCAATCCTGACATCACTGCTGCCTAAGTGCTATTTCCTTTAGTAAATGATGCTATCCATACTTCATATTCATCCTGGCAATTCTCATCCTTCCTTCAAAACTTCCATTGTAAAGCCTCTGCTTAACAAACTGACACTTGACCCTTATTATTTAAAGAACTACTGCCCTTTTTCTAACCTCACCATCATGTATATATAAAAATTCAGAAAAAGTTTTTCAATCCCAACTTGTACTTCATCTGAATTCACACAGTCTTTTAGCAGTAGTCTGAATATTATCCAAGTACTGAAACTGCACTTCTGAGAGTAGTCAATGACCACTCTGCTTTGGATAGTGGAAATATTCCACTCCATATGATCCTTGACTTGTCTGTGGCATTTGACACAATAAGCCATGATATATTACTTTTCCATCTTCAACATATATTTGGTATTCATGATATAGTCTAACCATTGCTCAAGTCCTATTTAGTCAAAAGGACACAAATTGTGTCTGTAAATGGAACACATTCTAGCCCATTCACAAATTCTCTCTCTCTCTCTATCCAATTTTATCGTCTTAGTTCCCTTGGTTAGGGGTCTGACGTTTTCTGGCAGACAGCAAGCCCAGTCTCCAGGCATCACGATTTTGAGGATCGATTTTGGTCATCTTCCATGTCTCGCGGTCATGATTGATTGTTTGCTTCCAAGTTTTCTTGGGTCGGCCAGCTTTCCTTTGGCTTTCCACCTCCACATTTCTACACCTGTTAATCCAAGCATTGCTTCTCTCTACATGACCTTACCAGCGTAACCGGTTGGCCCTTAGGAGTTCACGAAACTTACCCCATGCTGACTTTACCCTTATGGCTGAACTGAGTTCACATCCACCTCCAGCACTCAACATATCACCCAGGTAGCAGAAGGAGTCTACTACCTCCAGAGTGTAATCCTCCACTTTCACCTCATTGTAAGGTCGACCCTCAAGTGGGCGTACCTGCCCCAGACACCTCTTACACTTGTAGTTGGGGTCTGGTACCAGTTTTCCACACAAGCCACTACACTTTTTGTGCACCCATAGGGCACATAGGCTGCATTGTATGGCATTGGACCTGACACCATTCCTGTACACAGCACATGGGTACTAACCGGAATCTTTCAATGGTTGTAATTCTGAGCCACTGACCATCACTTTTGTCTTTGATAGATTCACTCTCAATCCTTTGGCTTCCATACCACTTTTCCACATTTTCAGCTTCTCCAGCAATAGTTCCATAGTCTCTGCTATGATGACCAGATCATCTGCATACAATAACTCCCATGGGCATCCTGTCCGGAACTCTCTGGAGAGAGAGTTGTGTCTGTAAATGGAACACATTCTAGCCCATTCACAAATTGTGTCTGTCAATGGAACACATTCTAGCCCATTCACAAATTGGGTCTCTAAATGGAACACATTCTAGCCCATTCACAAATTGGGTCTCTAAATGGAACACATTCTAGCCCATTCACAAATTGGGTCTCTAAATGGAACACATTCTAGCCCATTCACAAATTGGGTCTCTAAATGGAACACAATCTATATTTTCTTTGGTGTTCCACAAGACTATTCTTTCTATACACTCAGACACTCTTAATTTTCATATATCTACATCTTAAGTTTTACCAATTTATGTTAATGACAATCAAATATACAAATCTAGCTGACCAACTTAAGCTGAGGTTATCATCCAAGGCTTGCAGAGGTGCAATTCCAATGTAAAGTCATGGATGACATATAATACTCTGCAGATGAATGATAATAAAAATGAAGCCATCCTGATCACCACACAAAGTCTTTCTCACTCTCATCCTTTACCTCAATCAGTAAATGTCAGCAATACCAACATTAAATTTACAGTCAGTACAAAACCTTAGAATGCAAGGCTAAATATCTGGAGGTGAGATGTATCAGCTCCATTAACAGGTTTCATTTTGGCTGATGCCATTAAATTACTTGTGTGTTCCTTAGTACTTTCAAAACTGGACTATTGTAATTCACTTCTACCTGGTTTGTCTCAGCATTATTCAAACTTCAAATAGTTTAAAACACTGTTTTTCATATCATCCTGTACAATGATGAAGTGAACACAATTCCCCATTCCATCTGTAACCTTCACTGACTATCCATTTGATCCAGAATCAAACACTATATCTATTTACCATGCTTCATTGCACTGACTGGCTCCAATTAAATATACCTAAATGACCTTACTTGGGTATACAACCTATCTTGAAACTTACGCACCTTTTCTGACACTCAGATTCTCATTGTTCCAACTCAAAAAACAATGTATGGACAATGTCTTTTGCATACCAGGGCACAGCTCAATAGAATGAACTGCCCCTATACCTCAGACACAAGGACACCACTGTGATTTTAAAACTGTGCTCTTAAAACTCAAGAGGGGTGAGAGGACTTGGAAATCAATATTTTAATATTAATATTCTAATGGATGATCAGGAAACTATAAGCCCATAATGACTAGGTGCTGAGATTTCTTGACACTGATGTGCAAAATTGTCCTAAACATTTTGTATGCCAGATTTGGCTCACCTTTCCAAATGTAGCCATAGCTACCCATATTTGTCTCACTAACAACTTTGAGAATGCAAATCTCATTACTGAGATATACGATTCTAATTAATGATAGGACACTGTAAGAAAAGTTAATTTTTCACAACACATAACATTTCTAACAAACTAAAATCATCTGTAAAGATCAATACAAGTTGTACCTTCTTCACTTGCAAATGTAATGAAAATTATTCGATCCATTTCAACTGGTTCAAACTTGATGATCTCAGCTCCTCCAGATCTCTTTGTATTTTCAAAATACATTTGCAAGGTCTCTTCGGACATTGTTTTGTAACCTCTGACCTCTATGGTACAAAGAGGCTTATCTTCCTCTTCCTCTACCTCCATAGCTGGTGGTTTTTTCTTTGGTAAATGTAATGTCACAGTCAGCCTTTGACCATCCACAGTATGTTCTCGTTGCAGGACACTTGACACAACTGAAAAATGTTATTATATTATATAAAAATATGCTAAAGATGTGAGAGAATAAATTTTAACATAATACTGGCTTCATGCAAGTCTGAAATCACAAGCAGTTCAACAAAATATATCTGGTTCTAAAACATTAAGTTTTAGTCAGTTGGTCTGAATGATTCCTTCCACCATTTGCCAAAAATGAACCATGGTTGCATAACCTAATTTGATTATTTTGAGGAAAAATACTGTCGTCAATGTTAGTAAACAGCATAACAGTTTATCATAGTATTGACATGACAGTTTATCTTAGTACTGACATGACAGTTTATCATAGTACTGACATGACAGTTTATCATAGTACTGACATGACAGTTTATCATAGTACTGACATGACAGTTTATCATAGTACTGACATGACAGTTTATCATAGTTATATACTGCAATTATCTCTAAAGCTGCAACCTTTGCACATGTAAAAGTCTTAATTTAGCTTAATTACTTAACTTGAATGTCAATATATGAATCAATAAGCCGTTGTTTCAAATCAAAGAAATCCATCTGTTTTCTTGGAAATGGGTCATTTACAGTTGCTATAAATAGAAAATTAGGTCTATGCTTGACAAATTATTTATTATGCTTTTTTCAAGTAGCTGTCATTGATTTCAGAATATTCTTAAATTTTTAAGGTGAGTGGAATTAAACAAATATTAATATAAGTGACAATCACATCAATATATTGCTTTATTTTTAATATACCAGAAACCAAAATCCATACACAGATGAGCATAAGATGTAATATGTAGGAAGGTCAATATTGTATTGCCTATACAAGTAAAATCATTTAAGTTGTCACATATAGTATAATACATGTATGAGCTAAAAGCTACTTAGTAAATCATGTATAGAATATAAAATGAACTTACTTATCCGACCACGGTTGACGCTAAATAGTAATATAAACTAGTTTTTTACATTACACAAAAACCTACATATAAAATAGAACTGAAGCATTATTAGTGATACTACATTTTACAGTATCCATTAAAACACAACAGAGGTCTAAGAAACACTTAATCAAGTGTATTTGGGTGCAAATATTTTATCTGGGAGACAGAAAATACTTGGGCAGGAGTTCTTCATATATATGACATAGCTTGGCGGGAAATTCAAAAACTTGCCAGCTAGTCTTGCTTCAAACACATGCTGAATGTGAAAATATGTTTATCAATTGTTAATTTTAGCTGTGCTGATATTTAAAATGACAGAATTCTGTGGTTCAAAGGCCCCCAGATATACACATTGTCATACATCAAAAGAACAGGACATAAAGCTATCATGGCAGCAAGTTCAAAGACTTTGATTAGATGATGTAAACAATTCTGATGTTTACAAGGACTAGAATTCAGAGGCAGAAAGACCAAGAGAATGTAGATGTGTTCATTCTGATTTACATCAAATAGAAAAAATGTCATTTGTAAAATACGGATAAGTATTTTAGACTTAAATCGCAAATGACAAAGATTGTAATGAGATTTAGAAAAAATGATGAAGTTGCTAGAACTGACGGTTCATATGGAACAGTGTGAGAAAGTGTGACATGCTTGGCTTTGTAACTGGAATAAGGTATTTCCTTGATTTGACAAACTTCAGTCTTACTCCAATGGACAAACAAGAAGTCAGTGGTGTCAAGAACTGAAAAATTAATCTCAATGACAGTCACTGCATGGTTCTTCTTGTTTGGACATTTAGCCACTTCATGTATGCACAAAATGTGTTTATGGGGACTGCAACTTTTGCTGGTGGTAGTCTTATATTTACCAAGTTTTAAAATCCAAGTGAGATCTCTGAGACAATGGTACTTGTAAGAAAAGTCCTATGACATTCTTTACAATAATATCAGTCAAATGTCTTGTATACAAAATCAAATTAAGATAAGGTACTATAGAAACTTAGCTATATGTATCCTGACTCAGTGGAAATTACACACCAATGTTAAGTGAGTTTTCTATATCATGTACCACACCAGCACTATTAATACAGTTATCACAATGTAATGGGACACTATAGTGATCTGTGCAGGTATGTACCAAAGACACCTAAGTGTGTAAAGATGCAATGTGGCAACATATAAATTTAGAAAACTTTTTTTTATTGGCAATAGGAAGAAGAGAAAGGTTGGAAATTTATAGATGTAGTATACATGTACTTCCCTTCAAAGACAAGACTCCTCCAATTAGGTTTCAGGTCAAAAACTTCCAAACTGATTCAAAGGATTTTGCAAGGCAGCATACTACTCACCTTGAGCAGAATTAGTAACTGACAATTCCACAGGTTTTGGCATCTTGGGGAGACCACTTTATCTGCCACCTAGGTGGGCAGATAAGATTTAGTTCTTAGCTAAAGTTTTAGCCTAGAGGGCTGGATTTGCAAAGTGGTAGTAATTCTCCCGATGCATTATTATCGGTTAATGTAATTTGAAAAAGAACCATAAAATCCAAAGGTCATTTTAAAGTCCAACAAAATAACACATCCTTTGCTTTCAAGATATAGCTTCTACACAAAGTACATGGGCCCATTTAGATCAAATATAAAAACCCTGCTGTGGAAATGTTAAAAACCTATGGATGCTCAAACTTACCATTGGATTTACTTGTTTGATGTAAACACATTTATGATATTGTTGATGAAGAATCCCATATTCAATAAATAGCTACATCCTAGAAGGGCTCAAGTAAAATTCATGTGCTGAATAAATAAGGCTCTAAAACTGATATAAAATATTTATAAAATAGCAAAATAAATAAAGTGATTAATAAAATTTGCATTTATGTTAAATGTTTTTCTACATGTATCATGGTATATACTGTCAGTTGACAAATTAAACAGCTTCCATAACACCTTGTGGTTGTCATTTACTGTGATTCAGCATGCTCAACTGTACATATTCCGAGGTTTCCTAGGAAATCTTAGACAAATGTTCCTAGAAAAAAAAATGGAGTATTGGTTGCTGACTTTACGTGGTAAGTCCAAAGACTTTTTTTTAAAAACCAATGTCCAAGGTTTTTATTGTCAAATATCCAAGGTTGACCTTGAACTTCCAAGGTTTTTTGTAACCAATGCTCTGAGGTTTCCTACGAATCCTTGGACATGTCCAAGGTTTTCAAGCATTTGGAGAATTCCTCTGACATATCGTCCAAGGTGTCCTAGAACATCATGTCTGAGGTGTCCTAGAACATATTGTCCAAGGTATTCTAGAACATCATGTCTAAGGTGTCCTAGAACTTATTGTCCTATGTGTTCTAGAACATCATGTCTGAGGTATCCTAGGACATATCATCCAAAACATCTTCAGACATATCATTGGGGATTACTGACATATTGTCCAAGGATTCCTTGTTCTTTTAATGTACGAGATAATGTTCGAGGTTTGCTTATATAAACTTGAACAAAATATCAGATTGTCTGAGGTTTCCCAGGTTTTCCTAGAAAAACCATGGAAAACATAAGACATCCAAGGTTTTAGGTCAAAATATATAGTAAAAACTTGGAAAATATAAGACAAACAGTTTATATCCATGATAAATAAAGGAAACAAACCCATTAATAAATATTTAATCCAAGTCATCTTTTATCTAGATGTATGTCACTGATTTTAAGGTTATTTGGGGATAATTATTACTGATGAGATTTCTTTAACATGCTTGTTTGAAACTATAGGCACTCATCTTTAAGGATTAGCAATGAGGACTGCACACAGCAATTACCATTCGGAAAATAATGACATGAATAAATATATGTCCAAATATCAAGTGTGCAAATGAATAAATCAATGTCAAACCACACTCATTTTAAATTTAAGCTTTCTTATATCAATCTGTCTTATCTTTTCTTTCTATTCTCAGCTATGAAATCAAAACTTGCCTTTCTTATATGTCAATATGTTCAATAAACTATCTCTTATTTGATAACTTTATTTATTGGCAAGAGTTAAGAATACGTAAGCCAGAAAATAGGCATAAACCTACCATTTTTATCTGAAAAGGTGACAAGAGCAACACCACCTTCAATAATAACACTGGTGACTTCACTCCCTCCAGATCGTTTGGAGTTCTCAAAATACATCTCAAGCACCTCTTCCAAAGCGTTCTCTGCAAATCCACGAACCTCAATTGTACGACAGGATGGCTCCTCCTCTTCTTCCTCAGTATCCTCCACTTCCTCAACATATTCCTCAACACTAATTTGTTTCTTGAGAAATAACAATGGTGCTTTTTTGAGCACTCTATCGACAGCTGTAAGAAAAACATCTCTTTGGTATGACTTACACTTTTACATTTACAAAACATTCTTAAGTTTTAAGTTAAGCATCAAATAGGAATAACCAGATAATTATTACTTGGTAGTAGCCACTAAGGTATCTAATTCCCAATATAATATTTATCACAATTATACAAATTCCAATACACAATACAATTATTGTTGATGATACATCGCTAATGCTATTCAGCCATTTGTATCTGTATATTATTGTTAATTTTGCATATTAACCTAGCATGTTACCTTGAAATGTTCCATTCTCCATGGATATAGTGACAAACTAGGATGTTGTAATACAATGTTCCATTCACTATGGATAAAGGGACAGACTAGCACATTTTCATGAAATGTTCCATTCTCCTGATGGATATAGTGACAAACTAGGACGTTATAATAAAATGTTCCATTCTCCATGGATATAAAGACAAACTAGGACGTTATAATAAAATGTTCCATTCTCCATGGATATAAAGACAAACTAGGATGTTATAATAAAATGTTCCATTCTCCATGGATATAAAGACAAACTAGGACGTTATAATAAAATGTTCCATTCTCCATGGATATAGAGACAAACTAGGACGTTATAATAAAATGTTCCATTCTCCATGGATATAAAGACAAACTAGGATGTTATAATAAAATGTTCCATTCTCCATGGATATAAAGACAAACTAGGACATTATAATTTAATGTTCCATTCTCCATGGATATAGAGACAAACTAGGACATTACCCTGAAATGACAAACTGGGATGTTATAATGACAAGTTCCATTCACCATGAATATAGGAACTAGCACGTTACACTTAAAGGGACAAATTAGTATGTTATCCTGGAATGTTCCATTTTTCCATCAATATAGGGACAAACTAGCACATTACCCTGAATGTTCCATTTTCCATAGATATAGGGAGATACTAGGTTGTTATAATGAAATGTTCCATTCTTCATGGATATAGGGACAAAGACAAATTAGCACATTACCCTGAAATGTTCCATTCACCATGGATAAAGCGACAAACTTATGCATGTTACCCTGAAGTTTTCCATTCACGATGGATATAGAAACTAGCATGTTACACTGAAAGGGACAAACTAGCATGGTACCCTGCAGTTTTCCATTCACCATGGATATAGGGATAAATCTGCATGTTACACTGAAATGTTCCATTCTCCATTGATATAGGGACACACTAGCACATTACACTGTAATGTTCCATTCTCCATGGATATAGGGACACACTAGCACATTACACTGTAATGTTCCATTCTCCATGGATATAGGGACACACTAGCACATTACACTGTAATGTTCCATTCTCCATGGATATAGGGACAAATCAGGACATTATAATTTAATGTTATATTTCACCATGGATATTGGGACAAACTAGCACATTACCCTAAAACCTTTCCCTCACCACAGATACAAGAACAAACTAGCATGTTCCACTTAAATGTTCCATTCTCTATGGATATAGCCCCGGAAAAACCATCGTTACACTGAAATGTTGTATTCAGCGTGGATATAGTGGCAAACTAGCACATATTACACTGAAATGTTCCACTCATCATGGATATAGGGACAAACTATCATGTCATACTGTTATGTTCCACTCATCATGGATACAGGGACAACTAGCATGTCATACTGATATGTTCCATTCAACACGATTTGGAAACACACCAGCAAAAGCAGTGGAGGCAGATATAAATTAAGATTAAACATGTAGCTCCACATAGTCAATTTTGTTGACTTCCAAAATATAGGTAATTGATTGATTCATAGAAAAATACAACTGTTCTATTAATTTCTTTATTTTACTTAACAAAACTTGAATTGCCCATTGAAATTAGACACAAGGATGCATGTGGATCTCAACATCAAAACTATTATGCAACCTTGAGCATATAAAATATATTCCAAGTTTGATGAAAACTGGATTAGAAATAAGGCTTCCAGAGTTATAACAGGTCAAGCCAATCCAATGCAATAATTCTTTTCATATGATGAATCTCGCTCAAGTCCACTGAAGATTTTATGAGCTAAACCCACATACCTAGAATAACCAAAATCAAGTAAGAAATATCACCTCAAGGATGCTAACATGTTCAGCCAATCAGCTGCAAGATCAAGTCAGCTTTATGCATGAATCTCAGTCAACACCAAACTCATCGGAGGTCATGATGATGTACCAGATAAGCTGATATTCCAAGTTTCATACTAACTGGATAAAAAACACAGCATCCACTCAGTGGCAACAAGATTGACAGATTATAAACATGGAGGTCATACCATAAGCTCACTTGGTCTCATGGCATTATAGCAAGGTAAGCTAAAATAAACAGACAAATACATACACAAAGGTAAACAATGTAACAGATATAATCCTGAAATGTAACATAAAAATCTAATCTTGACATATATACCATCTATTTCTTGAAATTCAATGATGGCACTTGATGTTGCTGGATGAAGCTCAATACTCTCAATAGGTCCACCACCATTACGTCGCCTATTTTCAAAGTAGTTCATTAAGATGTCTTCTGTTGTTTCCTCTGGCAGTTTAGTGACCTTGATCTTTCTGATTGGTTCATCTTGCTCATTTTTCTTCACCACTAAAATTGATGATGAATTTATGATCTAACTGAAATATGATTGCAGATTCAATGACTTGTTTGCTTGCAAATTTTCAGTGAAATGTCCTTCAAACTTTTCAAATTTATCTATGTCAAAAAAAGTAAGCTGAAACTGTAATTTAATTCTGACATGTTTTACAACACAAGTTCAATAGGCTTCACTTGTTTATCCATTAGTGGGAATTACTTATTATATTTGAAAATATTTGCCAGCTGAAGCAAATGAAGAAAAAACATGTCTAGCATCATAAAGTTTCAGTGGCAAAGATTAATACAGATCTATCTGCCCAAATAAACATGTAAATGTAAACCTCTGCAATTTTGTATAAGCCCTGAGAAAATGGCCGACTCCTAGATACTTTCACTTCTATGAGCTACACTAATTTGTCAAAATATGTTCAAATATAGATTTTATGTATAACTTGACAGCAAGAGTCCTTCAAAAGGTCATTTTATATTTCACATGACAACAAGAGTCCCTCAAAAGGTCATTTTATATTTCACATGACAACAAGAGTCCCTCAAAAGGTCATTTTATATATATCCCATGACAACAAGAGTCCATCAAAAGGTCATTTTATATATATCACATGACAACAAGAGTCCATCAAAAGGTCATTTTATATATATCACATGACAACAAGAGTCCCTCAAAAAGATATTTTATATATATCACGACAACAAGAGTCCCTCAAAAAGTCATTTTATATATATCACATGACAACAAGAGTCCCTCAAAAAGTCATTTTATATATATCACATGACAACAAGAGTCCCTCAGAAAGTCATTTTATATATATCACATGACAACAAGAGTCCCTCAAAAAGTCATTTTATACATCATATGACAACAAGAGTCCCTCAAAAGGTCATTATGCCTTTGCCTTTTTATATTATTAATTGCTCCAAGTATGTCTAATGTAATGATCGCATAATGGCTACCAGCTAACAAATAAAGTCACCATTTGCAAACATTTGATTGTCCAGTAAGACAAAACTTGTTGAAAAAACAAAAAGTAAATGAGACTTAAATTTAAAGGCAGTTTATTAAAATGCTAATAAAGTCTTATTTATTGTATTTGTTCTTTTCTAAGAAGCTTGCTGCTTTAATGCCATATTTAAAAAGTAGCGATTTAAAAAAAAGCTTTGGTTGACAAAATCCATGCAAAGCGTTTTGTGTACCATCACCAAATGGAATACTGTACCCTTATTGGTTGACTGATAATAAGGTTAACAGTTGGCAGTGCATCTCATTTTGTCACCCAGTGAAAGAGCAGTATTCCAATCAGTGTGTTGTACTTAAATATTAGGCAGGGAGATCATGACCATGTAGAGCAGTAGCATAGGAAAATTGTCTGGCATTCCTTAAAGGTATTGCTAGTAAGGCAAACATAGGATAGATGTATGAACTTGAATGCCTGATGTTAAACACTGGTACCGAATTTATTATGCTCTGTGAAATGAACCTTGAAACTTGTATTTTTTGTAAAATAAAATTAAAATATTACATATATGACTTATATGGCCAGTTGCAGATGCTTTATCTGCTCGGGAAATGGACGCACCCACCCAAACATGAGTCTCCTGCTGCCTTGCAGGCTGGCTTTGGTTAGCCACAGGCTAAGGGATTAAACCTTAAAAGAAAATCTGAAGTGGAGACCCTAAGGCATATGAAATCCTTGGTCTGGAGAGGGATAGGCTCTGCAAGTCTACTTTTGCCCAAGATACACTGATAATGCTGGACATATCTAAAGTTGTTCTACCAGATTGGAGGTGACATGTGTGCTACTGTTACTTCGCATAAAATCATAGCAAGAGACAGCATCGCTATCACCACCTGGAACATTAAATCTCTGCTGCAAATTGGAAGACCGCAACAGTTGACACATGAGATGAAACACAACACATGGCACATTCTGGGACTCTGTGAAGTCAGATGGAAAGCCCTAAGAGAACACCAAAATAAAGATGGGCATATATTCTACTATAGTGGAGAGTTGGACAAGTCCATAAATTGAGTAGGTTTCCTTGTAAACAAAACCATCAAGGGATCTGTGCTTGAATGTTGCCCCATATTTAGCAGAATTATCTCCATTCATCTGAAAGCATCTCCCTTTAACATCACAATTATCCAAGTCTATGCACAAACTACTGATCATGATGATGAAGAAATAGAGGTGTTTTACAACAAACTCCAGGGTATTATAAACATGGTTAGTAAAAAAGACATCCACATCATCCAAGGAGACTGGAATGTCAAGTTGGCATAGATGCTCTAAAAGACTGGGATGACCATTGTGGACCTTCTTTCAATGAGCTTACCAATGAAAGAGGGTGACGGATGCTTGAGTTTTCAACCTACATCAACTTGTTACTAGCCATCACCCTGGAACAACATAAAGCTTCAAGATGCTGGACATTGCACACAGGGTGACGGATGCTTGAGTTTTCAACCTACATCAACTTGTTACTAGCCATCACCCTGGAACAACATAAAGCTTCAAGATGTTGGACATTGCACACACCAAGTAGAACCCATCTTAACCAGATCGACTACATACTGATTCAAAACCATTACTGATCTGGCATCAATAGAGCAAAATAAAGAACATTCCCAGGTGTTGATGTTGGGACTGATCATGACTTCATCATTATGAAATTCCAAGTGTGGCTGAAAAGTTAACAATTCAACGAAAATCAGGCTCAAACTCAACCTTGAATTACTGAATGACACCGATATCTGCAAATCATTCCAAGCCATACTTGGAGGAAAATTTGCTCCACTCCTGGGTTTAGAAGAGATTCTGAATCTGTGTGATGCCCGAAGAGACCTCAAAAACACTAGAGATAGAGAGCAGTCTGATAAAGAATTGTGAAAAACCTCACCAGACAGAAGCAGCCAAAAATAAGTACCATTCAAGACGAAAATGGAAAATGCTTCACAGAAGCAAGCGACATTGCAGAAAGATGGGCTGAGTATTGTAAATAACTCTACAGCCATCCATCCACATGAGACCCAGAGGTGCTGCTTTAAGTTCAAAACTCCACAAATGATGATGATTTTCCCATTCTCAAAGAACAGGTGGAGTCAGCAATAAGAGCAGTGAAGAATGGTAAGGCAGGTGGAGTAGACATTGTCCCAGCTGAACTTGTCAAGATTGGTGGGGAATCAGTGATAGAGCTACTAACAACAATCTGCAACAAGATCTGGCAGACAGGTGAATGGACAACACAGTGGACCCAGTCACTGATTATAACACTCCCCAAGAAGACAATCTCCAGCTGTTCCAAAATTACAGAACTATCAGTTTGATCAGCCATGCTAGTAAAGTGATGATGAAGATCATCTTGAACAGACTGAAACCACAACCAGAAGAAATAGTTGCAGAAGAACAGGCAGGGTTCCAGAGTGGAAGAAGCACAACAGAAAAAATATTCAATCTTAGGGTTCTGTGTGAAAAGTACTCGCAACATTAACATGACATCTATCATGTGTTCATAGATTTCAAAAAGGCATTATGGTTAAAAATGAAGTACAACATGGGTCTAAATACCATCTAGCAGCTGTATGCCAAGGCTACCAGACTGAGTGCAGTAATTGTTCAAGATTCTGTGGAGGACTGGTTCAAACAACAGTTGTAGTACAGTAAGGCTGTCTCCTGTCACCCATGCTTTTCAACAGCTACATAGAGTACATCATGAGCGAAGCCCTGGAAAACCACCATGGGACAGTCAGTATTGGAGGGCATAACATCACCAACATCTGCTTTGCAGACGACATTGATTGGCTGGCAGGCAGTGAAGACGAGCTTGCCACCTTAGTGAAGAACCTGGATGAAACATCTTCCAGATTTTACATGGAGATAAGTGCATAGAATACAAAGCTGATGACAAATAGTGGCAAACAAATCTCAACCAAGATTAAAGTCAGAGGTTATGAACTGGAAAGAGTGAGCCATTTCAAATATCCTGGTTTCGTAATCACTGAAGGGGATCAAAAGTAGAAATTTTGTCACAAACAGCACAAACAATAGCAGCTATGTCAAAGCTAAGACCCATTTTGCGAGAAAAGAATATCTGTCTGAAAACTAAAATCAGACTATTGAGAGCACAAGTAATCTCAGTCTTTTTGTTTTCATGTGAGGCCTGAACCCTGACAGCATAATTACAACAAAGAATCCAGGCACTCGAAATGAACCATCCTTGGCATCTCTTACATGGAACACATCACAAAAAGTGCATAGCACGATCAGGCACAAAGTAGGCCATTATGAAGACCTCCTCACTACTGTCAAAAAGAGAAAGCTGAAATGGTATTGGAATGTCACTAAAGCCAACAGTCTATCCACAACAGTACTGCAGGGCAGCATCTAGTGTGACAGTAGGAGTGGTAGACTGAAAAGAAAGTGGACTGATAACATCACAGAATGGACCAGAAAAATTTAGCGGACACACAGGCATTGGCACATGATCGAGACAAGTGGTGGAAGGAACTGTCAGATGTTCAGCTGCACAGTGCCTCAATGACCACACTAGGTCAAGAGACTGATGATGATGATGATATAACTTATAGGTAAATTGTAGGCAACACTATGAGGCCGTATGATTGATATCAATGATCTTGAGCCAAGTTGTTTTTTGTTTATGCTTTTTTGCTTATCATTATTCATAGACAAGAAAATTAGTGACTTATGTCTCACACACAACAATGGTACTTTTGCCTGTCATTATTTAAACACAGTGAAATTAGTTACATATGTCTCATACACAATATTGGTACTTTTGCCTGTCATTATTCAAACATGGGATTTATTGACAGATGTCTCACATACATCAATGGTACTTTTACTTGTCATTATTGAACATGGGAATTAGTGACAGATGTCTCACACACAGCATTTTTCTTTTACCTGTCATTATTCAAACACAGGGGAATTAATGACAGATGTCTCACACACAGCAATGGTACTTTTGCCTGTCATTATTCAAATACTGAGGAATTAGTGACAGATGTCTCCCACACAGCAATGGTACTTTTGCCTGTCATTATTCAAACATGGGAATTGGTGACAGATGTCTCCCATACAACAATGGTACTTTTGCCTTTCATTATTCAAACACAGGGAGAGATGCAATAGGTTGCTGGTAGAGTGTCTGGCTTGTAATCCAAAAGTTGCAAAAGTATTGAACATACTTTTTAAGCCCTGGTGGATCGCTTGATGTGTCCTTGGGAAAAGCACTTAACTCCTTTTTCCTTGACATTATATAGCCAGTAATTTGTTTATAGTGCTGTTTTAAAAAAAAACAAATAAAGAATATGAAGCAACAATTCAATACATAAATATGTCAAGCACAGACTGGTATAGCCATCATCCAAAATCAATTTAAGATATAGAATTGTCACTAGCTAATATCCATGGCCAGATATATTCACTTATGAAAATTACAGCATGTATTTCCTATTGTACTGTTTGTAAAACTAGGATAAATAGGTAGCTAGGGATTATTTTTCAAACATTGTATATTATAAACATTAGTATATAGAATGTATTGTGCATTTCAAGTACTGGGCAAAAACCTTCCCAATTATATGCATGAATCAATTTTGGAAATTTTCACCAAACACTTTTAATTTTATTTTTACTCTGGGGGAAAACGTGCTAGGGTCAGCAACAAAATTAGGAATGGTCATCTGACCATACAAATACACTTGGATAGTAGACAGTAGGATGGATTTACCTCCCTTACGCATACTCTATATCACACTTTCCATATTTACTTTAATTTTGCTTATTGTAAATATACAATGGTGATGACATAGCCAAGTTATCTATACTTTCATCTTTTGCTTTTTGGCTCCCACAAGTTCATCATTATTCTACCCATAAATATGATTAACAATGTATCACAAAGTCCTAGATTTTATGCCAAATTAATAGCTCTCCCAAAAGTTAAATATTGTGTAAAAACAAATAAGGAAAATTTTTAATCAACAAGAAAATAATCTGAACTAGGTATATTTTCATTTTATCCATACAAAATATTCAACCAGTGGAATATCAGCCACTACTGAAAATATTTAGCTGTGGAATATTTCAATATTATTTACCAAAAAGCAAAATTTTCAAAAAGGTAATATTCTTTCATGGAAAATATTATTAATATGAAAACCACAAAAGGCAGAATGGATATAGATTGAAAAGCATAATTACATGAACTATGGATTTACTTTATTAAAAACCTTTCAATCTTTTATAATTTGTTGGTTCCTTTAAACCATACATTAACAAATCTAAATACAGTGGGACCCCACTATAACATGCCCCGTTATAACACAAATTCGGATATAACATGGTCGTGACATGGCTCCCGAAATTTCTGGTAATTTATTACAGGTATTTTTCTCAAAGACCAAAAAAAAGTCTTTTAAGTATGAAAAATAAAATACGTCAAGAGTTTAATTATCATTCTCATACTCGTCTAAAAAGTGCGAGAAAAAAAAAACGTGTAGAAAATGTATTATCATTTTGGGGAGGAAATCACACACAAAATCGAATATAAAATAATCGTTGTATGGCTCCTAAAATTTGTGCCAGAATAAACATCAAAAATATGAACCAATTGCTGGGCCTACTGAGAACTTTGATCTTTGTTTATTGTTGAAAAATGACAGCTCATAATTGTCAATATTATTATTACTGATCCCTGAGCAATGAAGTCATCGTGTCTACTTTGTGTTTGTCTTGAATGCATTCCGAATACAATCATTGCTCTAATAATCTCTGATATATGTTCTCTTAATTTCATACAAAACTAAGCAATAGCCAATGCATTGGGTTGATAAAAGATTCTCACCAGAATGTATAAATCAATTAATTTAAGTACATTGTTTATCATCAAAGTGAACTGCCGAGCTAAACTTGTTCAAATCAGGGGGAAACGATTTATACAGCATCAAAGAAACAAAAGCCGCCAACATGTGTGCGTGACTTGGCGGTGTTGTTTTATGTAATCTGTTGACTAGTAAATTCGAATTCTGCAACTGAGAACTATAATTGACTTTGCCAAGAGCAAACGGGACATTGGCAGAAAACAGCTAAAAATCAGAGTTTTTCAAAAAATAATAACTACTGACAGATGAGAAATGTAATGGTATAAAAAGTATATGACACAGAGGTCTCGGAAATGCATAATTACGCATATTTGAATGCAAATATTTGATCTGGGACACATAAATCAATCCACGCAGGAGTCCTCCGTTAGGGTGCATCAAATGCCCCATATTTTTTTTAACTTCAATGGATCATTTTGTCCCTTGTCTAGTTTTTTTTTATATGAAAAAAGAAAATTTATGGCAAAGTTTGGTGAAGTTTGAAGTACATTTAGGTGGTCCACCATTCAAATGAATTTTTTGTCAAAATATCGAAAACTCGCCATTTGGCTCATATTTCCAGTTTTTCCACTCATTTTAAACATGTCATTATGTTATATAATATTGCATGCAGAGTTGTATATAGATATTGCAATAGTACATGCTCAGTTTTTATCTGATTATATTCAATAGTATGATGCTAAATTTATACAACGGGTGTTAGAAGTATTTATTATATAACAAATTAACCATTCACTACATCTTTTAACATTTTTCAACTCATCGGAGACAATAGTTTCATCGCAATGAATTCAGACAGTATATGTTGTTTTCAAAATTTTTCTAAATGATTTGTTCAATGTTTAAAATGTTAAATATAGTTTAATATATTCTACATTCAGCAATGTTTTAAAGTCAGTGGTAGATATTTGGTAGATTCTTCAGTTAGTCGCTATGTCCTTTGCATTTTCTCAAGTTGGGCTGTTCTTTACGGTCCTTCTCAACAACTTGCAGCACGTTCTGGTAATGTTCTTCACCCCTTGCTGATGCCAAGAAATCTGAGCTGAGCTTAACACCTCTCTCAGCACAGTCACTGACAACGTTCAGCAATTGAAGGTTGCTGAGAGAAGCTTGGTACGCAGCAGAATTTGGCCAGTTCGCAACTTCTTAGTCATGAACTCAGCGTTCAGCTGAAGAAGAATGAATGTGTACCAGGAATCAATACTAGCAAAATCAGCAAGAGTTGTGGTCAGAGTAACAGTTGCTGGAAACTTTGGCTTGCCAAAGCCTGTTCCAAACCGGTTTTGTGGTGCCAAGAGGGCCGTTTCTGGTTTAACAGCCAGCAGACTATCTGCAAGGGCTCGCTGTTCAGCGTCAGGCACCTTACTGCTCCAGAGCAAGAGGAATCATCTCTGCAGTCAGGTACCAGAGATGCAGTTTGAAGGCATGCAGTGCACTCTGAGAGACATCTCGATTCACGACCTTGTACTGCAATAAAGACTTGTACAACTGCAGGTCGTTCCACGGTGCATCTACCGCTGAATTGCACGTCATCCACCTGCTGCTGTAGACCAGTGTTGCGAAGTTCACAAACGCCCTCACCTTTGGAACTTGATGCAGTGTAGTAATAGTGTTACGTGGTAGTTGTTGAATTTGCAGCTCAAACAGGCATATCTTAATCGAATAGATGAGTTTAGCCATCAATCTGGCTTTGTGTAAGGCTCCTGGTCGCTTGAAGGTGACAGGTTGATCTTCAGTTTCTCCATCAAGGAACACTGTGCACAGCTCAGCAAATTCTTGATAATCATCTCAGCGTAGCGAAAGCTCTGATTTGGCAAGCTGGAGAACACTGGTTCGACATGTATCTACAATCTGAAGTGCCTTGTGGTTGAATGATGTCAAGTTCAATTGAGATAGCTGTTCATCATTGCTTTTAGATGGCACCGTCAACATTTGGAATCTCTGAAGAAATCGTGTAAACAAGGTGACATCTGGAGACTTGGATGCCTCAATCTTCAGATCATCGAAAACATGAGACAGGATAATCTCACCAACATGGTGACGACAGGCTGACCAAAGGAGAGCTCATCCAAGCTGCTTTTGGACTGTCACACAGGCTGCAGTTACGTGACCTGTATTCGATGCTGTGGTATCGAATGTCATATTCACAACAGACTCGGTACATTGCCATGATGAGAGCAAACCTATTGTCAGATCAGCAATTATCTCTCCGGACTTTCTGTCTGTTCCAGGTTGGTATGATGGGACTCCAAGAAACTTCAATTCTGTGGCATTTCCGACGACGATAGTGAGACGTTCTTCTGTGATATTCTGGTTTGACAGTGATGGCATCAGCTTTGAGTCCCAATGCAGGGATACCAATTTTGGCGGGATCCATTGGTCCTTACAATTCTCTGCTATTAATCTTCCTATCTGATGCCTGGACTTATCTGTGGTTGAGTATGATGTGGATATCTTTGAAGTATCACCACCTGCCTCTACCACTAATGCCTCAGTGTATGCAGCTTGTTGCACTGGAGTCATCTTCAGACGTGTGGCTAGTTGAACAAGTTTGGGTCGTTGAATGATGTCGTGAGGGATGAAAGCAGGTGTTCCTGTGCGAGCAGTTTGCTTGTGACTTCACGAAGTTCTTGGTGTGATGGATGGACAAGCAGCCAATGAGCCAACTTCTCCATCACTAACAACATCCTCATCACTGATGCTACTGTCGCTGTTATGGAGTATTTTAGGTGCAGTCATCGACTTCAGGTGACTCTGCATTCTCTTGCGCCACCGTGCTTCCATGTTGTCCGTTTGTTTGCGACGCTGGACTTTGGCTGCAAGGACTTTGTCACGTGGTCCGAATGTTGCCAGACAGTCGGTCTTCATTGACTGCAGGAAAGCGACATCTTCCGGATTTTTGATGAGTTGTTCTGCATTTGCAGGCCACAATGGGAATGTCTGAACTAGCATTTCTGCCATCTTTTTTAGCTTGTTCAGGGAGTTCGGGGCTGATCGACGGCTGATTGGAATTGCTCTCGCTTTAGCATTGTCGTCAAGCAGTTTAATTAATCGTTCGCATGCCCTGCGTTCTGTAATCATCGGAATATGGGCATTCTCATAAAACACAGATACCTTTGACAGGACAATTTTAGCTGCTTCCCATCTGGTACAGTTTTCATGCGCACCATCAGCTAGATGATGCATCAAACACCGCAAGACTTGCAGACATGTAGGCAGACGCGAACCAGTAATTGTTGAGTATTCTGCCGTTATCTTGCTACGAAGACCGAATATTGTAGATGACTGTCTTGTTGGAGGAGTTTTCTGGGACAGGGTAGCCGAACGAGGAGTTGATTGCAGACCTGGAACGGTACTCTATTCACTGCCTTCCATTATTCAACTGGCGTCTGGCAACAACATGAATATAACAGTAGTGATTAACACTTAACAGTCAACATGTGCTAAATCTAACAGCCCTGTAATGACTAATAACAGTTTGCATATAACATTTGTAAAACAGGCTATAGAATTGCAACAACATGAAAGTATAATATAATAAATTCAATAAACATAAAAAAGTTTAATACAAAATTAGATAAAATTGAAATATTTTGTAAAAACTCACTTTCAAAGATTGCAGACTTCACAAACAACTTGAATAAACAAGCAAAGAATAGTTATTTAATCTAATTTAATACCATTGTAAAATATTAAATAAGTAAAGAGGTCAACAGCAAATAACATTCAGCTAAATGAATATCGCAATATAATGCTTCATAATGCAAATCTTGCTACTTGAGGTGGACCCCCTAAACAATGTTGGAATTCGACATAAATTGGCAGTGATTTTTTTTATGACCAAAGGAATGTTCTAAAACTAGGGACATCATAATTGGTTGACATTGGGGCGTTTGATGCACCCTATCCTCCGTACGCATGCAAATAGCTGGGAGACAAAGTTAGTGTTGATTACTTTATCATTTTAGCTGTGCTGATATTTACAGTGACATAATTCAGTGGTTAAAATACAGCCAGTTCTGCCTGCTGTATTTATTAGAGTACATCAAAAGAACATGATACAATAGCTGGGTGGCAAGTTCAAAGGACTTTGACTAGCAGCTTTAGCAGCTTGGGTGGGAAAATGTGCTTGAATTTACAATGACTGAATTCAGAGACAGAAAGATCCTGAGATGTACATGTAGTTATTATAAGAATACACTTTAGATTCCATTATTTAATCTACGGACATGTACTATTTCATCATTCATTACGTACACCGGTTACGTAATTTTTGTTATTTTCTTTTCAATGAATTCAGTCACATAATGATCTGTGACAAAATTATTGAATATTTTACATCTGTGTGTGGATATTTTCGATGGAAATACTTGTATTATAGATTCAATGTATGTTACAAGATTCGCTGGTGAGTACACGGTGTTGATACTCTTTTCATGCAATAGATTATACATATATATATATATATATATATATATATATATATATATATATATATATATATAAATTAGATACGTGTATGTACCAATGCATGGTTCTCTGAATAAAGTAATATATTATATCTGCAATTTCTGTTACCACAGCAAATGTTTTTCTCATTTAATATATATTGATCAAAAATGGTAATTGTGCCATGCATTTTCGCACCTGTCTTTATGTACCCCCCCCCCCCAATTAAATCAAAAAATGTGTTGGTATTGTACATGGTTGCTTATAACACGGTTCGGTTCATAACACGGTCAGATTCTATGGCTCCCAACTACCATGTTATAGTGGGGTCCCACTGTACTAACTTACATGACTCTAAGTAACAGTGTCTAAGAAAATCAGGCAGCAGGTGGTCAAGTAATCTAAGGAATTCTTAAGTCTCAATTTCGTCCATGTGAGTTCAAGAGTCTGCTGAATCAATATGGGTATCTACCAAAATGCAAAAGCAGACCAAGATGGAATAGATGAACAAATGACCAAGGTTAACACTGAATGTCCCAATTATAGCTGGGCATAGAAAAGCAAGGCATACAAATATCCATCATTACATTAATATATACAAAAATGGTAAAATACAGTTTTCTCAATGCTATAGAACTGAAACATGTCGATAGGTCTATTCTGAGCTAATGAAAGTTTTAAAACAGATGTCATTCATCAGGAAGATGACAGACACTTCAGACTGAATATGTTTTAAATATGCAGGTACCAAAAATCTAGGAATCTCTTATTAAACTTAAAGGGTCCTATGAAACATATACTAAGATTCAGTATTAATTCACTGACACAGTCTAGCATGTCAGGCCTTGATAGAACAATTGCATTACACCGACAACTCTATTGTACCAAGCTCTATCATTGCCCCTGTCATTGTTCATTCAAGGTCAGTGTGTTTAACCTCTAGTTTCTCCACCTCAAACACTAAACTGTGCCATATAATTATGATAACAAAATAAACTGAATACACTTTTTGATATTGTTCTAAAAGTGACTAAATAAAATTTCATGTTTTTACTCAAAATTCTAACATGGTTCTTTCTTCTCTGACATATTACTACCTGTTCCTCCTTGTCCTTCCTGTTTCTTTTTCTTTATTTCTGGGAATTCATCCTGGTCCTCTGTGGCAACATCTTCAGGTGACACAGTTTCTACATTTTACAAGATGAGCTTGATGAGAAGACAATATAACTACACAAAGCCTAAGTGGGCGTGAGATTTATAAATTTTTATGACATCTAAGTCAAATACAATGTAACCACACAAAGTCCAAGTGAGCTTTAGATTAATTAATCTTAATGACATCTGACTAGCAGTCAAATACAATGTAACCGCACAAAGTTTAAGTGGTTCTTTAGATTTATTTATCGCTTAATGACATCTGACTATCAGTCAAATACAATGTAACCGCACAAAGTCTAAGTGGTTCTTTAGATTTATTTATCTTAATGACATCTGACTAGCAGTCAAATACAATGTAACCACACAAAGTCTAAGTGGTTCTTTAGATTTATTTATCTTAATGACATCTGACTATCTTTCAAATACAATGTAACCACACAAAGCCTAAGTGGTTCTTTAGATATATTTATGTTAATGACATCTGACTATCAGTCAAATACAATGTAACTGCACAAAGTCTAAGTGGTTCTTTAGATTTATTTATCTTAATGACATCTGACTATCAGTCAAATACAATGTAACCACACAAAGCCTAAGTGGTTCTTTAGATTTATTTATCTTAATGACATCTGACTATCTGTCAAATACAATGTAACCACACAAAGCCTAAGTGGTTCTTTAGATATATTTATCTTAATGACATCTGACTATCAGTCAAATACAATGTAACTGCACAAAGTCTAAGTGGTTCTTTAGATTTATTTATCTTAATGACATCTGACTATCAGTCAAATACAATGTAACCACACAAAGCCTAAGTGGTTCTTTAGATTTATTTATCTTAATGACATCTGACTATCAGTCAAATACAATGTAACCACACAAAGCCTAAGTGGTTCTTTAGATTTATTTATCGCTTAATGACATCTGACTAGCATTCAAATACAATGTAACCACACAAAGTCTAAATGGTTCTTTAGATTTATTCATTTTAATGACATCTGACTAGCAGTCAAATACAATGTATCCACACAAAGCCTAAGTGGTTCCTTAGATTTATTCATCTTAATGACAAACATTTGTTTGAACCTTTCCCCATTTGTTTGGTCTTCAGGAATAATTGGCAAAAGATCATCATCATTTGCAACAGGAGTCCCTCAAAGGTAAAAGTCAAATGACCTATTGGTTCAAATGAATTTTCAGGATTTCAAGATATGGTCATTTCATTCTTGTTAAACACAGTGCTGAAACCATCTCTGATATTCATGAGTGATAATATTTTCAACACAGTCACTGTGGCAGCCATGCTGGATGTAATATCAAGATACAACTAGTAGATGTTAGGTGAAAACACTGCGGGTGATATTGTCATCCATTTAGGATTACTGACAAGATTTTCAATATGTTCAACATGTCAGCCATATTTGATGCCAAATCAATTCCATTTTCATACTGGACCAACTAAATATTATAATTAGTCTTCTGGAAAAACTCCATCATCAATATGACATTACATTTTGGAAAAGTACCAATCACAAAATTTTCAAAACAGAAAAGACCACAAAAAGAATAATAATCCTACTTGATAAACAATCCATGTAAGAAATGTATGAACTAAAAATATCTTGATTCTCATGTAAAATGATTCATTTATTTGACAAAATACACAACCTGAAGCATTATATATATATATATATATATATATATATATATATATATATATATATATATATATATATATATATAATATGAATTTGTAAAAGGTAACTCATTAACTCATTATCAAAAATTATTGTAAAATAAGAAATTATACCCACACAACAATCATATCAATATCTTGTGTCAATTTTTCTAAATGGCATTTTTATTTTTTTAAATATATTTTCCATAACATAACTTGTTTCATTCAGTGAAGAGCATTGTCCTGCACTCTTTTCTTCCAGCCATTTTGAAAAATGTCCTCATGCACTCCTAATTTGTTCTTTTATACAAACTGTTTCATTATAAACTTCACCTGTCCAGTGAATGTAGTTGGTGAGAAAGACAATATCAATACAGAATGCAGGAAAGCTTGTTTTTTCTGGAAGTTAACAATTACCCCCATTTATTAGTCAAATGTCCATGCACTAAAAGATGCATAAATGCCACTTTAGCATTTGTACTGTGTCACTCTCACTGTCTGATGTTACCCAGAAACACAATGTGATATGTTTTGTGGAATCTACAGGCATTTTCCATGTCTCAAATTCAAGCTATCCACAACATGTCTATCACACATAGAGAAACCTTTTTCAGTCCCAGCCACATTGAAATATATCCTTTCTAGCCTAAAATGAACATATCTTACAAGTCTGATATGCATTAAGCCAATCACAAAGTTTGGTCAAAGTAGGTGATAAAAAATTAAACATAGTCTACAGAAACCAGGATTCTTCTCAGAGCCACTGTACCACTGATCTTTTGAACCCCACATCATATAGATGCCTTCCTTATCAGCAGTGTAAGCTATTTAACAAGTTTGGTCCCGGTATGTGGTATAAAAGTCAAAATATTATGTAGCATACAATATCCCTCTTTTAATGTGACCCTGGCTTTTTCATATTATGTGGCATACAATATCCCTCTTTTATGTGACCCTGGCTTTTTCAACCTGAAATCAATAGGTTTCCTGCTTGCTTTGAAGCAAGCTACTTATAAAGTTTGATAATGGTAGATTGTTGAGAACTCAAGTTATCCTGCAGAAATGAAATAGGAAATACCGTAGATAAACTAATGTACAGATGCACAGCAAAATATCATGGTAAACTCTGCCTTACTGTAGGGATGTAAAAATTAACTTAAAACCAGTTTGCACTGCCTCTAATAAACTATAGTGAAGTTTTTGGACAGGAATTAATTATTAGGTTAAAAAAACTAGTGACATTTTTTACATCGAAATAAATATTAATAACCCCTGAGTTAGCACTGACAGTCCCTAAAATTTTAAGGCACCATGCATTTCAAGTTGAAGAAAAATCTAATCTCCTGATGAATAATTTTAAAAATTATTTTTCATATACTTTGCCTATCAACAACTGGTCTGTCTTAATTTGCGTAAAGTGTCTTAAACAAAAACATTCTATTATACATTACTGCTAATACATACACAGCAGAACATTCTGTATATGTTCAGGTGGGGTGTGGGATCTAGAAGCATGGGAGAACAAAGAATGCTTGAAATAAAAGACAAATACAAGTAAATTTAAAATCGTTCTGCATCATGTACCTTTTTGTGATGGACTTTTTGTAGCCCTGGAGGGTGGAAGTTTAGTTTCTTTGTTACGGTCTTCAGATGTGGTGTCAGAAACTGAAGATTTCACTTTTGTCACACTGCTCCCATCTTTACTACTCTCATTTGAGGGAGGGGGACAATACTGAAGCTGTGGTGAATACTGTGGTCCGAAGTTGTCAGGGAAGCAAGGGATGTGTTGATCAAGATGACCACTTCCAGGACCTGGCTCATTGGTGTGAGGCATCTGGACCCCAGGTGGTGGTGGCATCTGGCCCCATTGGTAAAACTCTGGGGGTAGCTGCTGATCTTTTCCTTCATGCATACCACCTGGTGAAGGATAGCCCATACCTTGTAAGACGTAGGGTGGAAAGCCTGATCCATACCAGGGACCATGTGGAAAATGTGAAGGATTGGGCACATGTGGGATCTGCTGGTTTCCATCTTGGTAAATGCTCTGACCAGAACCTGGGGGCTGTTGGAAGCCAGGATAGAACTGATTGGGATGTGGGTACTGTCCCCATCCAGGACCATATGGGCCCATGCCTGGTGGTGGATAAGTAGCACTAGTATCTGTAGGCTGCTGATGCTGATTTGGATTATTTCCCCTATTCCATTCATATGTCTGTTCATTGTTAACACTTACAAATTCGGCAGGATTTTGATAAAGAGGCTCTTCAGCAGCAGCTTCTTTGGCATAACTTGTCCCCTGTTCTACCTTTGACTTTCATAATTTGTAAAATAAAAGATAATGATAAAAAATTCATAATTCTCTGTTAAAATTTGCACTTTTATCAAGATTATTATTTTAATCTAAAATTGTATAGTTTTAACGGAAACATAAAAATCACTTCATGAAATTAATTAATATGGGTAATCACTAAATTTAATATTTAGATAAGTTCAAAAACCATTTTGTAAATTATTATTATAATCCAAATGAGATCATTTGCAATTTCCATCATATGGACCTTCAAAACTGTGAATCTGATGTTTCCCTTACTATATTCTAAACATTCACCAATATTATTTTCTAGCATTTGTAAATTAATATTACCAATACAGTGGACATGACTTTAAAATACACTCCAAAAAAAGTAAACATATTAACAAAGACTAACATTTTATGATTACCTGAGTGTTCATGTTAGACATGTTCTGCTGTATAATAATCACATGATAAATGTTGTTCTTAGAAAATGGCTGATGTTTATGGCAATTTTAAAAAACTTTTCCACATGAAAATTAAAATGTACAGAGTTTTGTACTTAGCTTTAATGTCCAATTCAAAACATTTTAAAAGCACATAAACTGAGGGACATGAAACATTCATTACAACAACTAACCAGTGGTTTATGATCTACATTTAATATATGCTTACCTGATTTGGGTTAAGCCAGGATGTGTTGATATCATCCACATCACAAAGATTCACAGTCAAGCAAATTTTGTTATTTGGTGCTCTTCCATGTTGAATGATGATTTCCGGAGTCTTCTGAAGCTGTAACTTGGCAGCTGAAAAACAGTTGCTTTTTTAATACAAGTTAAATTACATCAATTTTTAAAGTTTCTCAACAGCAAGAAATTAGGATGTCATTATACTAAACAATTGCTCCTGCAAAATAAAGCAGAGAGAGAGAGAGACAGACAGACAGACAGACGTTTAACCGACCACTTTTTTAATATTTTGCCAAGAATATTTTACTTCAATTTATCAACAGTAACATAAAAGTGCGATTGAGATCTGCACACGCCCACATATTTAGTTTAGAACGATCACGCCAAGCAGCACATCAGAAATACTGTGGACTTGACGTGTATCATGTCTGACATCAGAAATACTGTGGACTTGACTTATATCATGTCTGGATTCATCTCCATCCATAACAGCTTGTTTTTGGTTGCAAAAGCTGATACATCATTATTTATGTCCAATGCCCGTCCTTGACTGTCAAATGGGATGAAAACGAAAGTGAAGTGTGACGTGTAATTAATGGAAATGGTTCCTCTTTCTAAATATCAAGATTAAAGTCTTGTTACTGAATAAACAATTCAAGCCTATACTGCCTTTCAAGTAAACGCATAAACAACGCAGCTACCTTGTTCGTCTTTAAAAAGAAATACGTGTTTTCCATTCTTTGCTACATGGACATCTAACATCCCTGTGAAGTTCACAGAACTTAAATTGAGTTGTACATCTCCTGTCACGCCGTCTATACATAGACACCGTTTTGCAACATCACCAAGCTTAAACTTTGCCATTTCTTCTAAAGCATGATTAAGCAATAAAATGTTCAGTTTCAACAGAAAATTGTATCTGTATTCGCTACCAATACAGTCCGATAAGAAACAGGTAGAAACGTCAGGTGACACAAACCAAAGAGGTTGTTATACTTCATTTGATTGGTTTCCGTTTGTGAGACTATAATTCATTGGTCATTCTCCTACTTGTTCTCATCGACCTGCGGAATTCCTACTTTCACTTTGATTTAACATATCGTTTCTGGAATTATGACAATTCATTTTTTTTTTAAATAAGAAAGTCTATATTTTGTATAGATAACATTTTTATGATTGAGAGAACATTTTTGCTGTAAGTTTACAACATTTTACAATTTGATTGGTTACAGCTGTTGGTATTTAGTTACAGATGTACCAACTGTTATATTTTGATCTGTGTGAACATCCGCGTCATTACAACTGTACCTTACAATGTTTAGTCGGCAGGTTACTGGAAACACCTGTATACGGTCAAACACTGAAATAGACTGAAATATTTATGTTTTCAGTTTATATATATATATATACACACCAAAATTATCCTCTGTAATTCTTTATATATATATATATATATATATATATATATATATATATATATATATATATATATATATATATATATATATATATATATACATATACATATATATATACATATACATATATATATACATATACATATATATATACATATACATATATATATATATATATATATATATATATATATATATATATATATATATATATATATATATATATATATATACACACACACATATATATATACATTATATATATATATATATATATATATATATATATATATATATATATATATATATATATATATATATATATGCACAATTCATATAATAAGTAAAACTTCAGTATGTCGTACATGTTTCTTTACTTTTTACAGGTGTTTATAAACGGCGAGTCGTTCCAAACGTAAATTATAATATAGTATATGCAATAATGAGATTATGAATGCGAGCTAAAGGAAATATGTACTTACATACTTTCGGTCTATATATCATATATGCAGTGGCGTACTAACGGGGTGGGAGGTTCGCCCCGGGTGGCCGACAGAAAGCGGGGTGTCATCGAG
The DNA here is from genome assembly GCA_030141615.1 of Unio pictorum. Taxonomy (NCBI): domain Eukaryota; kingdom Metazoa; phylum Mollusca; class Bivalvia; order Unionida; family Unionidae; genus Unio; species Unio pictorum. Next base: position 7,389,010 of record JARLTB010000027.1, on the reverse strand, counting down.
AGAGTTGAAATACATCCCAAATAAAAACTTCGCCAAAGTAAAAGTTATTTCTTATTTGCTTTTCACAGCACTATTCTGTTTAACATTCTACATGCAAACATAATATAAATGTGTGTTTACATTTTAACATTATTTGTAGGGGTGGCAAAAGAAGGATCCGACCAGAGTGCGAAATATGTCCTGCATATATGTATTGGTTCTGAAGTAAATAGTCTTCATAAAATGTGGTGGTTGTAATCATCAGAACGGACGGTGAAAATCAGTTTAATTCATCTCTTTTTACGTCACTTGATTCGTTATTTTTAAAATAGTAATTGCACATCTATTATTTCCTCCCTTTCACCGCATTTCTTATGTCGCGCACCTTTGTTGTTGTTCTAGTAGGGATTTTATCGTCATTTGTTTTGTTTAGCACAATATAGGCTATACATGGCGGCCAGTATAACTGGAGGAGGAAGAACCCTGGAAAACGCCGGGAACAACCACCGACCCACGAGAAGCTAGGCAGACAAAGGTGAGATGGCAGTGATTCGGAAGGGTGGGTGCTTTAGACCACTAGGACACTCAGGGTCCATTAAAGAACCTCCAAACGTTTGCACATCCTTGTCATTTTTTCTTTAACTGCTCATTTAAAATCTTCACTCCTGACTTTGAGAATGCACATATTTCATAATTAACTAGGCCAGTTTTGATATAAAAGCGTTTATGAAATATTCATGGTAGACAGGGTTGGGTGGGGGTGGCAACAGGGGATGTATTCTCGTGGCCTGGGCACATAAAGGAGTCTAGGCCAGACAACACTTTTTAATTTTAAAAGATAAACATTTTGTTTTAACAAAGAATGGACCCGGAGCTTTCTTACGCCAGGGCCAGTGATTGGTTTCTACGGCCCTTGATATTAACACATACACATGTATACTTGCTAGACTTGTAATGAGGTCATCTTCTTTGATTTTATCATAGGACAATATCATAAAAATGGTCAACGTAAGATAAATAAAAATAAGTAAATATATTTAAAAGCGAGTTAAGTTATGGTTGTGTTCCTTATCATTTCGAAAATTTACGCTCTACAATATTTTACTACGGTATGTTGATCTGTAAAGATTGGACGCTGTAGTATGGAGAGTAACAATAACATTCTATATGCACAGTTTGATATGGCTAATTTGCATGTGTATAGGTATTTACATATATATATATATATATATATATATATATATATATATATATATATATATATATATATATATCGTTAGATATGTTGATATGTGATTTAACTATTAAAATAAATCAGTAGTGTGGTTGATGCGTTTACGGGAACGAAAGCCTGAGTTTGAAATAAGTTTGTTGAATTATTTAAATCATATTTTTGTGTGTATTTATTTAAATCATATTTTTGTGTGTATTTATTTTAATCATATTTTTGTGTGTATTTATTTTAATCATATTTTTGTGTGTATTTATTTCAATCATATTTTTGTGTGTATTTATTGGCTAAATAATAAAAACTTAAATATATTGTCAGACTAGCAACTATTAGGACGGTTAGTTGCTGACGACGTTACTGTAGAAACTATGAATGGGACACAAATCTGTTGGTATTCGTTCAAGCGGCAACATTTTTTTTTAGTTGTCTGAGTTGTCTCTCTTAGACTGTTCTTGGACAGAACATTGCACTAGCTACTCGTAAGAGAGAGAGAGAGAGAGAGAGAGAGAGAGAGAGAGAGAGAGAGAGAGAGAGTTTCAAGCATCTAGTAGTTATCCTGTCATCCTTTATTTTTCATTTCACAGAGTATGTAAGTATCCAAAGTATGTATCAAATATAAAAAAAAATTAACCAAAAGCTAAACTCTTTATTACGGTTTCATATGTTTTTGCTTGAAATCTGATTTAAATTATTTTTTTCTTATTCCCTAATAATGATTTATCTAATAGAGAAAATAATCTTTCTTTAAAGATTTATTAGATTTGTCATCTTTTATTGATCATTGAATCAAGTGAATTCAGTTTTTAAACATGAACTAGAAAAAGGTAAATTCATAATTAACCATTTATTTTAGTTTGTTGTTGAATAATTTTTTTCTTTTTCGGGTCCAGCCCGAATAAGGAACTCCAGTGTATATATATATATATATATATATATATATATATATATATATATATATATATATATATATATATATATATATATATATATATATATATATATATATATATATATGTATATATATATATATGTATATATATATATATATATATATATATATGTATATATATATATATATATATATATATATATATATATATATATATATATATATATATATATATATATATATATATATATATATGTATGTATGTATGTGTGTGTGTGTGTGTGTGTGTGTGTGTGTGTTATAGTGTGTGTGTGTTTACCTTAATAAAATATTGTCTTTTAATTGATTTGTCATTTTCTCTACCTAACTTGTGTCCGTTCTTTTCTTTCTTCTGTGTTCTAAATCTACTTTGTACCATCTTCTCACTTGGCCGTTCAAGATTTCGATTCAAGCTCCTCATTTCCTTAGTCTGCCTTCCTACACGAAACTCATTATGTCTGCCTTTTTTGTCTTCGTTCTCATTATCAGCCCATAGCTCTAAAATAAAATCTATGCCTAGAATGTGCTGACCTACCAGTATTAATAGCTATGCCTGATATACCAACATTCTTGATATATTACAATGGTAGTATTCCACAAAGAAAGAAAGAAAAGAAAACAATGAATGAATTCACAATAGTCTCGAAATGTTACTTTATTCCATAGATAATAAGTACTTTGTAATTCTAATTAATATTTTAAATAACTGTTTCTTCTCCAGTTAAATCTAAACATATAATTAGATACATTTAAAAAGATCAATGTACTAATCTGCAGACATTATACAAAATAAGATCTCTGCTTTCACATTTAAAATACAAAGTGTACAGCTTATTCTACTGACACATTGCACCATCACAATTCAAAGTACTGCCAAATTAATAATAAACAGATCTGTTATCACATTTTAAGCCTGCCAAATTAATAATAAACAGATCTGTTATCACATTTCAAGCCTGCCAAATTAATAATAAACAGATCTGTTATCACATTTCAAGCCTGCCAAATTGATAATAAACAGATCTGTTATCACATTTCAAGCCTGCCAAATTGATAATAAACAGATCTGTTATCACATTTTGTTATCACATTTTAAGCCTGCCAAATTAATAATAAACAGATCTGTTATCACATTTTAAGCCTGCCAAATTAATAATAAACAGATCTGTTATCACATTTCAAGCCTGCCAAATTAATAATAAACAGATCTGTTATCACATTTTAAGCCTGCCAAATTAATAATAAACAGATCTGTTATCACATTTCAAGCCTGCCAAATTAATAATAAACAGATCTGTTATCACATTTCAAGCCTGCCAAATTAATAATAAACAGATCTGTTATCACATTTCAAGCCTGCCAAATTAATAATAAACAGATCTGTTATCACATCTCAAGCCTGCCAAATTAATAATAAACAGATCTGTTATCACATCTCAAGCCTGCCAAATTAATAATAAACAGATCTGTTATCTCATTTAAAGCCATTAGTGTATGTTGTAATTATCTGCTAAATTATGAAAAATCAATCTGCTATCTTGGCGTACTAAAGAGAAATGCAATCTGGACAAAGATGATGGCCCAAAGGGGTTTCAGCGCCGCGACGTCCGCCCCCACTTAGGCTACGATTTAATGTTTCCACTTGATGTCGTTAAGTTTACATTGAGACATTGAACACTTTAAATATAAGTATTATTACATTTCCGGACTCACATTTATATCACCTGTAATGCATACTCACATATTGATTGTAGACGAATTCTTCACAGAATTCTTGTTGTGTAACAAGTCAGTTAAAGTCCAACAGATTTCATATTGGAATTATATTTATTTTTGGTAATATTTATGATGCCAGTCTTATACTCAGTCGTTTAAATGTAAATACAATATTCATTTCAATTACTGCTTCATTTTATTTTGCCCACTTTCGTTATGGTTAATTTATGTACCGACAATCGTTGTTGGAAAGTTTTAAATCACCGTTCTTTAAAAACATTGATAATTTATTTATAATTTCGATTTCAACTCCGAGTCTTGTATATTTAGCGATTATATCTGCATAATATTGTTACAAATGTTTAGATATTTATGACGGATGACATTTTCTAAATTGCAACATTGCTGATCTCAGTTCTTTCAATTTAAGAATTTAAATTTGTTTTCAGCTACACCTTCAGAATGTTCATGATCAAATTTGTTCTTAAAGATCAATAATAATTTAGAAAACTATATTGGAATTAAATCTTAAAAGAAAGAAACTTTCACAAAGATTTGGGAACAGTGGGAGCCATTATTCCACCAGTAAGTAAGCAAAATGTATTTGCAATGTACGTTATTTTGCATGAGGCACAGTTTAGTGTACATGTTTGTTATATAGGCACAGTTTAGTGTACATGTTTGTTATATAGGCACAGTTTAGTGTACATGTTTGTTATATATAATGTCACGTTATGCCTGATAAACTGATATGATCAGTAAACTCTCTCTCTCTCTCTCTCTCTCTCTCTCTCTCTCTCTCTCTCTCTCTCGCAAAAGTATCGTCTAGAAAACAACACATTTCAAGTACGTATTACATGCACGCATCATCGGTAATATATCATTAAAAATGTACCCCAGCCCCCGAAAAATAAAATACAAAACAACAAATTCAAAACTCTCAAAGTTTGAATTTAGGTGTTCCAACGTTATTAGTTGATAAATATACATGCAAATTAATCGATACTTTTTTTGTTTTCATAGTGTAATACTTCAAATTGTGTCTATTGATGAATTATATATAAATAGTTATATCTATCGATTCCGTCTTGCAAAACATCTATCCATTTACAAGTTTCGTTATTTTTTTAAAACAAATATGTCCAGATTCTAGCTGATGTTGGTTATTAATATCTCTTTACTGATGATTTTGTCTCTATCGATGTAGAAATTATTCCATATAATCCTCTCATACATATTTGTTAAATATTTAATATATATATCTTATATCTTTTCCTGTCTTTGTTAATAATTTCACAGCCCATGCATATTTCGAAAATACACCTTTTCTGTTGCAATAAATTTCCCCTGATCTGTTAGCTCCTCACACACCCGCCTTGTCGGCCCTAAATAGGATGGATGCAAAGTCGGACTTTTAATATAGTTGTTAATGCGTTGACATGCTCAGCCCATCAGATGCAATGCACGACTATAGGTATGTCTCGCTTACAGCCTTGTTCAGCAGCCCGTTTACTAAATGTTTCCAAACTCAAAAGTAAGGTGTGTATTGTAATAACACAATTCAGTTCATCAGCTTCAATAAGATAAAACTCACCCAAGCTACTATCCGTCTACTTACCTTTAATTAAATTTTGGTCATAAATGCCTTACTCTGAGTCATAGGAAATTCCCAATGTGATAATACGATATTAGGTAGCCCCATTAATCTGTGCCATATTAAGGTTCTTGTACGCCCTATCCATCCATCCGTCCGTCCATCTATCGATATGTTGAAGCAGTCACACTTGCCTAATACGCAATGGGTGGTGCATGGTCATTGATAAAGTAAAGACAGCCATGATAGGACACTCAGAAGAGTAACGATAGGAAACACTTAAATACGTAGCAGAATGTCAGTGTACGTTTTCGTCCTTTCATACTCAGGCCAATCCGGCTACTGTAGCAGCTATGATAAATTGAACCTCAACCGGCATAGATAATCACTAGGTCGTACTTATATCTGATTAGTTCATTAGAACGTGAATTTGAAGAGCTCCTGCTTGTGTAATACCAAGTCATGGGCTTCTGAAATAAATGATGGTAATTTGTTCCAGGTCCCTATTGTAAATGGGAAGAAGGTGAACTTGAAACAATTTAACTTTATTTGCCCGCTAGTATTTTAACTATGTTGTTCTATATCTTATACAAAATGATCAGCTGGGCATTGGTTCACATGGATTCGACTGAACCGGTGGCCTAATGATTAGAGCGTCCACCTCGGATGCGGCAGGTCATGGATTTAATCCCCGGCCGAGTCTTACCAGACTTATAAAAATGGTTCTAACAGCTGCCTCGCTAGGCACTCAGCATTAAGAGGTTAGTGTTAGGAATGGTGACCCTGGTGTCAGGATATTGTCACTTTGTGGGACATGATGCTACATATCTGCGGAAAGATATCCCAGTGCTAGACATCACTAAAAACTGCCACACTGCAGACATCATAGCGATAGGACTGAACAAATGTGTTAACGCTACTTTAAAAATCCAAATCACACACACACACACACACACACACACACACACACACACACACACACACACACACACACACACACACACACACACACACAGATTCTAATGATTCCTACTGGAGATGATCCAACATTTCACAGACACTGTTACGATATCTATTTGTGTGAATCTAGAAGCTCTCCTCTGAACCATCTGTATCTTATTTATTGGTTCTTTATTATGTGGGTTCCATACAGCTGAGCAGTACTCAAGGCCTGGTTGAACCAGAGTGAACTATGCTACACTGTTTACTTCTTCAGTGTTGATTTGTAGACTATACGATCATCTGCAAAAGGTCTTGTGTAGGAATAGGATGGGACCCAACACACTCCCTTGAGGTACCCGACCAACATCTGGTGCTGGGTCTCATGTTGTTCCATCTACCATAGCTTTCCACAATCAGTCTGTCAGGAAATCTCTGATCTATTTCTGGGTATTACCCCTGATGACACATTGGTTCAAATTATGCACCAGGTGGGTCAACAGGATAGTTCTTGCCACTGTATGCAGGCGTCCATGAGCAGGAGGTGGGACGAGCGAACCCTACAATACCTAGGAGTGTCCTATTTATGAAATTAACCTCTTTTACAAAATGACACCAAAAAACAATAAACTGAGATTTCTAACGTGCCACTTACCTCGCTGTTTTATTGACCCTTTGGCCTTGGGTGTTGAATTTGTATATGTCCCTGTTCACCGATCCAAGACAACCGTGTTAGCCACCACCCCCACTGCTGTGGTCCGTAACGGTGAGCGCTTTAGACCACTCAGCCACTCGGATTCACCCCACCCCCCAGTAAAGATGGGAAGATGATAGAATATAGAATATAAAGTCTCGATTTTTTTCAGGAATTCAAAGTGTTATAGTCAATTTGAAATCTGTTAAACAAGTATAAAAAATGTATTAAAATAAATTTATTTGTAGACACTTTAATTTCCATAATTCTATTTTTAGCATAAGAGCCAGCCATATAAAATATTGTTAGTTTGTGTTGGGTGGGGGTGGGAGTTGTTAAAAAAAATTGAAATAGTTTTGAAAGCTTGACAGTTGTTGACAAAGGGGGGTGGTGGTAAAGATTGCCTAAAATTGTTGACATAATTAATGGACGTCCCCTATACCAAGTTATAATTCAGGTGGAAAGCCCTCCTGGCATATATTGCTGTACCTAGCCCAAGAACATTGCAAGCCCTTAGGAATCCAAAGAACAACACTTAGAAGACCGCCCTCCATTGTGCCAACATCTACTGGCTTAACCTTTGCAACAGTATACAGACAACTGCAGACACCAGGGATGCAAGAGGAATGTATGAGGTAACAATTAGGCGACAGGCCCTTCCAACTCAAAGACCGTCCCCCTCAAGTTCAAGACAGGCGAAGACATCACAGACCAGGGCAAACAAATGCAGTGAATGGTTGAGCACCATCTCGAGCTATATGCAACCCATAACAACGTCACTGACACTGCCCCTAAATGCTGTTCAAGACTTGGCTGTCATGGAGGAGCTAGACACACAGCCCTCCCTGGAAGAGCTTGGAAAAGCCATAGACTGCCTTGCCTGTGAGAAGGCTCCTGGAAGCGACGGCATTCTGCTTGGAGACATCATGAGTTGGAAACCAGGGCTGCTTCAGCCGCTACGCATACTCCTTTGCCTCTGCTCGGAACATGGATACATGCCACAGGACATGCGTCACGCCAGCATCGTCACTTTGTACAGGAACAAGGGAGACCGTAGCGACTGCAACAACTACAGGGTCATCTCCCCTCAGCGTTGTCGGAAAGGATTTGGCTCATGTTGCCTTGGCGCGCTTGCAGATCCTAGCCTTCCGCGTCTACCAAGAGTGGATTTAGAGACGGCAGGTCAACTGTAGATAAGATCTTCTCACTACGTCAGCTGCAGGAGAAGTGTCATGAGCAGCAGATGCCCCTCTACATTGCCTTCATAGATCTGATGAAGGCATTTGACCTGGTCAGTCGGAGTGGACTCTTTAGACTCCTGCAGGAAGATTGGCTGCCCCCACGTCTACTTGCTGTCTTTAACAGCACATCAGAGGCCTTCCCAGTAATCAGCGGAATCAAAAAAGACTCACTTCGCCATATTCTTCTCCATGCGTCTCCAGTATGCCTTCAAGGGCTGCAGCGATGGAGTGTACATCCATACCAGGGCTGACGGAAGCTGTTCAACATTGCCCATCTCCGTGCTAAGACTAAAGTCACAAAAATACTCATCCTTGAATTGCTTTTCGCCAACGATGCAGCCTTGACATCCCACACGGAAGATGGACTGCATCAGATGGTATGCCGCCTCTCTAACGCTTGCAAGAAATTTGGACTGACCATCAGCTTGAAGAAAATAAACGTCATGGCGCAAGATGCAGACTCCCCTTCGTCTGTCACCATCGATGGATACAACTTGGAAGCTGTCGAGAAGTTCACATATCACGGGTCCAACATCTCCTGCTCACTCTCAATTGATTATGAGGTGAACGGCAGGATTGCCAAGGCAGTTGCAGTGATGGCCAGACTTAGCCAGTGGGTATGTAACAACCCCAACATCACCGAGAAGACAAAAAGATAAAACTGCATGTCTACTAAACCTGCGTGCTCAGCTCACTCATCTGTAGCAGCGAAACATGGACCACCTATGCAAGACACGAGAGAAAACTCAACAGCTTCCACCTGAGATGTCTGCGGCGCATTATGCACATCAAGTGGCAGGACAAAGTACCCAACACAGAGTTTCTCGAACGCGCCAACATCTACAGCATCTTCGCCATTTTAAGCGTGAGGCGCCTTCGCTGGCTTGTCCATGTTAAGAGAATGGACCCAGGCCGCATTCCTAAGGACCTGTTATATGGGGAACTAGCAGAAGGTACACGACCGACTGGACGTCCACACCTGCGCTACAAAGATAGTTTGCAAGAGGAACATGAAGCTAACATCGATGTCAACAACTGGGAGAGCTTTGCTAACGACCGTAACATCTGGCGCCTAGCTGTCAGGCAGAGAGTTAGCAAACCTGAGGATGACAGGAATAGAAAGCACGCTAAAAAGAGAGCCAGAAAGATGGAACAGCTGACTCTGGAGCTAAAACCATCGTCTCACGTGGACGGACGGATGCCAAGAGAAGAGGCACGAGAAATTCAATTCAACGTATGCAAATAAATGCACCAGGATACTACGAATTAACCAAATAGCGAAATACAAGATTAATTCTTTATATTAACATTGCTCATATCTCAAAATATGTAGTAGATCAAACACTACAAATTAATCAAACACTACAAAGGAATAAAACCCTACCAACAGTAATTCCACGTACTAACAATTATAGTAATGAAGTATACATACTGAACATGATTAAAGTACAATTACTTTGCACAAAAAAATTACAACTATCAAGCAAAAATAAGTCACTGACCTGTCCAAAACTCCTTTGTAATTCTCAGAATTACAAATGTTTCCCGCCAATTTCGATTGACGTCGGAGTAGCTAATAACTTCTCATTATATGGTTTTGCGACTACCAATGTTCGGTTCTCAAGATACTATATTTAAGCCTGCGATTCCAGTGGTAGCTCAACTGCGAGTGGATGTCAATTCATCTTAGACTATGATTTAGCTAATTAGCAGACATTGCCCCCTCCACGGCGGTCTTTCAAGGGTGGGTACGACCCCACTTGAGGTGTTTCTTTGAAGCCAGCACAGGTAATGCATCACTTAAATTTGAATCGCGTGACGCCAAACAAAGGCCCCAGTAACGAGTTTCAATGGCCATGTTATACACACTACCGTTGATACCTCAATATGCATATGTTCATGACATGTTGGTGAAATGTGAAAGTTGTGTCTAGAGTAACACCTTGGTTTCGTACTGATTGTGAATTTAATGTTGGTGTTGCTGATATTTATTGTTTGAGGTAAATAATGTGAATCAGAAAGAAGAATGAGAAAATCTTTCTGTTGTGATCAGAATGTCCTCAGTTGTACATGTATCATAATTCATCTGCAGCTTGTTACGTGTCATACATGACTTCACATCAGAAATGCACCTCTCTACACCTTGGATGGAAGCATCAACTTTAGTAGTGTTGCTAGACTTGTATATTTGGGTGTCATCAGTGTACAATTGGTGAGACACTGGGTGATGATGTATGACACTGGAGAGCGGCTGAGTGTATATAATGAAGAGAAACAGGTCCAAGAACAGACCTCTGTGGAACACACAACAGATCAACTGGGCTGAAGTTTATTCCATTTGCAGATACAGTTTGTGTCCTGTTGACTAAGTATGACTAGAACCACTGTAATCCTGTATTGTGAATGCCAAATACATGCTGAAGACGGTGAAGTAATATATCAAGGTCTATTGTGTCAAATGCTGCAGACAAATAAAGAAGCGTGAGGACTGTAATCTTTCGATTATCCTAAGCAGAGAGAATGTCATTAAACACTTTCAGAAGAGTAGTTTGATCAGTAGTGCCTTAGCAGCAGGGGTGGGTGGGTGAACAGACCAATTTTCCAAGCAAAGATTTGATATTTTTCAACCAGCAATTTAACAATCTAATCTTTATTCGTATCTACATAACAGGGTTAATTCCTTACAAAGAGTGTAAACAGACCAATATTTCAACCAGCGATTTGACATTTTTCAACCAGCAATTTAACAATCTAATCTTTCTTTGTATCTACATAACAGGGTTAATTCCTTACAAAGAGTGTGAATAGACTAATTTTTAACTAAAGATTACCCTGTTATGACTAAGTTTTCACGGTGGAGTACGTGGACAAACAAAGATAAGTTTAGGAATAAGTTTTTAAATCGAAGTCATCAATGAAAATTTTTTCAATAAAAATAGCTAAAGGGTTAACCATAAATAAAGTCTAATCCGACGCGATATCGTGTCTGAGGATCGTGTATACTTATTGTTACAAATCCATGTGGGGTAGCTCGAGCGCCACTAAATAAATTTTGAAATTGATTATAATCCATATCGGAGCACCAAGTCTGCCAAATATTTCTAAGATTATGAGTATCAACTCCATTAAATACACATAACAAATTACAATTATCTCTGATCACCTTCGGGATCTGTGTATAACGTTGAGTGACATATATCACATCAGAGTTTTTATGTCTACCTTGGGAGAATATTCTAGCTGGATTCTTTTGTTTATCTAACATTACATCGTCGTACACAACGAGATTGTTAACACATACATCCAAGTCTTGCACGGATGGTGCTTCGTCAATATCTGTGATAAACTCAATAACGTTTCCGCCGTAAGCTTCTGAAACGGTTTCATTATAATCTTTTAACACTTGATAGCAATGCTGATCATCTACGCTCGGGGCAACTAAATGCAATTTGTGCCAGGTCATATATTTCATTATCATTGTGAGCAACAATTGAGTTTTACCACTCCCTGAAGGTCCGATGATAATCATCCTGATAGAGTTTGATAACATCGCGTGATGTTTTATTTGTTGGTTTTTCTTTAGCGCTGAGAAATCGATCACTTCCATTAGATATAACATAAATATATTATGGATCTATATCGTGTGAAATGTAAGAAGCGTACACCAACTATTGACCTGACAAATATTACCACGAAAAATAACCGAGAAGCGGTTGATGGTAAGTGATAGGTATGTGGGACAAAAAATATCGATTTGTAAAAACAAAAAGCGGTGGTGATATCGCCGCCAAGTTAGCTAAACTCCCAGGGTTACCATGGAGGAAGTATCCAGGTGAAAAACACCTTCCGGGATATAGTTATTGTGGACCAGGAACACGATTAGATATCAGACTTGATAGTTATGATAATCCTAATCCGGGAGAAAATCCAATAAATGCTATCGATGAGGCGTGTCGGGTACATGATATAGCGTACCAGAGTAATGATTTACAACAGCGTCATATCGCAGATGTAAAATTGATTCATGCGTTGAATGCCATCACTGATAAATCTGGAAACGCTAGCGTTTCAATCAAAGAAAAATTAGCTTCATGGTTAATAAAATCTGCTATGAAAGGTAAATTGATATTAGGTGCTGGTAATTAATAGCAACATGGAATCTATTTATTATTCTCCGAAAGGATACTGGAAAGGTAAAGCAGCAATCAATAAACTCGCTAGCGCTGCAAAAGTAAAAAATACTACAGCGGCGGATTGGTTATCCAAACAGGCGATATGGCAAATTTATCTACCGCCGCCTAAACAAATTAACTACTCGCATTTTGATGTGACTGTCCCTAATGAGGTTCATCAAGCTGATATATTATTTCTACCACATGATGGTGGTTACAAATACGCGTTAACCGTAGTTGATGTTGCGAGTCAATACAAAGAAGCAGAGCCGCTGAAGACAAAATCATCAACTGAAATAGCTTCTGCATTTGAAAGGATTTATCGACGAGGTCCTCTGCGCTGGCCAAATCTATTACAGGTTGATCCAGGCAAGGAATTTCAAGGTGTGGTTTTATCAACGATGAAACATCATAATACCACGATACGACGAGGACATATCGCACTACATCGCGATCAGGCAATTGTTGAACGATTTAATCGGACGCTTGCTGAGCGGTTATTTGGATATCAATACGCGAAGGAATTTATTCCACATAAACGATCTTTCGTGAATGGGTCAAAAGATTATCAGGTGTAGTTACCGCGCTCAATAACGAGATTACTCGAATAATTAATATGAAACCTAACAAAGCGATTAAAAAAATATATATACCTAAAATCTCACAAAAAGATTTTTCAAAAGAATCAATTCTTGGTAATGTCACTGTTAGGTATTTATACGAACCAGGAGAACTCGAAGGTGGTAAAAAAGAGCTACTGATCCTATTTGGAGTATTACTGTACATAAAATATCTAGTATAACACGATATACGGGTAGATCAGCAATCTATAGACTAGATTCAACTGCTCCTCAACGAGGATTTACTCGTGAACAGCTACAAGTTATCCCCGAGGATACTCAATTACCACCGCGTGGTCTCAACTATAGATATCATCATCGTTGACAATAATTCTTCGAAGTTGATTTATCGTGACACTGCAAGATAAACTAAATTCGACTATTCGATGCGATTATCTACGATGTAAACGATCGTATCTGTGATAGTTAATCCCTGTGAGGAATGTATCGTCGCTGCATAACCTAACGTCCACGGAGATTTATCAGCGCGTAATGCATCCTCGACGACGCTGATATCAACCAGTACAATATCGTTTAATACAAGAACTTGTTTTTCACGCTGTCCTGGAATATCAACTTCGATGTTTTGTCGTCGTAAATCCAAAGGTCTATAACATAGCGGTGTTGGAAGTGTTGCAAATTTTTTTTTAATGTAATGTAATGTATTTGGAATAACTCCCGTTGAAGTTTATCTCTGGTTGCTTTCCTACTTGTGATTATCAAATCGCTAGGTGTCTTTGATTCCCAAAATTCATTCAATATCGTCTTTGGAATTACCTTTCTGATTATATTGCATTGAATATAATTTGGTTGTAGTCTAATTCGGCTTTTTAATTCACATAGTTGTTCATCAAGTGATCTATGATCGGTATTAATTTCTTCGCAATAGTCTACGTGTGATTTCAACCAATTATGTGGGGATAAACCAACAAATGGTGGTGGTTGACCATGATCACCGCACATAATAATTTTTGTATTATTATTTGACAACCACTCAAGAAATATTTGTAAAACATTTAACGATACTGTATACACTTCATCCCAGATTATCACCGGTGGAATAAATTTCTCACTCATTCGTTCGGGAGTCCACGTATCACCTTTCCACCGAAAGAAGCTGTGATAAGTACAAGATTTTACTCCTCGTTGTATCATCTCTCTAGCAAGCCTATGTGTTGGTGTTAACACAATCATATTTAATTTATCTTTAAATAATTCAATAACACGAGTTGTCTTTCCTGACCAACCACAGCCGTTCAAATAAATAGTTTTCCATCTACATATTGGATCAGATATCGGTGGTGCATTAGATAATTCTGATAGACCATTACATATAAGATATTTATCATACATCTCAACATCTGCTGACGCTGAATACTCACGTAATATTTCTCATTTAATTCTCCAACTCCCCCACGCTTCCTCTGGATCTGTAAATGCAGCTACTTGTTTAAGATTTTTCTCGTGTATGTACATCGAATCAGTAGCTACTCTAACCGCGTATTCAGGAAATCTATTTATCATTGAGAATAAATTAATAGAGGTATAAGCTAACATAGAACTTCTTAAATGTGTGTACTGGGAATTTTTTCCATCAATGTATGTACCAATCGTCCCTAATTTATACCCGTTAGACAAGAATGCATCTCTACGATCTACAAATTTATTATTCGCTGTTAGATTTTTAATTATAAAATCATATTCGACGTTATCCATGATCAACCTCGAGGAATATTTTGCACTGTCGTATCGTCCACCTTGATTAAATTTACCGATTATCTTTCGTCCAAGATCTTTTGCCTGTTTTTCTCTGACTTTAAATAAATCTTTGGACGCTCTTATAATTTCTTCCTCGTCAAGGTCATGAAATTGTTTTCGTTGTTCGAGTATTATATCATCTAGATCAGGTTGTGGTAGCCAAACTTCTTTCTGAGCTCGATAACATATAATAGCTTCGCCGACAATCAACGATAATAACAAACCACTATCAATCATATATCTTAAAAGCACTATCGGCATCCACGTTTTTTCAGACATATGTCTACCAATCCAAACATAACTACACGGATGCAACCTTGAAGCTAATTCAAATGATATCACGCGAGCGAATCCGGTTAAATCAAAATCAGGTAGCGGACCATTAATCGCAACACGGGTCATTTCATGTGTCGGATGTCCAGATCGTTTAAAATACTTAGAGCATTCTCCATACCCGAGAAAACTTCCTGGGTAACACGCGGACATATCAACAGACATCATACCCTCGCGGGAGTATTTTGTGTTCCACAATCCACTATGACCATATTCAACACAACTCAACTTAACATCTGCGAGAAATTCTTTCGGTGTTACACGCCATGAATTTTTTTCTCTCGCGAAGTGGACTACCACTGATGGAATTGTGAAGCTGTTCGTGAGTAGTTTTTCGTCGAAATTCTTTACAAATTGTTCAGTAATTGTCTTCATCCTGTTGTTTAATTCTTCAGTGCGATATAATTCTCCACTAGGTCTTACAAATTGATCAAATTCTCCTTCCGAACTATCAAGACCTCGTAATAACCATACTGAGACAGGATCATCCTTATTCAACGCGTGAATAACATCAAATAACTTTCCCTCGTAGAAATTCTTTGTGTACTCCTCAGGGATACATTTCACTGTTCGTTCTCGTGGGAATATTACCACCGCGGGAGTCCATGCATGCGAGTTATGGTCGATAATTTCAATCGGAGCACCTCTCGACTTATATTTCCCATCATATAATACTTCTCCGGTGAGTGTTTTTACCGATATTGGGAATTTTAGTAATCGTTCTAATTTTTCCACATCAGCAATTGTCGCTCCGGTATCTTTCACGTTTATCGCCCATTAGGTTATTTTTTTTTACATCGTTGATCTGTCAATTTATTCCCCCGGTATGCATTTGTAAAATGTTCCATCACTCGTTGTGTCACACAATTCAACGACGAAATCGTCAACGTTGAATCACCCTGTGATTCTGACGATGGCATTCTCATCGGAGTTAATTTTGTTATATCGGGGGTATCATTTATCCGATATAATCCAACGACGACTACTGTTACAGGATAAGCTCTTTCATAGTAATGACTATCAATTCCAGTCAGCATTCCCGGGTTAGAATCTCGACTCACAATGACAGTTTTCTTATTTCTCATAACCGGGTTTAAGTTATCTCTGATGATCCATTCACGATTTTCTTCGTCGTATTTAATATATTTTATTCTCATCAGATATGTTCCTGGTGGCAACAGTGATAGTAACACCGCCGCTCTTCCATCATATATGGTACCGTCGACGGTTGGTATGTTAATATCTTCATAGGTGATTCTATAAGTTGTCGACGTAACAAACTGCACCATCGCGGTAAAATTCATTAATACCTCTACGTATTTTTTTATAGAATTATTTTATCTCTTATTCGTCGCATTGATAACCCTGAAACTCTATCAAGGTTAAAATAAATCCTCGCCGGAGGTTTACTCTCGAATTTATTCATACTATAATTAAAGCAAATATCTAATTAAAAATTAAAGCAAATGTTTTAATTATAATTTGAATAATTAAAGCAAATATATTATAATGAATCATTGTAAATGGCTTATGATCGGAGCAACAATCCCGTGTAATAATTATCCAAAATAGAGATTTGTGGGTATCACATGCAGAGTGTTCGACGTGGGAGTCTTGGACCATAACCTTGTCTTGTGTGTGGTATTGGTGTGCGAGGAAACTCTCAGCTATGTGTTCAATGTGGTGGTAAGAGGTATAGAGAACTTAAACGATACTATGACACATTCACGGATATTAATCACCGTGGGATAGTTGTAAAATCCCCCCAAAATTATTTGAAAAACGATGATAATAATTTAGACAAAGAAAATCTTTTATAAAATAATATGAACAACGAATATGTTTCACATCCGATTTACGTTACTTACGAAGCATCACGAGATGGAACTATCAGAAATAAACGAAGAAAGGTTCCTATCGGTAAAATTGATAAATATGGTTATCTGTTAATATGTATTAAAAATAATCAATGTTGTAAAAATTATCGCGCTCATAGATTCATCGCTGAGATTTTCATCGGGGATAACCCTGATGGTTTTGTAATCGATCACATAGATCTAAATAAACTAGATAATCACGTTGATAATTTACGAATTGTTACTCAGCGTGAAAATAATCTTAATAAAAATCCTCGACAGAGTAAAAACTGCATACCGAGACCTGTGACGGCGTTTTATGATAGTGTCATCGAAGATTTTCCCTCAATGTCTTCAGCGGCTAAATATTTTAACATCGATGTAGCTTCTGTGAAACGCGCCGCTGATGGAATTATTTCAACAACATATTCAGATAAGTTCAACTGTTAGAGTTTCATTCACATATATATAATTTAGATAAATCATTTTTTTCATATATTATATAATGACCGATCAACTATACGTCGACGCGAAACATTTGCGATTCCCACCACCGTCGTTCGAGCAGATATGCGAAACCGTCAAAGTCAATGACGAAAATATACATATCATATACCAAGAGTGGTTTTTCATACACGTGCTAGACAATTATAAATTTATGACACATCTGTACATTTTACGTGATCCTGTTGCGATTTATCTCTTCGAGGAAATCATTAACAGTGTTGACTTTTTCAACTACATCATAGAGGACGTTAACGGCGAGGATGGTTCCCTATGGTGGCCGAGAATAAGAGCGTACATAGATATTCCTGATAATCTTATAACACATCCACGTGAAATTGCAAACAATTTCCATCAACGAGTCAAGATAAGGTTTTGTGATTATTGCGCCGTTGTACAATGTGGTGAAAAAATTAAATTTACATCGGTGGATCCGAGGTTGAACACCGAAGAATTTAATCAGTGGAAGATCAGTGGAACATCTTCGATGGAAAAAAACTCGGTGGAAAATATCCGATGGAAATTCTTTAATTGAAAATTCTTTGACGGTCAACGATGATTGAAAATTCGTGAAATTGCTAATTCTTTGAATTTTCCGTAATTAAATTTAAAAATTCTTATTGTATATAAATAATGAACTTTTCAAGTTTCAACGACGAAATCATCGACGAATTAAAAACCGAACTTGACCGTGTACGTGAGTTCCACGATAATAAATTATTCACATCGGAATATCTCGATGCTGAGTATCAAAAAATATCATCCGCGAGAGAGAAAAAATATCCAACTTATCGCTCAGAATATCGTGTTACAAAGACACTAATACGTCAACGAAATGAGATAATTTATCAACTGCAGAAATCCGGTGATGAAGCATCTAAAGATTTTTTACAAGAATCTATCGTTGTATCAAAATTGTTAAAACGATTAATAAAATCTATCGGAGAAGTATTCAACAACGAAGAATCTATTTCAAAAGCTGCAAATGAATACGATAAAACCTATTTGGAAAATCCATCGGTGAAAATTCTTTGAATTTTCCATGGAAAATCTTACAGATTTTCAAAAATATTTTTTTTTATTACCTGAATCTTTAATTACCCATATTCGGTAATAATGATTAAAATATCATTGGTAACAATGACAGGTAATAAAGACCAGTAATAATGATCGGTAACAAAGACTGGTAATAGAAAATCTTTGGATTTTCAGATAATATTTTTTTTCAACAAAGGTAGATCACTTGATTACCTGAAATTGTTATCTTGAAAATCCTTTGGATTTTCCATTACCATAAAATCTTCGATTTTCAATATAAATTACCAGCTCCTCCCACAGTAGTATGGATAGATAAATTATATGCTATTTCAGGTATACTACGAAGAAGAACATGTATATCAAAATCGTGATAATCTTCTTTTATGGATATATAATCTGATTTTAAT